>CM067362.1:42411771-42868849 GCA_034401795.1 Chaetoderma sp. LZ-2023a | reverse complement strand
ACTTATGGTGTGTGATAGCTCTGTTCATGGTTTGTTTATAAATTTTACTCGCCTCAATTATCTCATTCCTGTTTTCATCTGTTCTATGCATGTGCGACACTTTTCTTGCCTTTTGGTATGCTTTCCTGGAGCTGTGACATTCTTTATTAAACCATGGTCTGTATTGTTGGTTTTTTGGCTTGTATGTTGTGCGTGTTCTCCCAAATATGGCAAAGGATGCGCGATCAAATATTGTAGTAATAGCTGAGATAACTTCCTTAAGTGGCATGTCATGCATCGTGTTGTTCACTATATGTGCATTGAGAGTGATAAGTAGTGGTTGATATGTAACCTCGTTGTCGAAGTCCTCTTTCAGCTCGGTTTTCCATTTTTTTGTTGTTTGCCTGTTGATTGTGTGCCATTAGTCTGTCGTGTGGTGCGTCATAATTTGCAGGGGCGAGAGTTCAGGCTTATGGCTAAGGCACAATGCGCATCCCACAATAAATTGGAAAATTCCAGGACTTTAAAATCGACATGTTTAAAAATAGGGTATGTACACAGGGTATAGTCTATTATGCTTTTGTTGTCGCGTGTTAGCTTGCCTATTCTAGCATCCACACCAGCCCTGCCATTTAATATCATCAAATTATTATATTTACACACCTCTATTAATCTAAATCCATAATTATTTGGTTTATTTGTATCTGTTGTGGCCCGATTATTTGATTAGGGTTTATATCTGTGGTAATATCATTGGGTCTATCACTACGAGGTTTAGCAATCGATCATCCTGTACAACGTAGTCTGGGAGTTGTGCTACTTTCGCATTTAGATCTCCTATTAACAAGATATTGCTTGTCCTTGTTAGAAATCTGCTAATGCCGTGTTCTATTTTATCAAATGCATCAATAGACGAGTCTCTGGAAGATTCCGGAGGTATGTGGATACAACCGAGAATTATTTCGTTGTCTATGTGAGTTAAATATTTTGGAATAAATACCCATAATGCGTATTCGTTATCCGATTTTAGCTCGTGAATATGGTTGAACATTTCGTTTTAAATACGATCCGATTCCACCCGATCGCTTACGCGCGTTTACACGGTTTTTTAAGATTATCTTGTAGTCTGTAATGTTTATATCATCATACCTCGTCTAGGTTTGTTTCAGCTAGCCCTAAAATGTCAAATTGTTTGATAAACTCTTCCTTTCCGGATATTGCATCTTCAGTTTCAAAGCCACATGTATTTATAAATCCAAATCGCAAAAGTCTGCTGCTGCTGCTGCTGCTGTCGTTGCTTTTATTGTTGTTGTTGTTGTTGTTGTTGATGTTGTTGTTGTTGTTGGTGGATGTGGTTGCTGGTGGCGGCGACGGTGGTGGTATTGTTGTTGTTGTCGTCGTCGTCGTCGTCGTCGTCCTCGTCGTCGTCGTCGTCGTCGTCCTCGTCCTCGTCCTCGTCGTCGTCGTCGGCGGCGGCGGTGGGAGTGGTGGCGGTGGTATTGGTGTTGTTGTTGCTGTTGTTGTTCTTGTTGTTGCTGCCGCCGCTATCGTTGTCGTCGTCCTTGTCGTCTTTCTCGTCATTATTACCATCATAATCGTTGTATGTGTTGATGGTGGTTGTCGTGGTCGCGGCGCTGCTGGTGGCAGTGGTAGCGATGGGTGTGATGATGGCTGCGTCGCATTACCGTCATAATCGTTGCATGTGTTAATGATGGTGGTGGTGGTCGCGGTGCTGGTTGTGACAGTGGAAGCAATGGATGTGGTGGTGTCTGCGGTGGTAGTGATACTGGTATTATTATTATTATTATTATTATTATTATTATTATTATTATTATTAATCTGATTGCGGTGTAGTTGGTTGCTGAAAGGTCGGTTCATTGAGTTATTGGTATAATAGTTCACTTGTGTTTGTGTTATTGTTGCGGATTGTTCCAATGGTGGTTCGTCATGTGTTGATCCTGTGCGTATGCTTGTTGATGCTGTGTGGTGGGGGGGGTGCACTGGCCTTGTGATCTTGGACCGTGGGGTCGTGTGTAGGCATCGTTGAAGTCTGACCTATCATTTTGCATGTCCATGCGATGTTGTGGTACATAGTCATTTGCTGTAATTTGTTTCCCATCCACATACAATCTGTCCACTATAAGTTTGGTCCTTCGGCCTTCAACTCTGGCTGCCCGGAAGGCTGGCATGAGTTTTTGTCTTCTGTCTCGGATTTCTTGTGGCTATAAGTTAATGTAGATAAGCATATGTTGTGATACCGAAAAATATAATTCTTCGCAGAAGTCCTTACCGAAATATTTAAATTGAATTTTCTGACTGGTACAAATATCTTACCCATATGTTAAACCGTTCGGATAACGGGCCGGAAGACACGTGAAGTGCTGCAGGGAGATTTTTTTAAATGTACTTTATATTATAATAAGTATACTATGAGTCCGGTATTCAAAAGAACAGATGATGATGTTTATTGGTTAAATTGCGGGGTTTGGGGGCGCTTCTTATAGCATCTAAGAGACACAAATTTCAAGAGCACTCACAGGCCATGTACGTGAGAGTATGCCGAACCCCCTCACGAACTCAACAAAACGACCCTCGTGACGTCAATAACTGATGATTTCAAGAGGTCAGAAATATATCCATTTAGAAATTCAGCTTTTGACTGGTTTAATGAGGCTTACTTTAGTTTATGTAACCAGCAATAGGCCTAAAGGTGCGTGTCTTGAATTAGATTAGAAGGACCTTCTCATGTGAGCGTGCGGAAATAAAATAGTACCTGTAGGGGATGGAGGTGGAGGAGGGGAGGGGTGTCTGTGATAATGATATCAATCTGATATTTCATTAACAATCGCATCATTACGTGATATATTTGAATTAATTAAGATATAAAAAAACACGCGACGGAAAAGGTGGATAAATGCGAGCAAAATACATGATGATAAGTTTGCTTCATTGTACCTGACCATAAATTTATAGCTTCAGCACTAAATATGTGAGATAATTCCGATTGACAAAGCCTTATTGACTTTCCACGGCACTGCTCAGGTGAGAATAAGGCAAGACATATATATATATGCACAAATGGTCACGTATTTAGCTATTACCTGGCATACTTCACAGAATTTAGATTGTGAAGACGATGTGCATTGTGTAAAGATAAGGAAATCATTCACATCTTGGACACTGCAAATATACATTCGGTCTCCCTGAATAAAACTGAGGAACATAGGATACGTATAATGAGGAAACATATCCCAATATGCAGCTAGGTAGCCTATGAAGAAAACCACGAATCCCATGAAAAGGAGGGGGCATATTACAGGTAAGAAAATATATCATGGCATATGCGTTTAGCTTGCTTCCCTGTCTCATTTCTGGGGGGGGGGGTTATTATTGGCATATACGCACATATTATCTATGACGAATTAATGAACGTGTGCTATACCTTCGTTATGGCGTGAGCTCCCGGTGAAGATAGTCTGCGTGAGATGACACATATTGAGGTGGGTGTGGGTTAAAGTAATTATCTCTGAGATCAGTGAAATAATATTTTTCGGCCCGTAATGTTCGCACAGGCAAACGGTGCGAAGGTCTGGATCCGCGCGTGGACGATCACCGTAAAACCTGTTTCCAGTAGGAGTAAGATGCCAGGATGTCTCCAGAGAAACTGGAAGGAATTATTATAGTCAATATTGTCCCTGTCCTCATAGCGAAGATCCCAGTTACACGATCTCGACACACTTTAACATAGTAACCACAACACATTCACTACGCAACTCCCTCAAGCCCACCTCACCGGGACAGCAACCAACCACCCAACCCACCCCACCCCTCTCCACCGCACACACCCAGCACCATCTCTATCGCTGCCGACGACGATGGCGACAACCTCTCCTGCCACAACTACGCCAGCACAACCATCATCACAACACGCTTCGTCGTAAAGACGGTCTGCTAAATTCCTCGTCAGCGACTCTTCTCCTGTGTGCGAGATCGTCAGGCCAGAATCTTTTTTACAAACCGCTGATTTGCAATGCGACAGCCAAATATCCAGTGTCCAATGGCGCAAGAAGTGCTGTTAACCACGCGGTATCTGTTCTCAAGGAAGCGGCCTTTCTGAGTGGTAGGATAGAATTAGAGTCGGTGTACCTGCATCTATCAACGAGTGCAGAGACACAGAAGTTAGAAAGCAGTTTAGACCAGCGCTCAGACACAGGTACGTCACCGAGAAGTGCAATAAATAGATCAACCAGAATAAAGCACAGGCAGACATCGAATCGTCACCCACCCACCCTCCCACGCAAAGTGTCTGATTTGTATGTCTGGTTAATTTGCAATTTAATAAATATTCTGTTAACCATTGTGAACATTGTGAAGATAATTTGACTAGGAGTTGTTGCTGCCATTGGGATTCGTTTCTGAAGATGTAATGCGTTTTGAGCATGTAATTGCGTGAAAGGGTGCTGTATACCATCTAAATATGTCATCCATCTATCAACTGGTTTTCTGGTTAACATAGACGTGATGCATGGGTCATAGTTCCTTTATCTTATCAATGTTTGGTAAGTTATTCTTGACTTTATGCCGCATACTATGTGTGGGTTTTCTCTCTCTCTCTCTCTCTCTCTCTCTCTCTCTCTCTCTCTCGCTCTATCTCTCTCTCGCTCGCTCTCTCTCTCTCTCTCTCTCTCTCTCCCTCCCTTCCCCCTCCCTCTCTCCCTCCCTCCTTCTCTCACCCCTCTCCCATTCTCTCTCACTCCATCCCTCTCCCTCCCCCTCCCTCCCTCTCCCCCTCTCCCCCTCTCTCTCTCTCTCCTTTCTCCCCCCCCCCTCTCCCATTCTCTCTCCCACCCTCTCTCCCCCTCTATCTCCGCTTCTTTCTCTCCCTCTCCCTCCCCCTCTCTCACTCGCTCGGCCTTTCTCTCACACTCTCTCTCCTTTTTTTTCACCCTCTCTCCCTCCCTCCCTCTCTCTCTCTCTCTCTCTCTCTCTCTCTCTCTCTCTCGCTCGCTCGCTCGCTCGCTCGCTCTCTCTCTCTCCCCCCTGCCTCTCTCCCTCAATCCTCTCACCCCTCTCATTCTCTCTCTCTCTCTCTCCCTCTCTCTCTCTCTCTCTCTCTCTCTCTCTCTCTCTCTCTCCCACTCTCCTACTTGGCTATGATATAATTAGCCATCAAAGTGCATTTTATCTCACTAATATCCCCGCCCCTGCACATGCTTGCTATATCATGTCTGCCCATATGCCATTTGCCGATACACCTGGGTGATAGGTTAATCACCGAGTCACGTGTTAGTCACTGTAAAACCTTCATTACAGGTAACAGTGACGCAGGTCTTTGTAGTCCTTAAATGAATCGGATACACTGTGTGTGGAACTTATTAATGTTTCACTACCCGGATGATTAGCTAGCTCGTGCTGGTTATACGCGCAGTTATTGGCCTATGTGACGTGACCATATGCTTCACTTTCATCACCTAGGCAGATTGAACCAATTGGGACTGATGACATAGACGTATATTAATTAATTTCCGAGGAATTAGCCGCGATGCTCGCGTGATAATAGCTGCAGAGGAAACGAAAATAGGAACGTATATTGTCGTTAAGCGTTCGTTAATATTCCAAAGTAATGTTAAGGGAATTCCCTCCGCTGCTAGACGGCACCATCAATTATCGGTTCTGAAAGCAGCGATATACCAATGTAATATTAAACCTATCATACATGACCACCTTACCAGAGGCAGTGAGAGACCACTAAATATATGTGCCACGTGATGGTGATTGTCTATGACGACCTCCATTTGAATGCCTGCTATGACATGTAGACTCTCGTGCAAGTTCGACGAACACTAGTACACTACACATGATGCACTAGCCATAGTGAACTACCCATAATGCACTATCCATAACGCACTACCCATAATGCACTATCCATGATACACTATTGATGAGGCACTACCCATATCACGTTACACAGAGCGTACTATTTATGGCGTACTATCCACAATGCGCCACCCATTTATGTAAATAAACAAAGCCACCTGTCACTTTGTCAACCTTATTTACCTGTCCTCTTCGTTATGTTAGCGATATCGTTATACCATACCATAGCAATGGGTGTAACGATATCGCTAGCTAGCGATAGTTTCGGGAATATGGGCCCTGGGCCCATGTTCCCGAAGCTATTGTTAGGATAGCGATATAGTTACTCCATTAGCATAACATGAGTGTAATGATGTCGCTATCCTAACGATAGCTTCGGGAACATGGGCCCTGATCATCAGAACTCTGGTCAATGCCTACAATGCCTTTTCGTCCTGTCACGACTTGCTGGGAATCATTGATAGACAGCTGGCTATGTCTTCTGTAGTAACGTCATATCTGACACGAAGACGTTGTCGCTACTCGCATATAGTGTGGAACATTTCTGCAAATTCGTACAAGATCCAGTCTCCATCGCGGATAGCGCGGTATAATCTGAGCCGACTGAATTAGTACCCGATGCTCTAGTGGCGTACATTTTCCTTCGTTGTCTGCATCAAATTCATGACTGACTCCATATCATTCACGTCTTCTTCAAAGACGCTGTCATGGTCGTCTGCTTCGTGCCACTTCAGGAAGCTTCAAATGTGAATTGAAGTGCTATGTTCTATATACCTGTCCCTGATCCCTATTATGTAATTGATGAATCCAGTTTCTCAGTCAATCATATGACGTCATAATCAACTGCAACCCATGTAGGCTGATGTCATAATCAATTAGGTCATGAGTGACTCTATTTAGTCCGTCATAAACACTTAATAGTCAGTCAAGCTGTACGAATTGTATGACTTTATACTATTTACTAAACATTCAGCTGAATATTTTGAAAGTAATTTCACTTCGCGGGTTGCTAGCATAGGCAGCTGTGATTTTGCGCGGTTGCTTCCATTGCAAAAATATTCAACAGCTTACAGTTACGGTTTTCTGAAAATTGAGATTCAGAGAGTGCAGGGATCGACCGATCACGGACAAAGCGTGTGTGGAGCTTAGCTAGAGATGGGCGGGACATTGCTAAAACTGGATCATCTATTGTTTCCAAGGACCACGATTCCTCATAACTAGCCATAAATAACGTAAATAAATTATTTGAAATATTAATAGAAATATTAAGAACGCATTAAACAGCATTCGGCATTTGTTTCTTTAATGTGGGTCAGATAATAATGATATCTGATATTATTGCTATCAGAGACTGTTTCTAATGTTCGAGATGACATTGCATTGACAACAATTCCATACATCTATCTACGGTACAGCTCAGAGATAACTTACTATGTTTCCAAAACAAAATCAAAAAAGCGTTGTTAAATATTTTGAACCTCATTAGATTGGAAGACATTGCTGCCTTAGGCAGCGATGTCTTCCAATCCAATTATGTTAAAATATGCAACAATACTTTTTACATCGTATTCAATATTGTATTAACTAACATGTTTGTGTTTTTGTTATGGGAACATTTTAACTTCTTTATTAGCCGTACCGTAGTCTAGAAGTTGAGATATTAAGGAAAGATGTTTTATTATGATGATCAGTTGAAATTCAGGATAAACGCCACATAGTAAAGATGTCACTGTGGAAACAAGCTTAAAGGTGCATATTCACACCAGAATGATTGAAAATAAAATTGTTAAAATTGCATACTGTTATAAGCTTAAATTATGTGCCCGTGTGTAATGAAACAAAATAAATCTTAACATATGATGATTCCATTCCATATAAATTAATATCATTTTTTAAGTTGCGAAATTGAAATAGAGACCCGTGCCTCTATACTATACAAATTATTACTACTGCCGTTATGATCATGAGTTTTTATTATTAAGCAGCAGCAGCAGCAGCAGCAGCAGCAGCAGCAGCAGCAGCTGCAGTAGTAGTAGTAGTAGTAGTAGTAGTAGTAGCAGCAGCAGCAGCAGCAGCAGCAGTAGTAGTAGTAGCAGCAGCAGCAGCAGCAGCAGCAGTAGTAGTTTTTATTATTGTCAAGCACCGACACTAGGATATAGCATAGTCGTTATTGGAATGTTATTTTTACATTTTTCAATTTTCGACCTGAGCGAGGTTCGAACGCAGCCAATTGTTGTTGTTGTTGTTGTTGTTGTTGTTGTTGTTGTTGTTGTTGGTGTTGTTGTTGTTATTATTGTTGTTGTTGTTGTTGTTGTTGTTGTTGTTGTTGTTGTTGTTGTTGGTGGTGGTGGTGGTGGTGTTGTTATTGTTATTGTTATTGTTGTTGTTGTTGTTGTTGTTGTTGTTATTGTTGTTGTTGTTGTTGTTGTTGTTTCTGCTGTTGTTGTGAGATTGCTTTTCTCTTTGACAGTCTTGGCAGTAACCAGTTACTTACTGTTCGCACTTCTTTGAGTCATGTTCACGGGTTTCTTTAATTTCACATTTGCAAACCATGAGCTGAGTATATTTAACCGGTCTTATGCGCCTCAAAGCGCCCAGGATGCAGCTCATATTAATTAACCGTTCAATTGGTAAGATTTTAAAACAAAACTATAATGTGTGTGTACGCCAAGCTAAGACTATTTTTGCAAATTTGCAATTGAAAATTACAAAAAGAGATTTCCGCCCTCGAGGCAACTGCAAAGAACGTGTTTGACCAGGTTGGCCGCCAAAGGGGAAACTGCTAAGACATTTTTTTGATTAGCTAGTCATTCCAGTGGTAAATTTTCAAAAATAATATTTTCTTGACCTGCAACTGGCCATTCGTAAGAGCATTGCAGTGGGGGTTTCTTGTCGGCTTAACCATTAAATGTTAAGGTGACAGTGTAAGGGTTAAAGGTTAGTCCTTGATTGACTGTGTCGTGTCGAGTACACAAAGGTTAGACCTTGATTGGCTGTGTCGTGTCGGTTACACAAAGGTTAGTCCTTGATTGACTGTGTCGTGTCGGTTACACAAAGGTTAGTCCTTGATTGACTGCGTCGTGTCAGTTACACAAAGGTTAGTCCTTGATTGACTGTGTCGTGTCGGTTACACAAAGGTTTGTCCTTGATTGACTGTGTCGTATCGGTTACACAAAGGTTAGTCCTTGATTGACTGTGTCATGTCGGTTACACAAAGCTTTGTCCTTGAATGACTGTGTCGTGTCGGTTACACAAAGGTGTGTCCTTGATTTACTGCGTCGTGTCGGTTACACAAAGGTTAGTCCTTGCTTGACTGTGTCGTGTCGGTTACACAAAGGTTAGTCCTTGATTGACTGTGTCGTGTCGGTTACACAAAGGTTAGTCCTTGCTTGACTGTGTCGTGTCGGTTACACAAAGGGTAGTCCGTGATTGACTGCGTCGTGTCGGTTTCACAAAGGATAGACCTTGATTGACTGTGTCGTGTCCGTTACACAAAGGTTACTCCTTGATTGACTGCGTGGTGTCGGTTACACAAAGGTTAGTCCTTGATTGACTGCGTCGTTCGGTTACACAAAGGTTAGTCCGTGATTGACTGCGTCGTGTCGGTTACACAAAGGTTAGTCCTTGATTGACTGCGTCGTGTTGGTTACACAAAGGTTTGTCCTTGATTGACTGCGTCGTGTCGGTTACACAAAGGTTTGTCCTTGATTGACTGCGTCGTGTCGGTTACACAACGGTTAGTCCTTGATTGACTGCGTCGTGTCGGTTACACAAAGGTTTGCCCTTGATTGACTGTGTCGTGTCGGTTACACAAAGGTTTATCCGTGATTGAATGCGTCGTGTCGGTTACACAAAGGTTTGTCCGTGATTGACAGCATCGTGTCGGTTACACAAAGGTTAGTCCTTGATTGAATGCGTCCTGTCGGTTACACAAAGGTTTGCCCTTGATTGACTGCGTCGTGTTGGTTACACAAGGGTTTGTCCTTGATTGAATGCGTCGTGTCGGTTACACAAAGGTTAGTCCTTGATTGACTGCGTCGTGTCGGTTACACAAAGGTTTGTCCTTGATTGACGGCATCGTGTCGGTTACACAAATGTTAGTCCTTGATTGACTGCGTCGTGTCGGTTACACAAAGGTTAGTCCTTGATTGACTGCGTCGTATCGGTTACACAAAGGTTAGTCCTTGATTGACTGCGTCGTGTCGGTTACACAAAGGTTTGTCCGTGATTGACTGCGTCGTGTCGGTTACACAAAGGTTAGTCCTTAATTGACTGCGTCGTGTCCGTTACAGAAAGGTTAGTCCTTGATTCACTGCGTCGTGTCGGTTACACAAAGGTGTGTCCGTGATTGACTGCGTCGTGTCGGTTACACAAAGGTTAGTCCTTAATTGACTGCGTCGTGTCCGTTACAGAAAGGTTAGTCCTTGATTGACTGCGTCGTGTCGGTTACACAAAGGTGTGTCCTTGATTGACTGCGTCGTGTCGGTTACACAAAGGTTAGTCCTTGATTGACTGCGTCGTGTCGGTTACACAATAGTTATTCCTTGATTGACTGCCTCCTGTCGGCTACACAATAGTTATTCCTTGATTGACTGCGTCCTGTCGGTTACACAAAGGTTAGTCCTTGATTGACTGCATCGTGTCGGTTACACAAAGGTTAGTCCTTGATTGACTGCGTCGTGTCGGTTACACACAGGTTTGTTCTTGATTGACTGCATCGTGTTGGTTACACAAAGGTTTGTCCTTGATTGACTGCGTCGTGTCGGTTACACAATGGTTAGTCCGGGATTGACTGCGTCGTGTCGGTTACACAAAGGTTTGTCCTTGATTGACTGCGTCGTGTCGGTTACACAAAGGTTTGTCCTTGATTGACTGCGTCTTGTCGGTTACACAAAGGTTTGTCCATGATTGATTGCGTCGTGTCGGTTAGACAAAGGTTAGTCGTTGATTGACTGTGTCATGTCGGTTACACAAAGGTTAGTCTTTGATTCACTGCGTCGTGTCGGTTACACAAAGGTTAGTCCTTGATTGACTGTGTCGTGTCGGTTTCAAAAATGTTAGTTCTTGATTGACTGTGTCGTGTCGGTTACACAAAGGTTAGTCAACGTGATTGACGGTGTCGTGTCGGTTTCACAAAGGTTAGTCCTTGATTGACTGTGTCGTTTCGGTTACACAAAGGTTAGTCAACGTTATTGACTGCGTCGTGTCGGTTACACAAAGGTTAGTCCTTAATTGACTGTGTCGTGTCGGTTACACAAAGGTTAGTCTTTGATTGACTGTGTCGTGTCGGCTACACAAAGGTTAGACCTTGATTGACTGCGTCGTGTCAGTTACACAAAGGTTAGTCCTTGATTGACTGCGTCGTGTCGGTTACACAAAGGTTTGTCCTTGATTGACTGCGTCGTGTCGCTTCCACAAACGTTAGTCCTTGATTGATTGTGTCGTGTGGGCTACACAAATGTTTGTCCTTGATTGACTGCATCGTGTCCGTTACACAAAGGTTAGTCCTTGATTGACTGCGTCGTGTCGGTTACACAAAGTTTAGTCCTTGATTGACTTCCTCGTGTCGGTTACACAAAGGTTAGTCCTAGATTGACTGCGTCGTGTCGGTTACACAAATGTTAGTCCTTGATTGACTGCGTCGTGTCGGTTACACAAAGGTTAGTCCTTGATTGACTGTGTCGTGTCGGTTACAAAAGGTTAGTCCTTGATTGACTGCGTCGTGTCCGTTACACAAAGGTTTGTCCTTGATTGACTGCGTCGTGTCGGTTACACAAAGGTTTGTCCTTGATTGACTGCGTCATGTCGGTTACACACAAGTTAGTCCGTGATTGACTGCGTCGTGTCCGTTACACAAAGGTTTGTCCTTGATTGACTGCGTCGTGTCGGTTTCACAAAGGTTAGTCCTTGATTGACTGCGTCGTGTCGGTTACATAAATGTTAGTCCTTGATTGACTGCGTCGTGTCGGTTACACAAAGATGTGTCCTTGATTGCCTGCGTCGTGTCGGTTACACAAAGGTTTCTCCTTGATTGACTGCGTCGTGTCGGTTACACAAAGGTTTGTCCTTGATTGACTAGGTCGTGTCGGTTACAACAGGTTAGTCCTTGATTGACTGCGTCGTGTCGGTTACACAAAGGTTAGTCCTTGATTGACTGTGTCGTGTCGGTTACACAAAGGTTAGTCCGTGATTGACTGTGTCATGTCGGTTACACACAAGTTAGTCCGTGATTGACTGCGTCGTGTCGGTTTCACAAAGGTTAGTCCTTGATTGACTGTGTCGTGTCGGTTACACAAAGGTTAGTCCTTGATTGACTGCGTCGTGTCGGTTACACACATGTTAGTCCTTGATTGACTGCGTCGTGTCGGTTACACAAAGATTTGTCCTTGATTGCCTGCGTCGTGTCAGTTACACAAAGGTTTCTCCTTGATTGACTGTGTCGTGTCGGTTACACAAAGGTTAGTCCTTGATTGACTGTGTCGTGTTGGTTACACAAAAGTTTGTCCTTGATTGACTGCGTCGTGTCGGTTACACAAAGGTTAGTCCTTGATTGACTGCGTCCTGTCGGTTACACAAAGGTTTGTCCTTAATTGACTGCATCGCATCGGTTACACAAAGGTTTTCCTTGATTGACTGCGTCGTGTCGGTTACACAAAGGATAGTCCTTGATTGACTGCGTCGTGTCGGTTACACAAAGGTTAGTCCTTGATTGACTGCGTCGTGTCGGTTACACAAAGGTTTGTCCTTGATTGACTGCGTCGTGTCGGTTACACAAAGGTTTGTCCTTGATTGACTGCGTCTTGTCGGTTACACAAAGGTTTGTCCATGATTGATTGCGTCGTGTCGGTTAGACAAAGGTTAGTCGTTGATTGACTGTGTCATGTCGGTTACACAAAGGTTAGTCTTTGATTCACTGCGTCGTGTCGGTTACACAAAGGTTAGTCCTTGATTGACTGTGTCGTGTCGGTTTCAAAAATGTTAGTTCTTGATTGACTGTGTCGTGTCGGTTACACAAAGGTTAGTCAACGTGATTGACGGTGTCGTGTCGGTTTCACAAAGGTTAGTCCTTGATTGACTGTGTCGTTTCGGTTACACAAAGGTTAGTCAACGTTATTGACTGCGTCGTGTCGGTTACACAAAGGTTAGTCCTTAATTGACTGTGTCGTGTCGGTTACACAAAGGTTAGTCTTTGATTGACTGTGTCGTGTCGGCTACACAAAGGTTAGACCTTGATTGACTGCGTCGTGTCAGTTACACAAAGGTTAGTCCTTGATTGACTGCGTCGTGTCGGTTACACAAAGGTTTGTCCTTGATTGACTGCGTCGTGTCGCTTCCACAAACGTTAGTCCTTGATTGATTGTGTCGTGTGGGCTACACAAATGTTTGTCCTTGATTGACTGCATCGTGTCCGTTACACAAAGGTTAGTCCTTGATTGACTGCGTCGTGTCGGTTACACAAAGTTTAGTCCTTGATTGACTTCCTCGTGTCGGTTACACAAAGGTTAGTCCTAGATTGACTGCGTCGTGTCGGTTACACAAATGTTAGTCCTTGATTGACTGCGTCGTGTCGGTTACACAAAGGTTAGTCCTTGATTGACTGTGTCGTGTCGGTTACAAAAGGTTAGTCCTTGATTGACTGCGTCGTGTCCGTTACACAAAGGTTTGTCCTTGATTGACTGCGTCGTGTCGGTTACACAAAGGTTTGTCCTTGATTGACTGCGTCATGTCGGTTACACACAAGTTAGTCCGTGATTGACTGCGTCGTGTCCGTTACACAAAGGTTTGTCCTTGATTGACTGCGTCGTGTCGGTTTCACAAAGGTTAGTCCTTGATTGACTGCGTCGTGTCGGTTACATAAATGTTAGTCCTTGATTGACTGCGTCGTGTCGGTTACACAAAGATGTGTCCTTGATTGCCTGCGTCGTGTCGGTTACACAAAGGTTTCTCCTTGATTGACTGCGTCGTGTCGGTTACACAAAGGTTTGTCCTTGATTGACTAGGTCGTGTCGGTTACAACAGGTTAGTCCTTGATTGACTGCGTCGTGTCGGTTACACAAAGGTTAGTCCTTGATTGACTGTGTCGTGTCGGTTACACAAAGGTTAGTCCGTGATTGACTGTGTCATGTCGGTTACACACAAGTTAGTCCGTGATTGACTGCGTCGTGTCGGTTTCACAAAGGTTAGTCCTTGATTGACTGTGTCGTGTCGGTTACACAAAGGTTAGTCCTTGATTGACTGCGTCGTGTCGGTTACACACATGTTAGTCCTTGATTGACTGCGTCGTGTCGGTTACACAAAGATTTGTCCTTGATTGCCTGCGTCGTGTCAGTTACACAAAGGTTTCTCCTTGATTGACTGTGTCGTGTCGGTTACACAAAGGTTAGTCCTTGATTGACTGTGTCGTGTTGGTTACACAAAAGTTTGTCCTTGATTGACTGCGTCGTGTCGGTTACACAAAGGTTAGTCCTTGATTGACTGCGTCCTGTCGGTTACACAAAGGTTTGTCCTTAATTGACTGCATCGCATCGGTTACACAAAGGTTTTCCTTGATTGACTGCGTCGTGTCGGTTACACAAAGGATAGTCCTTGATTGACTGCGTCGTGTCGGTTACACAAAGGTTAGTCCTTGATTGACTGCGTCGTGTCGGTTACACAAAGGTTTGTCCTTGATTGACTGCGTCGTGTCGGTTACACAAAGGTTTGTCCTTGATTGACTGCATCGTGTCCGTTACACAAAGGTTAGTCCTTGATTGACTGCGTCGTGTCGGTTACACAAAGGTTTGTCCTTGATTGACTGCGTCGCGTTGGTTACACAAAGGTTTGTCCTTGATTGACTTCGTCGTGTCGGTTACACAAAGTTTAGTCCTTGATTGACTGCGTCGTGTCGGTTACACAAAGGTTTGTCCTTGATTGACTGCATCGTGTCGGTTACACAAACGTTAGTCCTTGATTGACTGCGTCGTGTCGGTTACACAAAAGTTTGTCCTTGATTGACCGCGTCGTGTCGGTTACACAAAGGTTAGTCCTTGATTGACTGCGTCGTGTCGGTTACACAAAGTTTAGTCCTTGATTGACTTCCTCGTGTCGGTTACACAAAGGTTAGTCCTTGATTGACTGCGCCGTGTCGGTTACACAAAGGTTAGTCCTTGATTGACTGCATCATGTCAGTTACACAAAGGTTTGTCCTAGATTGACTGCGTCGTGTCGGTTACACAAATGTTAGTCCTTGATTGACTGCTTCCTGTCGGTTACACAAAGGTTTGTCCTTGATTGACCGAGTCGTGTCAGTTACACAAAGGTTTGTCCTTGATTGACTGCGTCGTGTCGGTTACACACAGGTTTGTTCTTGATTGACTGCGTCGTGTTGGTTACACAAAGGTTTGTCCTTGATTGACTGCGTCGTGTCGGTTACACAATGGTTAGTCCGGGATTGACTGCGTCATGTCGGTTACACAAAGGTTTGTCCTTGATTGACTGCGTCGTGTCGGTTACACAAAGGTTTGTCCTTGATCGTCTGCGTGTTGTCGGTTACACAAAGGTTTGTCTGTGATTGATTGCGTCGTGTCGGTTAGACAAAGGTTAGTCATTGATTGACTGAGTCATGTCGGTTACACAAAGGTTAGTCATTGATTGACTGCGTCGTGTCGGTTACACAAAGGTTAGTCCTTGATTGACTGTGTCGTGTTGGTTTCAAAAAGGTTAGTCCTTGATTGACTGTGTCGTGTCGGTTACACAAATGTTAGTCAACGTGATTGACTGTGTCGTTTCGATTTCACAAAGGTTAGTCCTTGATTGACTGTGTCGTGTCGGTTACACAAAGGTTACTCAACGTGATTGACTGCGTCGTGTCGGTTACACAAAGGTTAGTCCTTAATTGACTGTGTCGTGTCCGTTACACAAAGGTTAGTCCTTGATTGATTGTGTCGTGTCGGCTACACAAAGGTTAGACCTTGATTGACTGGGTCGTGTCAGTTACACAAAGGTTAGTCCTTGATTGACCGCGTCGTGTCCGTTACACAAAGGTTAGTCCTTGATTGACTGCGTCGTGTCGGTTACACAAAGGTTTGTCCTTGATTGACTGCGTCGTGTCGCTTCCACAAACGTTAGTCCTTGATTGACTGTGTCGTGTCGGCTACACAAATGTTTGTCCTTGATTGACTTCCTCGTGTCGGTTACACAAAGGTTAGTCCTTGATTGACTGCGCCGTGTCGGTTACACAAAGGTTAGTCCTTGATTGACTGCATCATGTCAGTTACACAAAGGTTTGTCCTAGATTGACTGCGTCGTGTCGGTTACACAAATGTTAGTCCTTGATTGACTGCTTCGTGTCGGTTACACAAAGGTTTGTCCGTGATTGACAGCATCGTGTCGGTTACACAAAGGTTAGTCCTTGATTGAATGCGTCCTGTCGGTTACACAAAGGTTTGCCCTTGATTGACTGCGTCGTGTTGGTTACACAAGGGTTTGTCCTTGATTGAATGCGTCGTGTCGGTTACACAAAGGTTAGTCCTTGATTGACTGCGTCGTGTCGGTTACACAAAGGTTTGTCCTTGATTGACGGCATCGTGTCGGTTACACAAATGTTAGTCCTTGATTGACTGCGTCGTGTCGGTTACACAAAGGTTAGTCCTTGATTGACTGCGTCGTATCGGTTACACAAAGGTTAGTCCTTGATTGACTGCGTCGTGTCGGTTACACAAAGGTTTGTCCGTGATTGACTGCGTCGTGTCGGTTACACAAAGGTTAGTCCTTAATTGACTGCGTCGTGTCCGTTACAGAAAGGTTAGTCCTTGATTCACTGCGTCGTGTCGGTTACACAAAGGTGTGTCCGTGATTGACTGCGTCGTGTCGGTTACACAAAGGTTAGTCCTTAATTGACTGCGTCGTGTCCGTTACAGAAAGGTTAGTCCTTGATTGACTGCGTCGTGTCGGTTACACAAAGGTGTGTCCTTGATTGACTGCGTCGTGTCGGTTACACAAAGGTTAGTCCTTGATTGACTGCGTCGTGTCGGTTACACAATAGTTATTCCTTGATTGACTGCGTCCTGTCGGCTACACAATAGTTATTCCTTGATTGACTGCGTCCTGTCGGTTACACAAAGGTTAGTCCTTGATTGACTGCATCGTGTCGGTTACACAAAGGTTAGTCCTTGATTGACTGCGTCGTGTCGGTTACACACAGGTTTGTTCTTGATTGACTGCATCGTGTTGGTTACACAAAGGTTTGTCCTTGATTGACTGCGTCGTGTCGGTTACACAATGGTTAGTCCGGGATTGACTGCGTCGTGTCGGTTACACAAAGGTTTGTCCTTGATTGACTGCGTCGTGTCGGTTACACAAAGGTTTGTCCTTGATTGACTGCGTCTTGTCGGTTACACAAAGGTTTGTCCATGATTGATTGCGTCGTGTCGGTTAGACAAAGGTTAGTCGTTGATTGACTGTGTCATGTCGGTTACACAAAGGTTAGTCTTTTATTCACTGCGTCGTGTCGGTTACACAAAGGTTAGTCCTTGATTGACTGTGTCGTGTCGGTTTCAAAAATGTTAGTTCTTGATTGACTGTGTCGTGTCGGTTACACAAAGGTTAGTCAACGTGATTGACTGTGTCGTGTCGGTTTCACAAAGGTTAGTCCTTGATTGACTGTGTCGTTTCGGTTACACAAAGGTTAGTCAACGTTATTGACTGCGTCGTGTCGGTTACACAAAGGTTAGTCCTTAATTGACTGTGTCGTGTCGGTTACACAAAGGTTAGTCTTTGATTGACTGTGTCGTGTCGGCTACACAAAGGTTAGACCTTGATTGACTGCGTCGTGTCGGTTACACAAAGGTTAGTCCTTGATTGACTGCGTCGTGTCGGTTACACAAAGGTTTGTCCTTGATTGACTGCGTCGTGTCGCTTCCACAAACGTTAGTCCTTGATTGACTGTGTCGTGTGGGCTACACAAATGTTTGTCCTTGATTGACTGCATCGTGTCCGTTACACAAAGGTTAGTCCTTGATTGACTGCGTCGTGTCGGTTACACAAAGTTTAGTCCTTGATTGACTTCCTCGTGTCGGTTACACAAAGGTTAGTCCTAGATTGACTGCGTCGTGTCGGTTACACAAATGTTAGTCCTTGATTGACTGCGTCGTGTCGGTTACACAAAGGTTAGTCCTTGATTGACTGTGTCGTGTCGGTTACAAAAGGTTAGTCCTTGATTGACTGCGTCGTGTCCGTTACACAAAGGTTTGTCCTTGATTGACTGCGTCGTGTCGGTTACACAAAGGTTTGTCCTTGATTGACTGCGTCATGTCGGTTACACACAAGTTAGTCCGTGATTGACTGCGTCGTGTCCGTTACACAAAGGTTTGTCCTTGATTGACTGCGTCGTGTCGGTTTCACAAAGGTTAGTCCTTGATTGACTGCGTCGTGTCGGTTACATAAATGTTAGTCCTTGATTGACTGCGTCGTGTCGGTTACACAAAGATGTGTCCTTGATTGCCTGCGTCGTGTCGGTTACACAAAGGTTTCTCCTTGATTGACTGCGTCGTGTCGGTTACACAAAGGTTTGTCCTTGATTGACTAGGTCGTGTCGGTTACAACAGGTTAGTCCTTGATTGACTGCGTCGTGTCGGTTACACAAAGGTTAGTCCTTGATTGACTGTGTCGTGTCGGTTACACAAAGGTTAGTCCGTGATTGACTGTGTCATGTCGGTTACACACAAGTTAGTCCGTGATTGACTGCGTCGTGTCGGTTTCACAAAGGTTAGTCCTTGATTGACTGTGTCGTGTCGGTTACACAAAGGTTAGTCCTTGATTGACTGCGTCGTGTCGGTTACACACATGTTAGTCCTTGATTGACTGCGTCGTGTCGGTTACACAAAGATTTGTCCTTGATTGCCTGCGTCGTGTCAGTTACACAAAGGTTTCTCCTTGATTGACTGTGTCGTGTCGGTTACACAAAGGTTAGTCCTTGATTGACTGTGTCGTGTTGGTTACACAAAAGTTTGTCCTTGATTGACTGCGTCGTGTCGGTTACACAAAGGTTAGTCCTTGATTGACTGCGTCCTGTCGGTTACACAAAGGTTTGTCCTTAATTGACTGCATCGCATCGGTTACACAAAGGTTTTCCTTGATTGACTGCGTCGTGTCGGTTACACAAAGGATAGTCCTTGATTGACTGCGTCGTGTCGGTTACACAAAGGTTAGTCCTTGATTGACTGCGTCGTGTCGGTTACACAAAGGTTTGTCCTTGATTGACTGCGTCGTGTCGGTTACACAAAGGTTTGTCCTTGATTGACTGCATCGTGTCCGTTACACAAAGGTTAGTCCTTGATTGACTGCGTCGTGTCGGTTACACAAAGGTTTGTCCTTGATTGACTGCGTCGCGTTGGTTACACAAAGGTTTGTCCTTGATTGACTTCGTCGTGTCGGTTACACAAAGTTTAGTCCTTGATTGACTGCGTCGTGTCGGTTACACAAAGGTTTCTCCTTGATTGACTGCATCGTGTCGGTTACACAAACGTTAGTCCTTGATTGACTGCGTCGTGTCGGTTACACAAAAGTTTGTCCTTGATTGACCGCGTCGTGTCGGTTACACAAAGGTTAGTCCTTGATTGACTGCGTCGTGTCGGTTACACAAAGTTTAGTCCTTGATTGACTTCCTCGTGTCGGTTACACAAAGGTTAGTCCTTGATTGACTGCGCCGTGTCGGTTACACAAAGGTTAGTCCTTGATTGACTGCATCATGTCAGTTACACAAAGGTTTGTCCTAGATTGACTGCGTCGTGTCGGTTACACAAATGTTAGTCCTTGATTGACTGCTTCCTGTCGGTTACACAAAGGTTTGTCCTTGATTGACCGAGTCGTGTCAGTTACACAAAGGTTTGTCCTTGATTGACTGCGTCGTGTCGGTTACACACAGGTTTGTTCTTGATTGACTGCGTCGTGTTGGTTACACAAAGGTTTGTCCTTGATTGACTGCGTCGTGTCGGTTACACAATGGTTAGTCCGGGATTGACTGCGTCATGTCGGTTACACAAAGGTTTGTCCTTGATTGACTGCGTCGTGTCGGTTACACAAAGGTTTGTCCTTGATCGTCTGCGTGTTGTCGGTTACACAAAGGTTTGTCTGTGATTGATTGCGTCGTGTCGGTTAGACAAAGGTTAGTCGTTGATTGACTGAGTCATGTCGGTTACACAAAGGTTAGTCATTGATTGACTGCGTCGTGTCGGTTACACAAAGGTTAGTCCTTGATTGACTGTGTCGTGTTGGTTTCAAAAAGGTTAGTCCTTGATTGACTGTGTCGTGTCGGTTACACAAATGTTAGTCAACGTGATTGACTGTGTCGTTTCGATTTCACAAAGGTTAGTCCTTGATTGACTGTGTCGTGTCGGTTACACAAAGGTTACTCAACGTGATTGACTGCGTCGTGTCGGTTACACAAAGGTTAGTCCTTAATTGACTGTGTCGTGTCCGTTACACAAAGGTTAGTCCTTGATTGATTGTGTCGTGTCGGCTACACAAAGGTTAGACCTTGATTGACTGGGTCGTGTCAGTTACACAAAGGTTAGTCCTTGATTGACCGCGTCGTGTCCGTTACACAAAGGTTAGTCCTTGATTGACTGCGTCGTGTCGGTTACACAAAGGTTTGTCCTTGATTGACTGCGTCGTGTCGCTTCCACAAACGTTAGTCCTTGATTGACTGTGTCGTGTCGGCTACACAAATGTTTGTCCTTGATTGACTTCCTCGTGTCGGTTACACAAAGGTTAGTCCTTGATTGACTGCGCCGTGTCGGTTACACAAAGGTTAGTCCTTGATTGACTGCATCATGTCAGTTACACAAAGGTTTGTCCTAGATTGACTGCGTCGTGTCGGTTACACAAATGTTAGTCCTTGATTGACTGCTTCGTGTCGGTTACACAAAGGTTTGTCCTTGATTGACCGAGTCGTCTCAGTTACACAAAGGTTTGTCCTTGATTGACTGCGTCGTGTCTGTTACACAAAGGTTTGTCCGTGATTGACTGTGTCGTGTCGGTTACACAAAGGTTAGTCCTTGATTGACTGCGTCGTGTCGGTTACACAAAGGTTAGTCCTTGATTGACTGCGTCGTGTCGGTTACACAAAGGTTAGTCCTTGATTGACTGCGTAGTGACGGTTACACAAGGGTTAGTCCTTGATTGACTGCGTCCTGTCAGTCACACAAAGGTTAGTCCTGGATTGACTGCGTCGTATCGGTTACACAAAGGTTAGTCCTTGATTGACTGTGTCGTGTCGGTTACACAAAGATTTGTCTTTGATTGACTGCATCGTGTCGGTTACACAAAGGTTTGTCCTTGATCTACTGCATCGTGTCGGTTACACAAAGGTTTGTCCTTGATTGACTGCGTCGTGTTAGTTACACAAAGGGTTGTCCTTGATTGGCTGCGTCGTGTCGGTTACACAAAGGGTAGTCCTTGATTGACTGCGTCATGTCGGTTACACAAAGGTTTGTCCTTGATTGACTGCGTCGTGTCGGTTACACAAAGGTTTGTCCTTGATCGTCTGCGTGTTGTCGGTTACACAAAGGTTTGTCTGTGATTGATTGCGTCGTGTCGGTTAGACAAAGGTTAGTCGTTGATTGACTGAGTCATGTCGGTTACACAAAGGTTAGTCATTGATTGACTGCGTCGTGTCGGTTACACAAAGGTTAGTCCTTGATTGACTGTGTCGTGTTGGTTTCAAAAAGGTTAGTCCTTGATTGACTGTGTCGTGTCGGTTACACAAATGTTAGTCAACGTGATTGACTGTGTCGTTTCGATTTCACAAAGGTTAGTCCTTGATTGACTGTGTCGTGTCGGTTACACAAAGGTTACTCAACGTGATTGACTGCGTCGTGTCGGTTACACAAAGGTTAGTCCTTAATTGACTGTGTCGTGTCCGTTACACAAAGGTTAGTCCTTGATTGATTGTGTCGTGTCGGCTACACAAAGGTTAGACCTTGATTGACTGGGTCGTGTCAGTTACACAAAGGTTAGTCCTTGATTGACCGCGTCGTGTCCGTTACACAAAGGTTAGTCCTTGATTGACTGCGTCGTGTCGGTTACACAAAGGTTTGTCCTTGATTGACTGCGTCGTGTCGCTTCCACAAACGTTAGTCCTTGATTGACTGTGTCGTGTCGGCTACACAAATGTTTGTCCTTGATTGACTTCCTCGTGTCGGTTACACAAAGGTTAGTCCTTGATTGACTGCGCCGTGTCGGTTACACAAAGGTTAGTCCTTGATTGACTGCATCATGTCAGTTACACAAAGGTTTGTCCTAGATTGACTGCGTCGTGTCGGTTACACAAATGTTAGTCCTTGATTGACTGCTTCGTGTCGGTTACACAAAGGTTTGTCCTTGATTGACCGAGTCGTCTCAGTTACACAAAGGTTTGTCCTTGATTGACTGCGTCGTGTCTGTTACACAAAGGTTTGTCCGTGATTGACTGTGTCGTGTCGGTTACACAAAGGTTAGTCCTTGATTGACTGCGTCGTGTCGGTTACACAAAGGTTAGTCCTTGATTGACTGCGTCGTGTCGGTTACACAAAGGTTAGTCCTTGATTGACTGCGTAGTGACGGTTACACAAGGGTTAGTCCTTGATTGACTGCGTCCTGTCAGTCACACAAAGGTTAGTCCTGGATTGACTGCGTCGTATCGGTTACACAAAGGTTAGTCCTTGATTGACTGTGTCGTGTCGGTTACACAAAGATTTGTCTTTGATTGACTGCATCGTGTCGGTTACACAAAGGTTTGTCCTTGATCTACTGCATCGTGTCGGTTACACAAAGGTTTGACCTTGATTGACTGCGTCGTGTTAGTTACACAAAGGGTTGTCCTTGATTGGCTGCGTCGTGTCGGTTACACAAAGGGTAGTCCTTGATTGACTGCGTCATGTCGGTTACACAAAGGTTTGTCCTTGATTGACTGCGTCGTGTCGGTTACACAAAGGTTAGTCCTTGATTGACTGCGTCGTGTCGGTTAGACAAAGGTTTGTCCGTGATTGACTGCGTCGTGTCGGTTACACAAAGGTTAGTCCTTGATTGCCTGTGTCGTGTCGGTTACAAAAGGTTAGTCCTTGATTGACTGCGTCGTGTCCGTTACACAAAGGTTTGTCCTTGATTGACTGCGTCGTGTCGGTTACACAAAGGTTTGTCCTTGATTGACTGCGTCATGTCGGTTACACACAAGTTAGTCCGTGATTGACTGCGTCGTGTCCGTTACACAAAGGTTTGTCCTTGATTGACTGCGTCGTGTCGGTTTCACAAAGGTTAGTCCTTGATTGACTGCGTCGTGTCGGTTACATAAATGTTAGTCCTTGATTGACTGCGTCGTGTCGGTTACACAAAGATGTGTCCTTGATTGCCTGCGTCGTGTCGGTTACACAAAGGTTTCTCCTTGATTGACTGCGTCGTGTCGGTTACACAAAGGTTTGTCCTTGATTGACTAGGTCGTGTCGGTTACAACAGGTTAGTCCTTGATTGACTGCGTCGTGTCGGTTACACAAAGGTTAGTCCTTGATTGACTGTGTCGTGTCGGTTACACAAAGGTTAGTCCGTGATTGACTGTGTCATGTCGGTTACACACAAGTTAGTCCATGATTGACTGCGTCGTGTCGGTTTCACAAAGGTTAGTCCTTGATTGACTGTGTCGTGTCGGTTACACAAAGGTTAGTCCTTGATTGACTGCGTCGTGTCGGTTACACACATGTTAGTCCTTGATTGACTGCGTCGTGTCGGTTACACAAAGATTTGTCCTTGATTGCCTGCGTCGTGTCAGTTACACAAAGGTTTCTCCTTGATTGACTGCGTCGTGTCGGTTACACAAAGGTTAGTCCTTGATTGACTGTGTCGTGTTGGTTACACAAAAGTTTGTCCTTGATTGACTGCGTCGTGTCGGTTACACAAAGGTTAGTCCTTGATTGACTGCGTCCTGTCAGTTACACAAAGGTTTGTCCTTAATTGACTGCGTCGCATCGGTTACACAAAGGTTTTCCTTGATTGACTGCGTCGTGTCGGTTACACAAAGGTTAGTCCTTGATTGACTGCGTCGTGTCGGTTACACAAAGGTTAGTCCTTGATTGACTGCGTCGTGTCGGTTACACAAAGGTTTGTCCTTGATTGACTGCGTCGTGTCGGTTACACAAAGGTTTGTCCTTGATTGACTGCATCGTGTCCGTTACACAAAGGTTAGTCCTTGATTGACTGCGTCGCGTTGGTTACACAAAGGTTTGTCCTTGATTGACTGCGTCGCGTTGGTTACACAAAGGTTTGTCCTTGATTGACTTCGTCGTGTCGGTTACACAAAGTTTAGTCCTTGATTGACTCCGTCGTGTCGGTTACACAAAGGTTTGTCCTTGATTGACTGCATCGTGTCGGTTACACAAAGGTTAGTCCTTGATTGACTGCGTCGTGTCGGTTACACAAAGGTTTGTCCTTGATTGACCGCGTCGTGTCGGTTACACAAAGGTTAGTCCTTGATTGACTGCGTCGTGTCGGTTACACAAAGTTTAGTCCTTGATTGACTTCCTCGTGTCGGTTACACAAAGGTTAGTCCTTGATTGACTGCGCCGTGTCGGTTACACAAAGGTTAGTCCTTGATTGACTGCATCATGTCAGTTACACAAAGGTTTGTCCTAGATTGACTGCGTCGTGTCGGTTACACAAATGTTAGTCCTTGATTGACTGCTTCGTGTCGGTTACACAAAGGTTTGTCCTTGATTGACCGAGTCGTGTCAGTTACACAAAGGTTTGTCCTTGATTGACTGCGTCGTGTCTGTTACACAAAGGTTTGTCCGTGATTGACTGTGTCGTGTCGGTTACACACAAGTTAGTCCGTGATTGACTGCGTCGTGTCGGTTTCACAAAGGTTAGTCCTTGATTGACTGTGTCGTGTCGGTTACACAAAGGTTAGTCATTGATTGACTGCGTCGTGTCGGTTACACACAGGTTTGTTCTTGATTGACTGCGTCGTGTTGGTTACACAAAGGTTTGTCCTTGATTGACTGCGTCGTGTCGGTTACACAATGGTTAGTCCGGGATTGACTGCGTCGTGTCGGTTACACAAAGGTTTGTCCTTGATTGACTGCGTCGTGTCGGTTACACAAAGGTTTGTCCTTGATCGGCTGCGTGTTGTCGGTTACACAAAGGTTTGTCCGTGATTGATTGCGTCGTGTCGGTTAGACAAAGGTTAGTCGTTGATTGACTGAGTCATGTCGGTTACACAAAGGTTAGTCATTGATTGACTGCGTCGTGTCGGTTACACAAAGGTTAGTCCTTGATTGACTGTGTCGTGTTGGTTTCAAAAAGGTTAGTCCTTGATTGACTTTGTCGTGTCGGTTACACAAATGTTAGTCAACGTGATTGACTGTGTCGTTTCGGTTTCACAAAGGTTAGTCCTTGATTGACTGTGTCGTGTCGGTTACACAAAGGTTACTCAACGTGATTGACTGCGTCGTGTCGGTTACACAGCGGTTACTCCTTAAGTGACTGTGTCGTGTCCGTTACACAAAGGTTAGTCCTTGATTGACTGTGTCGTGTCGGCTACACAAAGGTTAGACCTTGATTGACTGGGTCGTGTCAGTTACACAAAGGTTAGTCCTTGATTGACCGTGTCGTGTCCATTACACAAAGGTTAGTCCTTGATTGACTGCGTCGTGTCGGTTACACAAAGGTTTGTCCTTGATTGACTGCGTCGTGTCGCTTCCACAAACGTTAGTCCTTGATTGACTGTGTCGTGTCGGCTACACAAATGTTTGTCCTTGATTGACTTCCTCGTGTCGGTTACACAAAGGTTAGTCCTTGATTGACTGCGCCGTGTCGGTTAAACAAAGATTAGTCCTTGATTGACTGCATCATGTCAGTTACACAAAGGTTTGTCCTAGATTGATTGCGTCGTGTCGGTTACACAAATGTTAGTCCTTGATTGACTGCTTCGTGTCGGTTACACAAAGGTTTGTCCTTGATTGACCGAGTCGTGTCAGTTACACAAAGGTTTGTCCTTGATTGACTGCGTCGTGTCTGTTACACAAAGGTTAGTCCTTGATTGACTGCGTCGTGTCGGTTACACAAAGGTTAGTCCTTGATTGACTGCGTAGTGACGGTTACACAAGGGTTAGTCCTTGATTGACTGCGTCCTGTCAGTCACACAAAGGTTAGTCCTGGTTTGACTGCGTCGTGTCGGTTACACAAAGGTTAGTCCTTGATTGACTGTGTCGTGTCGGTTACACAAAGATTTGTCTTTGATTGACTGCATCGTGTCGGTTACACAAAGGTTTGTCCTTGATCTACTGCATCGTGTCGGTTACACAAAGGTTTGTCCTTGATTAGCTGCGTCCTGTCGGTTACACAAAGGTTAGTCCTTGATTGACTGCGTCGTGTTAGTTACACAAAGGGTTGTCCTTGATTGGCTGCGTCGTGTCGGTTACACAAAGGGTAGTCCTTGATTGACTGCGTCATGTCGGTTACACAAAGTTTTGTCCTTGATTGACTGCGTCGTGTCGGTTACACAAAGGTTAGTCCTTGATTGACTGCGTCGTGTCCGTTAGACAAAGGTTTGTCCGTGATTGACTGCGTCGTGTCGGTTACACAAAGGTTAGTCCTTGATTGACTGTGTCGTGTCGGTTACAAAAGGTTAGTCCTTGATTGACTGCGTCGTGTCCGTTACACAAAGGTTTGTCCTTGATTGACTGCGTCGTGTCGGTTACACAAAGGTTTGTCCTTGATTGACTGCGTCATGTCGGTTACACACAAGTTAGTCCGTGATTGAATGCGTCGTGTCCGTTACACAAAGGTTTGTCCTTGATTGACTGCGTCGTGTCGGTTTCACAAAGGTTAGTCCTTGATTGACTGCGTCGTGTCGGTTACATAAATGTTAGTCCTTGATTGACTGCGTCGTGTCGGTTACACAAAGATGTGTCCTTGATTGCCTGCGTCGTGTCGGTTACACAAAGGTTTCTCCTTGATTGACTGCGTCGTGTCGGTTACACAAAGGTTTGTCCTTGATTGACTAGGTCGTGTCGGTTACAACAGGTTAGTCCTTGATTGACTGCGTCGTGTCGGTTACACAAAGGTTAGTCCTTGATTGACTGTGTCGTGTCGGTTACACAAAGGTTAGTCCGTGATTGACTGTGTCATGTCGGTTACACACAAGTTAGTCCGTGATTGACTGCGTCGTGTCGGTTTCACAAAGGTTAGTCCTTGATTGACTGTGTCGTGTCGGTTACACAAAGGTTAGTCCTTGATTGACTGCGTCGTGTCGGTTACACACATGTTAGTCCTTGATTGACTGCGTCGTGTCGGTTACACAAAGATTTGTCCTTGATTGCCTGCGTCGTGTCAGTTACACAAAGGTTTCTCCTTGATTGACTGCGTCGTGTCGGTTACACAAAGGTTAGTCCTTGATTGACTGTGTCGTGTTGGTTACACAAAAGTTTGTCCTTGATTGACTGCGTCGTGTCGGTTACACAAAGGTTAGTCCTTGATTGACTGCGTCCTGTCGGTTACACAAAGGTTTGTCCTTAATTGACTGCGTCGCATCGGTTACACAAAAGTTTTCCTTGATTGACTGCGTCGTGTCGGTTACACAAAGGTTAGTCCTTGATTGACTGCGTCGTGTCGGTTACACAAAGGTTAGTCCTTGATTGACTGCGTCGTGTCGGTTACACAAAGGTTTGTCCTTGATTGACTGCGTCGTGTCGCTTACACAAAGGTTTGTCCTTGATTGACTGCATCGTGTCCGTTACACAAAGGTTAGTCCTTGATTGACTGCGTCGTGTCGGTTACACAAAGGTTTGTCCTTGATTGACTGCGTCGCGTTGGTTACACAAAGGTTTGTCCTTGATTGACTTCGTCGTGTCGGTTACACAAAGTTTAGTCCTTGATTGACTGCGTCGTGTCGGTTACACAAAGGTTTGTCCTTGATTGACTGCATCGTGTCGGTTACACAAATGTTAGTCCTTGATTGACTGCGTCGTGTCGGTTACACAAAGGTTTGTCCTTGATTGACCGCGTCGTGTCGGTTACACAAAGGTTAGTCCTTGAGTGACTGCGTCGTGTCGGTTACACAAAGTTTAGTCCTTGATTGACTTCCTCGTGTCGGTTACACAAAGGTTAGTCCTTGATTGACTGCGCCGTGTCGGTTACACAAAGGTTAGTCCTTGATTGACTGCATCATGTCAGTTACACAAAGCTTTGTCCTAGATTGACTGCGTCGTGTCGGTTACACAAATGTTAGTCCTTGATTGACTGCTTCGTGTCGGTTACACAAAGGTTTGTCCTTGATTGACCGAGTCGTGTCAGTTACACAAAGGTTTGTCCTTGATTGACTGCGTCGTGTCAGTTACACAAAGGTTTGTCCGTGATTGACTGTGTCGTGTCGGTTACACAAAGGTTAGTCCTTGATTGACTGCGTCGTGTCGGTTACACAAATGTTAGTCCTTGATTGACTGCGTCGTGTCGGTTACACAAAGGTTAGTCCTTGATTGACTGCGTAGTGACGGTTACACAAGGGTTAGTCCTTGATTGACTACGTCCTGTCAGTCACACAAAGGTTAGTCCTGGATTGAGTGCGTCGTGTCGGTTACACAAAGGTTAGTCCTTGATTGACTGCGTCGTGTCGGTTACACAAAGATTTGTCTTTGATTGACTGCATCGTGTCGGTTACACAAAGGTTTGTCCTTGATCTACTGCATCGTGTCGGTTACACAAAGGTTTGTCCTTGATTGGCTGCGTCCTGTCGGTTACACAAAGGTTAGTCCTTGATTGACTGCGTCGTGTTAGTTACACAAAGGGTTGTCCTTGTTTGGCTGCGTCGTGTCGGTTACACAAAGGGTAGTCCTTGATTGACTGCGTCATGTCGGTTACACAAAGGTTTGTCCTTGATTGACTGCGTCGTGTCGGTTACACAAAGGTTAGTCCTTGATTGACTGCGTCGTGTCGGTTAGACAAAGGTTTGTCCGTGATTGACTGCGTCTTGTCGGTTACACAAAGGTTAGTCCTTGATTGACTGTGTCGTGTCGGTTACAAAAGGTTAGTCCTTGATTGACTGCGTCGTGTCCGTTACACAACGGTTTGTCCTTGATTGACTGCGTCGTGTCGGTTACACAAAGGTTTGTCCTTGATTGACTGCGTCATGTCGGTTACACACAAGTTAGTCCGTGATTGACTGCGTCGTGTCCGTTACACAAAGGTTTGTCCTTGATTGACTGCGTCGTGTCGGTTTCACAAAGGTTAGACCTTGATTGACTGCGTCGTGTCGGTTACATAAATGTTAGTCCTTGATTGACTGCGTCGTGTCGGTTACACAAAGATGTGTCCTTGATTGCCTGCGTCGTGTCGGTTACACAAAGGTTTCTCCTTGATTGACTGCGTCGTGTCGGTTACACAAATGTTTGTCCTTGATTGACTAGGTCGTGTCGGTTACAACAGGTTAGTCCTTGATTGACTGCGTCGTGTCGGTTACACAAAGGTTAGTCCGTGATTGACTGTGTTATGTCGGTTACACACAAGTTAGTCCGTGATTGACTGCGTCGTGTCGGTTTCACAAAGGTTAGTCCTTGATTGACTGTGTCGTGTCGGTTACACAAAGGTTAGTCCTTGATTGACTGCGTCGTGTCGGTTACACACATGTTAGTCCTTGATTGACTGCGTCGTGTCGGTTACACAAAGATTTGTCCTTGATTGCCTGCGTCGTGTCAGTTACACAAAGGTTTCTCCTTGATTGACTGCGTCGTGTCGGTTACACAAAGGTTAGTCCTTGATTGACTGTGTCGTGTTGGTTACACAAAAGTTTGTCCTTGATTGACTGCGTCGTGTCGGTTACACAAAGGTTAGTCCTTGATTGACTGCGTCCTGTCGGTTACACAAAGGTTTGTCCTTAATTGACTGCGTCGCATCGGTTACACAAAGGTTTTCCTTGATTGACTGCGTCGTGTCGGTTACACAAAGGTTAGTCCTTGATTGACTGCGTCGTGTCGGTTACACAAAGGTTAGTCCTTGATTGACTGCGTCGTGTCGGTTACACAAAGGTTTGTCCTTGATTGACTGCGTCGTGTCGGTTACACAAAGGTTTGTCCTTGATTGACTGCATCGTGTCCGTTACACAAAGGTTAGTCCTTGATTGACTGCGTCGTGTCGGTTACACAAAGGTTTGTCCTTGATTGACTGCGTCGCGTTGGTTACACAAAGGTTTGTCCTTGATTGACTTCGTCGTGTCGGTTACACAAAGTTTAGTCCTTGATTGACTGCGTCGTGTCGGTTACACAAAGGTTTGTCCTTGATTGACTGCATCGTGTCGGTTACACAAAGGTTAGTCCTTGATTGACTGCGTCGTGTCGGTTACACAAAGGTTTGTCCTTGATTGACCGTGTCGTGTCGGTTACACAAAGGTTAGTCCTTGATTGACTGCGTCGTGTCGGTTACACAAAGTTTAGTCCTTGATTGACTTCCTCGTGTCGGTTACACAAAGGTTAGTCCTTGATTGACTGCGCCGTGTCGGTTACACAAAGGTTAGTCCTTGATTGACTGCATCATGTCAGTTACACAAAGGTTTGTCCTAGATTGACTGCGTCGTGTCGGTTACACAAATGTTAGTCCTTGATTGACTGCTTCGTGTCGGTTACACAAAGGTTTGTCCTTGATTGACCGAGTCGTGTCAGTTACACAAAGGTTTGTCCTTGATTGACTGCGTCGTGTCTGTTACACAAAGGTTTGTCCGTGATTGACTGTGTCGTGTCGGTTACACAAAGGTTAGTCCTTGATTGACTGCGTCGTGTCGGTTACACAAATGTTAGTCCTTGATTGACTGCGTCGTGTCGGTTACACAAAGGTTAGTCCTTGATTGACTGCGTAGTGACGGTTACACAAGGGTTAGTCCTTGATTGACTACGTCCTGTCAGTCACACAAAGGTTAGTCCTGGATTGAGAGCGTCGTGTCGGTTACACAAAGCTTTGTCCGTGATTGATTGCGTCGTGTCGGTTAGACAAAGGTTAGTCGTTGATTGACTGAGTCATGTCGGTTACACAAAGGTTAGTCATTGATTGACTGCGTCGTGTCGGTTACACAAAGGTTAGTCCTTGATTGACTGTGTCGTGTTGGTTTCAAAAAGGTTAGTCCTTGATTGACTGTGTCGTGTCGGTTACACAAATGTTAGTCAACGTGATTGACTGTGTCGTTTCGGTTTCACAAAGGTTAGTCCTTGATTGACTGTGTCGTGTCGGTTACACAAAGGTTACTCAACGTGATTGACTGCGTCGTGTCGGTTACACAAAGGTTAGTCCTTAATTGACTGTGTCGTGTCCGTTACACAAAGGTTAGTCCTTGATTGATTGTGTCGTGTCGGCTACACAAAGGTTAGACCTTGATTGACTGGGTCATGTCAGTTACACAAAGGTTAGTCCTTGATTGACCGCGTCGTGTCCGTTACACAAAGGTTAGTCCTTGATTGACTGCGTCGTGTCGGTTACACAAAGGTTTGTCCTTGATTGACTGCGTCGTGTCGCTTCCACAAACGTTAGTCCTTGATTGACTGTGTCGTGTCGGCTACACAAATGTTTGTCCTTGATTGACTTCCTCGTGTCGGTTACACAAAGGTTAGTCCTTGATTGACTGCGCCGTGTCGGTTACACAAAGGTTAGTCCTTGATTGACTGCATCATGTCAGTTACACAAAGGTTTGTCCTAGATTGACTGCGTCGTGTCGGTTACACAAATGTTAGTCCTTGATTGACTGCTTCGTGTCGGTTACACAAAGGTTTGTCCTTGATTGACCGAGTCGTCTCAGTTACACAAAGGTTTGTCCTTGATTGACTGCGTCGTGTCTGTTACACAAAGGTTTGTCCGTGATTGACTGTGTCGTGTCGGTTACACAAATGTTAGTCCTTGATTGACTGCGTCGTGTCGGTTACACAAAGGTTAGTCCTTGATTGACTGCGTCGTGTCGGTTACACAAAGGTTAGTCCTTGATTGACTGCGTAGTGACGGTTACACAAGGGTTAGTCCTTGATTGACTGCGTCCTGTCAGTCACACAAAGGTTAGTCCTGGATTGACTGCGTCGTGTCGGTTACACAAAGGTTAGTCCTTGATTGACTGTGTCGTGTCGGTTACACAAAGATTTGTCTTTGATTGACTGCATCGTGTCGGTTACACAAAGGTTTGTCCTTGATCTACTGCATCGTGTCGGTTACACAAAGGTTTGTCCTTGATTGGCTGCGTCCTGTCGGTTACACAAAGGTTAGTCCTTGATTGACTGCGTCGTGTTAGTTACACAAAGGGTTGTCCTTGATTGGCTGCGTCGTGTCGGTTACACAAAGGGTAGTCCTTGATTGACTGCGTCATGTCGGTTACACAAAGGTTTGTCCTTGATTGACTGCGTCGTGTCGGTTACACAAAGGTTAGTCCTTGATTGACTGCGTCGTGTCGGTTAGACAAAGGTTTGTCCGTGATTGACTGCGTCGTGTCGGTTACACAAAGGTTAGTCCTTGATTGACTGTGTCGTGTCGGTTACAAAAGGTTAGTCCTTGATTGACTGCGTCGTGTCCGTTACACAAAGGTTTGTCCTTGATTGACTGCGTCGTGTCGGTTACACAAAGGTTTGTCCTTGATTGACTGCGTCATGTCGGTTACACACAAGTTAGTCCGTGATTGACTGCGTCGTGTCCGTTACACAAAGGTTTGTCCTTGATTGACTGCGTCGTGTCGGTTTCACAAAGGTTAGTCCTTGATTGACTGCGTCGTGTCGGTTACATAAATGTTAGTCCTTGATTGACTGCGTCGTGTCGGTTACACAAAGATGTGTCCTTGATTGCCTGCGTCGTGTCGTTACACAAAGGTTTCTCCTTGATTGACTGCGTCGTGTCGGTTACACAAAGGTTTGTCCTTGATTGACTAGGTCGTGTCGGTTACAACAGGTTAGTCCTTGATTGACTGCGTCGTGTCGGTTACACAAAGGTTAGTCCTTGATTGACTGTGTCGTGTCGGTTACACAAAGGTTAGTCCGTGATTGACTGTGTCATGTCGGTTACACACAAGTTAGTCCGTGATTGACTGCGTCGTGTCGGTTTCACAAAGGTTAGTCCTTGATTGACTGTGTCGTGTCGGTTACACAAAGGTTAGTCCTTGATTGACTGCGTCGTGTCGGTTACATACATGTTAGTCCTTGATTGACTGCGTCGTGTCGGTTACACAAAGATTTGTCCTTGATTGCCTGCGTCGTGTCAGTTACACAAAGGTTTCTCCTTGATTGACTGCGTCGTGTCGGTTACACAAAGGTTAGTCCTTGATTGACTGTGTCGTGTCGGTTACACAAAGGTTAGTCCTTGATTGACTGCGTCCTGTCAGTTACACAAAGGTTTGTCCTTAATTGACTGCGTCGCATCGGTTACACAAAGGTTTTCCTTGATTGACTGCGTCGTGTCGGTTACACAAAGGTTAGTCCTTGATTGACTGCGTCGTGTCGGTTACACAAAGGTTAGTCCTTGATTGACTGCGTCGTGTCGGTTACACAAAGGTTTGTCCTTGATTGACTGCGTCGTGTCGGTTACACAAAGGTTTGTCCTTGATTGACTGCATCGTGTCCGTTACACAAATGTTAGTCCTTGATTGACTGCGTCGTGTCGGTTACACAAAGGTTTGTCCTTGATTGACTGCGTCGCGTTGGTTACACAAAGGTTTGTCCTTGATTGACTTCGTCGTGTCGGTTACACAAAGTTTAGTCCTTGATTGACTCCGTCGTGTCGGTTACACAAAGGTTTGTCCTTGATTGACTGCATCGTGTCGGTTACACAAAGGTTAGTCCTTGATTGACTGCGTCGTGTCGGTTACACAAAGGTTTGTCCTTGATTGACCGCGTCGTGTCGGTTACACAAAGGTTAGTCCTTGATTGACTGCGTCGTGTCGGTTACACAAAGTTTAGTCCTTGATTGACTTCCTCGTGTCGGTTACACAAAGGTTAGTCCTTGATTGACTGCGCCGTGTCGGTTACACAAAGGTTAGTCCTTGATTGACTGCATCATGTCAGTTACACAAAGGTTTGTCCTAGATTGACTGCGTCGTGTCGGTTACACAAATGTTAGTCCTTGATTGACTGCTTCGTGTCGGTTACACAAAGGTTTATCCTTGATTGACCGAGTCGTGTCAGTTACACAAAGGTTTGTCCTTGATTGACTGCGTCGTGTCTGTTACACAAAGGTTTGTCGGTGATTGACTGTGTCGTGTCGGTTACACACAAGTTAGTCCGTGATTGACTGCGTCGTGTCGGTTTCACAAAGGTTAGTCCTTGATTGACTGCGTCGTGTCGGTTACACAAAGGTTTGTCCTTGATTGACTGCGTCATGTCGGTTACACACAAGTTAGTCCGTGATTGACTGCGTCGTGTCCGTTACACAAAGGTTTGTCCTTGATTGACTGCGTCGTGTCGGTTTCACAAAGGTTAGTCCTTGATTGACTGCGTCGTGTCGGTTACATAAATGTTAGTCCTTGATTGACTGCGTCGTGTCGGTTACACAAAGATGTGTCCTTGATTGCCTGCGTCGTGTCGGTTACACAAAGGTTTCTCCTTGATTGACTGCGTCGTGTCGGTTACACAAATGTTTGTCCTTGATTGACTAGGTCGTGTCGGTTACAACAGGTTAGTCCTTGATTGACTGCGTCGTGTCGGTTACACAAAGGTTAGTCCGTGATTGACTGTGTTATGTCGGTTACACACAAGTTAGTCCGTGATTGACTGCGTCGTGTCGGTTTCACAAAGGTTAGTCCTTGATTGACTGTGTCGTGTCGGTTACACAAAGGTTAGTCCTTGATTGACTGCGTCGTGTCGGTTACACACATGTTAGTCCTTGATTGACTGCGTCGTGTCGGTTACACAAAGATTTGTCCTTGATTGCCTGCGTCGTGTCAGTTACACAAAAGTTTCTCCTTGATTGACTGCGTCGTGTCGGTTACACAAAGGTTAGTCCTTGATTGACTGTGTCGTGTTGGTTACACAAAAGTTTGTCCTTGATTGACTGCGTCGTGTCGGTTACACAAAGGTTAGTCCTTGATTGACTGCGTCCTGTCGGTTACACAAAGTTTTGTCCTTAATTGACTGCGTCGCATCGGTTACACAAAGGTTTTCCTTGATTGACTGCGTCGTGTCAGTTACACAAAGGTTAGTCCTTGATTGACTGCGTCGTGTCGGTTACACAAAGGTTAGTCCTTGATTGACTGCGTCGTGTCGGTTACACAAAGGTTTGTCCTTGATTGACTGCGTCGTGTCGGTTACACAAAGGTTTGTCCTTGATTTACTGCATCGTGTCCGTTACACAAAGGTTAGTCCTTGATTGACTGCGTCGTGTCGGTTACACAAAGGTTTGTCCTTGATTGACTGCGTCGCGTTGGTTACACAAAGGTTTGTCCTTGATTGACTTCGTCGTGTCGGTTACACAAAGTTTAGTCCTTGATTGACTGCGTCGTGTCGGTTACACAAAGGTTTGTCCTTGATTGACTGCATCGTGTCGGTTACACAAAGGTTAGTCCTTGATTGACTGCGTCGTGTCGGTTACACAAAGGTTTGTCCTTGATTGACCGCGTCGTGTCGGTTACACAAAGGTTAGTCCTTGATTGACTGCGTAGTGTCGGTTACACAAAGTTTAGTCCTTGATTGACTTCCTCGTGTCGGTTACACAAAGGTTAGTCCTTGATTGACTGCGCCGTGTCGGTTACACAAAGGTTAGTCCTTGATTGACTGCATCATGTCAGTTACACAAAGGTTTGTCCTAGATTGACTGCGTCGTGTCGGTTACACAAATGTTAGTCCTTGCTTGACTGCTTCGTGTCGGTTACACAAAGGTTTGTCCTTGATTGACCGAGTCGTGTCAGTTACACAAAGGTTTGTCCTTGATTGACTGCGTGGTGTCTGTTACACAAAGGTTTGTCCGTGATTGACTGTGTCGTGTCGGTTACACAAAGGTTAGTCCTTGATTGACTGCGTCGTGTCGGTTACACAAATGTTAGTCCTTGATTGACTGCGTCGTGTCGGTTACACAAAGGTTAGTCCTTGATTGACTGCGTAGTGACGGTTACACAAGGGTTAGTCCTTGATTGACTACGTCCTGTCAGTCACACAAAGGTTAGTCCTGGATTGAGTGCGTCGTGTCGGTTACACAAAGGTTAGTCCTTGATTGACTGCGTCGTGTCGGTTACACAAAGATTTGTCTTTGATTGACTGCATCGTGTCGGTTACACAAAGGTTTGTCCTTGATCTACTGCATCGTGTCGGTTACACAAAGGTTTGTCCTTGATTGGCTGCGTCCTGTCGGTTACACAAAGGTTAGTCCTTGATTGACTGCGTCGTGTTAGTTACACAAAGGGGTGTCCTTGATTGGCTGCGTCGTGTCGGTTACACAAAGGGTAGTCCTTGATTGACTGCGTCATGTCGGTTACACAAAGATTTGGCCTTGATTGACTGCGTCGTGTCGGTTACACAAAGGTTAGGCCTTGATTGACTGCGTCGTGTCGGTTAGACAAAGGTTTGTCCGTGATTGACTGCGTCGTGTCGGTTACACAAAGGTTAGTCCTTGATTGACTGTGTCGTGTCGGTTACAAAAGGTTAGTCCTTGATTGACTGCGTCGTGTCCGTTACACAAAGGTTTGTCCTTGATTGACTGCGTCGTGTCGGTTACACAAAGGTTTGTCCTTGATTGACTGCGTCATGTCGGTTACACACAAGTTAGTCCGTGATTGACTGCGTCGTGTCCGTTACACAAAGGTTTGTCCTTGATTGACTGCGTCGTGTCGGTTTCACAAAGGTTAGTCCTTGATTGACTGCGTCGTGTCGGTTACATAAATGTTAGTCCTTGATTGACTGCATCATGTCAGTTACACAAAGGTTTGTCCTAGATTGACTGCGTCGTGTCGGTTACACAAATGTTAGTCCTTGATTGACTGCTTCGTGTCGGTTACACAAAGGTTTGTCCTTGATTGACCGAGTCGTGTCAGTTACACAAAGGTTTGTCCTTGATTGACTGCGTGGTGTCTGTTACACAAAGGTTTGTCCGTGATTGACTGTGTCGTGTCGGTTACACAAAGGTTAGTCCTTGATTGACTGCGTCGTGTCGGTTACACAAATGTTAGTCCTTGATTGACTGCGTCGTGTCGGTTACACAAAGGTTAGTCCTTGATTGACTGCGTAGTGACGGTTACACAAGGGTTAGTCCTTGATTGACTACGTCCTGTCAGTCACACAAAGGTCAGTCCTGGATTGAGTGCGTCGTGTCGGTTACACAAAGGTTAGTCCTTGATTGACTGCGTCGTGTCGGTTACACAAAGATTTGTCTTTGATTGACTGCATCGTGTCGGTTACACAAAGGTTTGTCCTTGATCTACTGCATCGTGTCGGTTACACAAAGGTTTGTCCTTGATTGGCTGCGTCCTGTCGGTTACACAAAGGTTAGTCCTTGATTGACTGCGTCGTGTTAGTTACACAAAGGGTTGTCCTTGATTGGCTGCGTCGTGTCGGTTACACAAAGGGTAGTCCTTGATTGACTGCGTCATGTCGGTTACACAAAGATTTGTCCTTGATTGACTGCGTCGTGTCGGTTACACAAAGGTTAGGCCTTGATTGACTGCGTCGTGTCGGTTAGACAAAGGTTTGTCCGTGATTGACTGCGTCGTGTCGGTTACACAAAGGTTTGTCCTTGATTGACTGTGTCGTGTCGGTTACAAAAGGTTAGTCCTTGATTGACTGCGTCGTGTCCGTTACACAAAGGTTTGTCCTTGATTGACTGCGTCGTGTCGGTTACACAAAGGTTTGTCCTTGATTGACTGCGTCATGTCGGTTACACACAAGTTAGTCCGTGATTGACTGCGTCGTGTCCGTTACACAAAGGTTTGTCCTTGATTGACTGCGTCGTGTCGGTTTCACAAAGGTTAGTCCTTGATTGACTGCGTCGTGTCGGTTACATAAATGTTAGTCCTTGATTGACTGCGTCGTGTCGGTTACACAAATGTGTCCTTGATTGCCTGCGTCGTGTCGGTTACACAAAGGTTTCTCCTTGATTGACTGCGTCGTGTCGGTTACACAAAGGTTTGTCCTTGATTGACTAGGTCGTGTCGGTTACAAAAGGTTAGTCCTTGATTGACTGCGTCGTGTCGGTTACACAAAGGTTAGTCCTTGATTGACTGTGTCGTGTCGGTTACACAAAGGTTCGTCCGTGATTGACTGTGTCATGTCGGTTACACACAAGTTAGTCCGTGATTGACTGCGTCGTGTCGGTTTCACAAAGGTTAGTCCTTGATTGACTGTGTCGTGTCGGTTACACAAAGGTTAGTCCTTGATTGACTGCGTCGTGTCGGTTACACAAATGTTAGTCCTTGATTGACTGCGTCGTGTCGGTTACACAAAGATTTGTCCTTGATTGCCTGCGTCGTGTCAGTTACACAAAGGTTTCTCCTTGATTGACTGCGTCGTGTCGGTTACACAAAGGTTAGTCCTTGATTGACTGTGTCGTGTTGGTTACACAAAAGTTTGTCCTTGATTGACTGCGTCGTGTCGGTTACACAAAGGTTAGTCCTTGATTGACTGCGTCCTGTCGGTTACACAAAGGTTTGTCCTTGATTGACTGCGTCGTGTCGGTTACACAAAGGTTAGTCCTTGATTGACTGCGTCGTGTCGGTTACACAAAGGTTTGTCCTTGATTGACTGCGTCGTGTCGGTTACACAAAGGTTTGTCCTTGATTGACTGCATCGTGTCCGTTACACAAAGGTTAGTCCTTGATTGACTGCGTCGTGTCGGTTACACAAAGGTTTGTCCTTGATTGACTGCGTCGCGTTGGTTACACAAAGGTTTGTCCTTGATTGACTTCGTCGTGTCGGTTACACAAAGTTTAGTCCTTGATTGACTGCGTCGTGTCGGTTACACAAAGGTTTGTCCTTGATTGACTGCATCGTGTCGGTTACACAAAGGTTAGTCCTTGATTGACTGCGTCGTGTCGGTTACACAAAGGTTTGTCCTTTATTGACCGCGTCGTGTCGGTGACACAAAGGTTTGTCCTTGATTGACTACGTCGTGTCGGTTACACAAAAGTGTGTCCGTGATTGACTGCATCGTGTCGGTTACACAAAGGTTTGTCCGTGATTGACTGCGTCGTGTCGGTTACACAAAGGTTTGTCCTTGATTGACTGCGTCGTGTCGGTTACACATCGATTTGTCCTTGATTGATTGCGTCGTTTCGGTTACACAAAGGTTTGTCCGTGATTGACTGCGTCGTGTCGGTTACACAAAGGTTTGTCCTTGATTGACTGCGTCGTGTCGGTTACACAAAGGTTTGTCCTTGATTGACTGCATCGTGTCGGTTACACAAAGGTTAGTCCTTGATTGACTGCGTCATGTCGGTTACACAAAGGTTAGTCCTTGATCGATTGCGTCGTGTCGGTTACACAAAGGTTAGTCCTTGATTGACTGCGTCGTGTCGGTTACACAAAGATTTGTCCTTGATTGACTGCGTCGTGTCGGTTACACAAAGGTTAGTCCTCGATTGACTGTGTCGTGTCGGTTACACAATGGTTAGTCATTGATTGACTGGGTCGTGTCGGTTACACAAAGGTTAGTCCTTGATTGACTGCGTCGTTTCGGTTACACAAAGATTTGTCCTTGATTGACTGCGTCGTGTCGGTTACACAAAGGTTTGTCCTTGATTGACTGCGTCGTGTCGGTTACACAAAGGTTAGTCCTCGATTGACTGTGTCGTGTCGGTTACACAAAGGTTAGTCCTTGATTGACTGCGTCGTGTCGGTTACACAAATGTTAGTCCTTGATTGACTGCGTCGCGTCGGTCACACAAAGGTTTGTCCTTGATTGACTGCGTCGTGTCGGTTACACAAAGGTTTGTCCTTGATTGACTGCGTCGTGTCGGTTACACAAAGGTTTGTCCTTGATTGACTGTGTCGTGTCGATTACACAAAAGTTTGTCCGTGATTGACTGCGTCGTGTCCGTTACACAAAGGTTTGTCTTTGATTGACTGCGTCGTGTCGGTTACGCCAGGTTTGTCCTTGATTGACTGCGTCGTGTCGGTTACACAAAGGTTAGTCCTTGATTGACTGTGTCGTGTCGGTTACACAAAGGTTTCTCCTTGATTGACTGCGTCGTGTCGGTTACACAAAGATTCGTCCTTGATTGACTGTGTCGTGTTGGTTACACAAAGGTTTGTCCTTGATTGACTGCGTCGTGTCAGTTACACAAAGGTTAGTCCTTGATTGACTGCGTCGTGTCGGTTACACAAAGGTTTGTCCTTGATTGACTGCTTCGCATCGGTTACACAAAGGTTTGTCCTTGATTGACTGCGTCGTGTCGGTTACACAAAGGTTATTCCTTGATTGACTGCGTCGTGTCGGTTACACAAAGGTTTGTCCTTGATTGACTGCGTCGTGTCAGTTACACTAAGGTTAGTCCTTGATTGACTGCGTCGTGTCGGTTACACAAAGTTTTGTCCTTGATTGACTGCGTCGTGTCGGTTACACAAAGGTTAGTCCTTGATTGATTGCGTCGTGTCGGTTACACAAAGGTTAGTCCGTGATTGACTGCATCATGTCGGTTACACAAAGGTTAGTCCGTGATTGACATGTGTCGTGTCGGTTACACAAAGTTTAGTCCTTGATTGACTGCGTCGTGTCGGTTACACAAAGGTTTGTCGTTGATTGACTGCGTTGTGTCGGTTACACAAAGGTTTGTCCTTGATTGACAGTGTCATGTCGGTTACACAAAGGTTTGTCCTTGATTGACTGCATCTTGTCGGTTACACAAAGTTTGGTCCTTAATTGACTGCGTCGTGTCGGTTACACAAACGTTAGTGCGTGATTGACCGCATCATGTCGGTTACACAAAGGTTAGTCCGTGATTGACATATGTCGTGTCGGTTACACAAAGGTTAGTCCCTGATTGACTGCGTCGTGTCGGTTACACAAAAGTGTGTCCTTGATTGACTGCTTCGTGTCGGTTACACAAAGGTTAGTCCTTGATTGACTGCGTCGTGTCGGTTAGACAAAGGTTTGTCCGTGATTGACTGTGTCGTGTCGGTTACACAAAGGTTAGTCCTTGATTGACTGTGTCGTGTCAGTTACAAAAGGTTAGTCCTTGATTGACTGCGTCGTGTCCGTTACACAAAGGTTTGTCCTTGATTTACTGCGTCGTGTCGGTTACACAAAGGTTTGTCCTTGATTGACTGCGTCATGTCGGTTACACACAAGTTAGTCCGTGATTGACTGCGTCGTGTCCGTTACACAAATGTTTGTCCTTGATTGACTGCGTCGTGTCGGTTTCACAAAGGTTAGTCCTTGATTGACTGCGTCGTGTCGGTTACACAAATGTTAGTCCTTGATTGACTGCGTCGTGTCGGTTACACAAAGATGTGTCCTTGATTGCCTGCGTCGTGTCGGTTACACAAAGGTTTCTCCTTGATTGACTGCGTCGTGTCGGTTACACAAAGGTTAGTCCTTGATTGACTGCGTCGTGTCGGTTACATAAATGTTAGTCCTTGATAGACTGCGTCGTGTCGGTTACACAAAGTTTAGTCCTTAATTGACTGCGTCGTGTCGGTTACACAAACGTTAGTGCGTGATTGACCGCATCATGTCGGTTACACAAAGGTTAGTCCGTGATTGACATATGTCGTGTCGGTTACACAAAGGTTAGTCCCTGATTGACTGCGTCGTGTCGGTTACACAAAAGTGTGTCCTTGATTGACTGCTTCGTGTCGGGTTAGTCCTTGATTGACTGCGTCGTGTCGGTTAGACAAAGGTTTGTCCGTGATTGACTGTGTCGTGTCGGTTACACAAAGGTTAGTCCTTGATTGACTGTGTCGTGTCAGTTACAAAAGGTTAGTCCTTGATTGACTGCGTCGTGTCCGTTACACAAAGGTTTGTCCTTGATTTACTGCGTCGTGTCGGTTACACAAAGGTTTGTCCTTGATTGACTGCGTCATGTCGGTTACACACAAGTTAGTCCGTGATTGACTGCGTCGTGTCCGTTACACAAATGTTTGTCCTTGATTGACTGCGTCGTGTCGGTTTCACAAAGGTTAGTCCTTGATTGACTGCGTCGTGTCGGTTACACAAATGTTAGTCCTTGATTGACTGCGTCGTGTCGGTTACACAAAGATGTGTCCTTGATTGCCTGCGTCGTGTCGGTTACACAAAGGTTTCTCCTTGATTGACTGCGTCGTGTCGGTTACACAAAGGTTAGTCTTTGATTGACTGCGTCGTGTCGGTTACATAAATGTTAGTCCTTGATAGACTGCGTCGTGTCGGTTACACAAAGATGTGTCCTTGATTGCCTGCGTCGTGTCGGTTACACAAAGGTTTCTCCTTTATTGACTGCGTCGTGTCGGTTACACAAAGGTTTGTCCTTGATTGACTACGTCGTGTCGGTTACAAAAGGTTAGTCCTTGATTGACTGCGTCGTGTCGGTTACACAAAGGTTAGTCCTTGATTGACTGTGTCGTGTCGGTTACACAAAGGTTAGTCCGTGATTGACTGTGTCATGTCGGTTACACACAAGTTAGTCCGTAATTGACTGCGTCGTGTCGGTTTCACAAAGGTTAGTCCTTGATTAACTGTGTCGTGTCGGTTACACAAAGGTTAGTCCTTGATTGACTGCGTCGTGTCGGTTACACAAATGTTAGTCCTTGATTGACTGCGTCGTGTCGGTTACACAAAGATTTGTCCTTGATTGCCGGCGTCGTGTCAGTTACACAAAGGTTTCTCCTTGATTGACTGCGTCGTGTCGGTTACACAAAGGTTTGTCCTTGATTGACTGCGTCGTGTCGGTTACACAAAGGTTTGTCCTTGATTGACTGCATCGTGTCCGTTACACAAAGGTTAGTCCTTGATTGACTGCGTCGTGTCGGTTACACAAAGGTTTGTCCTTGATTGACTGCGTCGCGTTGGTTACACAAAGGTTTGTCCTTGATTGACTTCGTCGTGTCGGTTACACAAAGGTTAGTCCTTGATTGACTGCGTCGTGTCGGTTACACAAAGGTTTGTCCTTGATTGACTGCATCGTGTCGGTTACACAAAGGTTAGTCCTTGATTGACTGCGTCGTGTCGGTTACACAAAGGTTTGTCCTTTATTGACCGCGTCGTGTCGGTTACACAAAGGTTTGTCCTTTATTGACCGCGTCGTGTCGGTTACACAAAGGTTTGTCCTTGATTGACTGCATCGTGTCGGTTACACAAAAGTGTGTCCGTGATTGACTGCATCGTGTCGGTTACACAAAGGTTTGTCCGTGATTGACTGCGTCGTGTCGGTTACACAAAGGTTTGTCCTTGATTGACTGCGTCGTGTCGGTTACACATAGATTTGTCCTTGATTGATTGCGTCGTGTCGGTTACACAAAGGTTTGTCCGTGATTGACTGCGTCGTGTCGGTTACACAAAGGTTTGTCCTTGATTGACTGCGTCGTGTCGGTTACACAAAGGTTTGTCCTTGATTGACTGCTTCGTGTCGGTTACACAAAGGTTAGTCCTTGATTGACTGCGTCATGTCGGTTACACAAAGGTTAGTCCTTGATCGATTGCGTCGTGTCAGTTACACAAAGGTTAGTCCTTGATTGACTGCGTCGTGTCGGTTACACAACGATTTGTCCTTGATTGACTGCGTCGTGTCGGTTACACAAAGGTTTGTCCTTGATTGACTGCGTCGTGTCGGTTACACAAAGGTTAGTCCTCGATTGACTGTGTCGTGTCTGTTACACAACGGTTAGTCATTGATTGACTGGGTCGTGTCGGTTACACAAAGGTTAGTCCTTGATTGACTGCGTCGTGTCGGTTACACAAAGATTTGTCCTTGATTGACTGCGTCGTGTCGGTTACACAAAGGATTGTCCTTGATTGACTGCGTCGTGTCGGTTACACAAAGGTTAGTCCTCGATTGACTGTGTCGTGTCGGTTACACAAAGGTTAGTCCTTGATTGACTGCGTCGTGTCGGTTACACAAAGGTTAGTCCTTGATTGACTGCGTCGCGTCGGTCGCACAAAGGTTTGTCCTTGATTGACTGCGTCGTGTCGGTTACACAAAGGTTTGTCCTTGATTGACTGCGTCGTGTCGGTTACACAAAGGTTTGTCCTTGATTGACTGTGTCGTGTCGATTACACAAAAGTTTGTGCGTGATTGACTGCGTCGTGTCGGGTACACAAAGATTTGTCCGTGATTGACTGCGTCGTGTCCGTTACACAAAGGTTTGTCTTTGATTGACTGCGTCGTGTCGGTTACACAAAGGTTTGTCCTTGATTGACTGCGTCGTGTCGGTTACACAAAAGTTAGTCCTTGATTGACTGTGTCGTGTCAGTTACCCAAAGGTTTGTCCTTGATTGACTGCGTCGTGTCGGTTACACAAAGATTAGTCCTTGATTGACTGTGTCGTGTTGGTTACACAAAGGTTTCTCCTTGATTGACTGCGTCGTGTCAGTTACACAAAGGTTAGTCCTTGATTGACTGCGTCGTGTCGGTTACACAAAGGTTTGTCCTTGATTGACTGCTTCGCATCGGTTACACAAAGGTTTGTCCTTGATTGACTGCGTCGTGTCGGTTGCACAAAGGTTATTCCTTGATTGACTGCGTCGTGTCGGTTACACAAAGGTTTGTCCTTGATTGACTGCGTCGTGTCAGTTACACTAAGGTTAGTCCTTGATTGACTGCGTCGTGTCGGTTACACAAAGTTTTGTCCTTGATTGACTGCGTCGTGTCGGTTACACAAAGGTTAGTCCTTGATCGATTGCGTCGTGTCGGTTACACAAAGGTTAGTCCTTGATTGACTGCGTCGTGTCGGTTACACAAAGATTTGTCCTTGATTGACTGCGTCGTGTCGGTTACACAAAGGTTAGTCCTCGATTGACTGTGTCGTGTCGGTTACACAATGGTTAGTCATTGATTGACTGGGTCGTGTCGGTTACACAAAGGTTAGTCCTTGATTGACTGCGTCGTTTCGGTTACACAAAGATTTGTCCTTGATTGACTGCGTCGTGTCGGTTACACAAAGGTTTGTCCTTGATTGACTGCGTCGTGTCGGTTACACAAAGGTTAGTCCTCGATTGACTGTGTCGTGTCGGTTACACAAAGGTTAGTCCTTGATTGACTGCGTCGTGTCGGTTACACAAATGTTAGTCCTTGATTGACTGCGTCGCGTCGGTCACACAAAGGTTTGTCCTTGATTGACTGCGTCGTGTCGGTTACACAAAGGTTTGTCCTTGATTGACTGCGTCGTGTCGGTTACACAAAGGTTTGTCCTTGATTGACTGTGTCGTGTCGATTACACAAAAGTTTGTCCGTGATTGACTGCGTCGTGTCCGTTACACAAAGGTTTGTCTTTGATTGACTGCGTCGTGTCGGTTACGCCAGGTTTGTCCTTGATTGACTGCGTCGTGTCGGTTACACAAAGGTTAGTCCTTGATTGACTGTGTCGTGTCGGTTACACAAAGGTTTCTCCTTGATTGACTGCGTCGTGTCGGTTACACAAAGATTCGTCCTTGATTGACTGTGTCGTGTTGGTTACACAAAGGTTTGTCCTTGATTGACTGCGTCGTGTCAGTTACACAAAGGTTAGTCCTTGATTGACTGCGTCGTGTCGGTTACACAAAGGTTTGTCCTTGATTGACTGCTTCGCATCGGTTACACAAAGGTTTGTCCTTGATTGACTGCGTCGTGTCGGTTACACAAAGGTTATTCCTTGATTGACTGCGTCGTGTCGGTTACACAAAGGTTTGTCCTTGATTGACTGCGTCGTGTCAGTTACACTAAGGTTAGTCCTTGATTGACTGCGTCGTGTCGGTTACACAAAGTTTTGTCCTTGATTGACTGCGTCGTGTCGGTTACACAAAGGTTAGTCCTTGATTGATTGCGTCGTGTCGGTTACACAAAGGTTAGTCCGTGATTGACTGCATCATGTCGGTTACACAAAGGTTAGTCCGTGATTGACATGTGTCGTGTCGGTTACACAAAGTTTAGTCCTTGATTGACTGCGTCGTGTCGGTTACACAAAGGTTTGTCCTTGATTGACTGCGTTGTGTCGGTTACACAAAGGTTTGTCCTTGATTGACAGTGTCATGTCGGTTACACAAAGGTTTGTCCTTGATTGACTGCATCTTGTCGGTTACACAAAGTTTAGTCCTTAATTGACTGCGTCGTGTCGGTTACACAAACGTTAGTGCGTGATTGACCGCATCATGTCGGTTACACAAAGGTTAGTCCGTGATTGACATATGTCGTGTCGGTTACACAAAGGTTAGTCCCTGATTGACTGCGTCGTGTCGGTTACACAAAAGTGTGTCCTTGATTGACTGCTTCGTGTCGGTTACACAAAGGTTAGTCCTTGATTGACTGCGTCGTGTCGGTTAGACCAAGGTTTGTCCGTGATTGACTGTGTCGTGTCGGTTACACAAAGGTTAGTCCTTGATTGACTGTGTCGTGTCAGTTACAAAAGGTTAGTCCTTGATTGACTGCGTCGTGTCCGTTACACAAAGGTTTGTCCTTGATTTACTGCGTTGTGTCGGTTACACAAAGGTTTGTCCTTGATTGACTGCGTCATGTCGGTTACACACAAGTTAGTCCGTGATTGACTGCGTCGTGTCCGTTACACAAATGTTTGTCCTTGATTGACTGCGTCGTGTCGGTTTCACAAAGGTTAGTCCTTGATTGACTGCGTCGTGTCGGTTACACAAATGTTAGTCCTTGATTGACTGCGTCGTGTCGGTTACACAAAGATGTGTCCTTGATTGCCTGCGTCGTGTCGGTTACACAAAGGTTTCTCCTTGATTGACTGCGTCGTGTCGGTTACACAAAGGTTAGTCCTTGATTGACTGCGTCGTGTCGGTTACATAAATGTTAGTCCTTGATAGACTGCGTCGTGTCGGTTACACAAAGTTTAGTCCTTAATTGACTGCGTCGTGTCGGTTACACAAACGTTAGTGCGTGATTGACCGCATCATGTCGGTTACACAAAGGTTAGTCCGTGATTGACATATGTCGTGTCGGTTACACAAAGGTTAGTCCCTGATTGACTGCGTCGTGTCGGTTACACAAAAGTGTGTCCTTGATTGACTGCTTCGTGTCGGTTACACAAAGGTTAGTCCTTGATTGACTGCGTCGTGTCGGTTAGACAAATGTTTGTCCGTGATTGACTGTGTCGTGTCGGTTACACAAAGGTTAGTCCTTGATTGACTGTGTCGTGTCAGTTACAAAAGGTTAGTCCTTGATTGACTGCGTCGTGTCCGTTACACAAAGGTTTGTCCTTGATTTACTGCGTCGTGTCGGTTACACAAAGGTTTGTCCTTGATTGACTGCGTCATGTCGGTTACACACAAGTTAGTCCGTGATTGACTGCGTCGTGTCCGTTACACAAATGTTTGTCCTTGATTGACTGCGTCGTGTCGGTTTCACAAAGGTTAGTCCTTGATTGACTGCGTCGTGTCGGTTACACAAATGTTAGTCCTTGATTGACTGCGTCGTGTCGGTTACACAAAGATGTGTCCTTGATTGCCTGCGTCGTGTCGGTTACACAAAGGTTTCTCCTTGATTGACTGCGTCGTGTCGGTTACACAAAGGTTAGTCCTTGATTGACTGCGTCGTGTCGGTTACATAAATGTTAGTCCTTGATAGACTGCGTCGTGTCGGTTACACAAAGATGTGTCCTTGATTGCCTGCGTCGTGTCGGTTACACAAAGGTTTCTCCTTTATTGACTGCGTCGTGTCGGTTACACAAAGGTTTGTCCTTGATTGACTACGTCGTGTCGGTTACAAAAGGTTAGTCCTTGATTGACTGCGTCGTGTCGGTTACACAAAGGTTAGTCCTTGATTGACTGTGTCGTGTCGGTTACACAAAGGTTAGTCCGTGATTGACTGTGTCATGTCGGTTACACACAAGTTAGTCCGTAATTGACTGCGTCGTGTCGGTTTCACAAAGGTTAGTCCTTGATTGACTGTGTCGTGTCGGTTACACAAAGGTTAGTCCTTGATTGACTGCGTCGTGTCGGTTACACAAATGTTAGTCCTTGATTGACTGCGTCGTGTCGGTTACACAAAGATTTGTCCTTGATTGCCGGCGTCGTGTCAGTTACACAAAGGTTTCTCCTTGATTGACTGCGTCGTGTCGGTTACACAAAGGTTTGTCCTTGATTGACTGCGTCGTGTCGGTTACACAAAGGTTTGTCCTTGATTGACTGCATCGTGTCCGTTACACAAAGGTTAGTCCTTGATTGACTGCGTCGTGTCGGTTACACAAAGGTTTGTCCTTGATTGACTGCGTCGCGTTGGTTACACAAAGGTTTGTCCTTGATTGACTTCGTCGTGTCGGTTACACAAAGGTTAGTCCTTGATTGACTGCGTCGTGTCGGTTACACAAAGGTTTGTCCTTGATTGACTGCATCGTGTCGGTTACACAAAGGTTAGTCCTTGATTGACTGCGTCGTGTCGGTTACACAAAGGTTTGTCCTTTATTGACCGCGTCGTGTCGGTTACACAAAGGTTTGTCCTTTATTGACCGCGTCGTGTCGGTTACACAAAGGTTTGTCCTTGATTGACTGCATCGTGTCGGTTACACAAAAGTGTGTCCGTGATTGACTGCATCGTGTCGGTTACACAAAGGTTTGTCCGTGATTGACTGCGTCGTGTCGGTTACACAAAGGTTTGTCCTTGATTGACTGCGTCGTGTCGGTTACACATAGATTTGTCCTTGATTGATTGCGTCGTGTCGGTTACACAAAGGTTTGTCCGTGATTGACTGCGTCGTGTCGGTTACACAAAGGTTTGTCCTTGATTGACTGCGTCGTGTCGGTTACACAAAGGTTTGTCCTTGATTGACTGCTTCGTGTCGGTTACACAAAGGTTAGTCCTTGATTGACTGCGTCATGTCGGTTACACAAAGGTTAGTCCTTGATCGATTGCGTCGTGTCAGTTACACAAAGGTGAGTCCTTGATTGACTGCGTCGTGTCGGTTACACAACGATTTGTCCTTGATTGACTGCGTCGTGTCGGTTACACAAAGGTTTGTCCTTGATTGACTGCGTCGTGTCGGTTACACAAAGGTTAGTCCTCGATTGACTGTGTCGTGTCTGTTACACAACGGTTAGTCATTGATTGACTGGGTCGTGTCGGTTACACAAAGGTTAGTCCTTGATTGACTGCGTCGTGTCGGTTACACAAAGATTTGTCCTTGATTGACTGCGTCGTGTCGGTTACACAAAGGATTGTCCTTGATTGACTGCGTCGTGTCGGTTACACAAAGGTTAGTCCTCGATTGACTGTGTCGTGTCGGTTACACAAAGGTTAGTCCTTGATTGACTGCGTCGTGTCGGTTACACAAAGGTTAGTCCTTGATTGACTGCGTCGCGTCGGTCGCACAAAGGTTTGTCCTTGATTGACTGCGTCGTGTCGGTTACACAAAGGTTTGTCCTTGATTGACTGCGTCGTGTCGGTTACACAAAGGTTTGTCCTTGATTGACTGTGTCGTGTCGATTACACAAAAGTTTGTCCGTGATTGACTGCGTCGTGTCGGGTACACAAAGATTTGTCCGTGATTGACTGCGTCGTGTCCGTTACACAAAGGTTTGTCTTTGATTGACTGCGTCGTGTCGGTTACACAAAGGTTTGTCCTTGATTGACTGCGTCGTGTCGGTTACACAAAGATTAGTCCTTGATTGACTGTGTCGTGTTGGTTACACAAAGGTTTGTCCTTGATTGACTGCGTCGTGTCAGTTACACAAAGGTTAGTCCTTGATTGACTGCGTCGTGTCGGTTACACAAAGGTTTGTGCTTGATTGACTGCTTCGCATCGGTTACACAAAGGTTTGTCCTTGATTGACTGCGTCGTGTCGGTTGCACAAAGGTTATTCCTTGATTGACTGCGTCGTGTCGGTTACACAAAGGTTTGTCCTTGATTGACTGCGTCGTGTCAGTTACACTAAGGTTAGTCCTTGATTGACTGCGTCGTGTCGGTTACACAAAGTTTTGTCCTTGATTGACTGCGTCGTGTCGGTTAAACAAAGGTTAGTCCTTGATTGACTGCGTCGTGTCGGTTACACAAAGGTTAGTCCGTGATTGACTGCATCATGTCGGTTACACAAAGGTTAGTCCGTGATTGACATGTGTCGTGTCGGTTACACAAAGGTTAGTCCCTGATTGACTGCGTCGTGTCGGTTACACAAAAGTGTGTCCTTGATTGACTGCTTCGTGTCGGTTACACAAAGGTTCGTCCTTGATTGACTGAGTCGTGTCGGTTAGACAAAGGTGTGTCCGTGATTGACTGCGTCGTGTCGGTTACACAAAGGTTAGTCCTTGATTGATTGTGTCGTGTCAGTTACAAAAGTTTAGTCCTTGATTGACTACGTCGTGTCCGTTACACAAAGGTTTGTCCTTGATTTACTGCGTCGTGTCGGTTACACAAAGGTTTGTCCTTGATTGACTGCATCATGTCGGTTACACACAAGTTAGTCCGTGATTGACTGCGTCGTGTCCGTTACACAAATGTTTGTCCTTGATTGACTGCGTCGTGTCGGTTTCACAAAGGTTAGTCCTTGATTGACTGCGTCGTGTCGGTTACACAAATGTTAGTCCTTGATTGACTGCGTCGTGTCGGTTACACAAAGATGTGTCCTTGATTGCCTGCGTCGTGTCGGTTACACAAAGGTTTCTCCTTGATTGACTGCGTCGTGTCGGTTACACAAAGGTTAGTCCTTGATTGACTGCGTCGTGTCGGTTACATAAATGTTAGTCCTTGATTGACTGCGTCGTGTCGGTTACACAAAGATGTGTCCTTGATTGCCTGCGTCGTGTCGGTTACACAAAGGTTTCTCCTTGATTGACTGCGTCGTGTCGGTTACACAAAGGTTTGTCCTTGATTGACTAGGTCGTGTCGGTTACAAAAGGTTAGTCCTTGATTGACTGCGTCGTGTCGGTTACACAAAGGTTAGTCCTTGATTGACTGTGTCGTGTCGGTTACACAAAGGTTAGTCCGTGATTGACTGTGTCATGTCGGTTACACACAAGTTAGTCCGTGATTGACTGCGTCGGGTCGGTTTCACAAAGGTTAGTCCTTGATTGACTGTGTCGTGTCGGTTACACAAAGGTTAGTCCTTGATTGACTGCGTCGTGTCGGTTACACAAATGTTAGTCCTTGATTGACTGCGTCGTGTCGGTTACACAAAGATTTGTCCTTGATTGCCTGCGTCGTGTCAGTTACACAAAGGTTTCTCCTTGATTGACTGCTTCGTGTCGGTTACACAAAGGTTAGTCCTTGATTGACTGCGTCATGTCGGTTACACAAAGGTTAGTCCTTGATCGATTGCGTCGTGTCGGTTACACAAAGGTTAGTCCTTGATTGACTGCGTCGTGTCGGTTACACAAAGATTTGTCCTTGATTGACTGCGTCGTGTCGGTTACACAAAGGTTTGTCCTTGATTGACTGCGTCGTGTCGGTTACACAAAGGTTAGTCCTTGATTGACTGCGTCGTGTCGGTTACACAAAGGTTTGTCCTTGATTGACTGCTTCGCATCGGTTACACAAAGGTTTGTCCTTGATTGACTGCGTCGTGTCGGTTACACAAAGGTTATTTCTTGATTGACTGCGTCGTGTCGGTTACACAAAGGTTTGTCCTTGATTGACTGCGTCGTGTCAGTTACACTAAGGTTAGTCCTTGATTGACTGCGTCGTGTCGGTTACACAAAGTTTTGTCCTTGATTGACTGCGTCGTGTCGGTTACACAAAGGTTAATCCTGGATTGACTGCGTCGTGTCGGTTACACAAAGGTTAGTCCGTGATTGACTGCATCATGTCGGTTACACAAAGGTTAGTCCGTGATTGACATGTGTCGTGTCGGTTACACAAAGGTTAGTCCCTGATTGACTGCGTCGTGTCGGTTACACAAAAGTGTGTCCTTGATTGACTGCTTCGTGTCAGTTACACAAAGGTTAGTCCTTGATTGACTGCGTCGTGTCGGTTAGACAAAGGTGTGTCCGTGATTGACTGCGTCGTGTCGGTTACACAAAGGTTAGTCCTTGATTGATAGTGTCGTGTCAGTTACAAAAGGTTAGTCCTTGATTGACTGCGTCGTGTCCGTTACACAAAGGTTTGTCCTTGATTTACTGCGTCGTGTCGGTTACACAAAGGTTTGTCCTTGATTGACTGCGTCATGTCGGTTACACACAAGTTAGTCCGTGATTGACTGCGTCGTGTCCGTTACACAAATGTTTGTCCTTGATTGACTGCGTCGTGTCGGTTTCACAAAGGTTAGTCCTTGATTGACTGCGTCGTGTCGGTTACACAAATGTTAGTCCTTGATTGACTGCGTCGTGTCGGTTACACAAAGATGTGTCCTTGATTGCCTGCGTCGTGTCGGTTACACAAAGGTTTCTCCTTGCTTGACTGCGTCGTGTCGGTTACACAAAGGTTAGTCCTTGATTGACTGCGTCGTGTCGGTTACATAAATGTTAGTCCTTGATTGACTGCGTCGTGTCGGTTACACAAAGATGTGTCCTTGATTGCCTGCGTCGTGTCGGTTACACAAAGGTTTTTCCTTGATTGACTGCGTCGTGTCGGTTACACAAAGGTTTGTCCTTGATTGACTAGGTCGTGTCGGTTACAAATGGTTTGTCCTTGATTGACTAGGTCGTGTCGGTTACAAATGGTTAGTCCTTGATTGACTGCGTCGTGTCGGTTACACAAAGGTTAGTCCTTGATTGACTGTGTCGTGTCGGTTACACAAAGGTTAGTCCGTGATTGACTGTGTCATGTCGGTTACACACAAGTTAGTCCGTGATTGACTGCGTCGTGTCGGTTTCACAAAGGTTAGTCCTTGATTGACTGTGTCGTGTCGGTTACACAAAGGTTAGTCCTTGATTGACTGCGTCGTGTCGGTTACACAAATGTTAGTCCTTGATTGACTGCGTCGTGTCGGTTACACAAAGATGTGTCCTTGATTGCCTGCGTCGTGTCGGTTACACAAAGATGTGTCCTTGATTGCCTGCGTCGTGTCGGTTACACAAAGGTTTCTCCTTGATTGACTGCGTCGTGTCGGTTACACAAAGGTTTGTCCTTGATTGACTAGGTCGTGTCGGTTACAAAAGGTTAGTCCTTGATTGACTGCGTCGTGTCGGTTACACAAAGGTTGGTCCTTGATTGACTGTGTCGTGTCGGTTACACAAAGGTTAGTCCGTGATTGACTGTGTCGTGTCGGTTACACAAAGGTTAGTCCGTGATTGACTGCGTCGTGTCGGTTACACAAAGATTTGTCCTTGATTGCCTGGTCCTGTCGGTTACACAAAGGTTTGTCCTTAATTGACTGCGTCGCATCGGTTACACAAAGGTTTGTCCTTGATTGCCTGCGTCGTGTCAGTTACACAAAGGTTTCTCCTTGATTGACTGCTTCGTGTCGGTTACACAAAGGTTAGTCCTTGATTGACTGCGTCATGTCGGTTACACAAAGGTTAGTCCTTGATCGATTGCGTCGTGTCGGTTACACAAAGGTTAGTCCTTGATTGACTGCGTCGTGTCGGTTACACAAAGATTTGTCCTTGATTGACTGCGTCGTGTCGGTTACACAAAGGTTTGTCCTTGATTGACTGCGTCGTGTCGGTTACACAAAGGTTAGTCCTCGATTGACTGTGTCGTGTCGGTTACACAACGGTTAGTCATTGATTGACTGGGTCGTGTCGGTTACACAAAGGTTAGTCCTTGATTGACTGCATCGTGTCGGTTACACAAAGATTTGTCCTTGATTGACTGCGTCGTGTCGGTTACACAAAGGTTTGTCCTTGATTGACCGCGTCGTGTCGGTTACACAAAAGTGTGTCCGTGATTGACTGCATCGTGTCGGTTACACAAAGGTTTGTCCGTGATTGACTGTGTCGTGTCGGTAACACAAAAGTGTGTCCGTGATTGACTGCATCGTGTCGGTTACACAAAGGTTTGTCCGTGATTGACTGCGTCGTGTCGGTTACACAAAGGTTTGTCCTTGATTGACTGCGTCGTGTCGGTTACACAAAGATTTGTCCTTGATTGATTGCGTCGTGTCGGTTACACAAATGTTTGTCCGTGATTGACTGTGTCGTGTCGGTTACACAAAGGTTTGTCCTTGATTGACTGCGTCGTGTCAGTTACACAAAGGTTTGTCCTTGATTGACTGCTTCGTGTCGGTTACACAAAGGTTAGTCCTTGATTGACTGCGTCATGTCGGTTACACAAAGGTTAGTCCTTGATTGACTGCGTCGTTTCGGTTACACAAAGGTTAGTCCTTGATCGATTGCGTCGTGTCGGTTACACAAAGGTTAGTCCTTGATTGACTGCGTCGTGTCGGTTACACAAAGATTTGTCCTTGATTGACTGCGTCGTGTCGGTTACACAAAGGTTTGTGCTTGATTGACTGCGTCGTGTTGGTTACACAAAGGTTAGTCCTCGATTGACTGTGTCGTGTCGGTTACACAAAGGTTAGTCCTTGATTGACTGCGTCGTGTCGGTTACCCAAAGGTTACTCATTGATTGACTGCGTCGCGTCGGTCACACAAAGGTTTGTCCTTGATTGACTGCGTCGTGTCGGTTACACAAAGGTTTGTCCTTGATTGACTGCGTCGTGTCGGTTACACAAAGGTTTGTCCTTGATTGACTGTGTCGTGTCGATTACACAAAAGTTTGTCCGTGATTGACTGCGTCGTGTCGGGTACACAAAGATTTGTCCGTGATTGACTGCGTCGTGTCCGTTACACAAAGGTTTGTCTTTGATTGACTGCGTCGTGTCGGTTACACAAAGGTTTGTCCTTGATTGACTGCGTCGTGTCGGTTACACAAAGGTTATTCATTGATTGACTGTGTCGTGTCGGTTACACAAAGGTTTGTCCTTGATTGACTGCGTCGTGTCGGTTACACAAAGATTAGTCCTTGATTGACTGTGTCGTGTTGGTTACACAAAGGGTTGTCCTTGATTGACTGCGTCGTGTCAGTTACACAAAGGTTAGTCCTTGATTGACTGCGTCGTGTCGGTTACACAAAGGTTTGTCCTTGATTGACTGCTTCGCATCGGTTACACAAAGATTTGTCCTTGATTGCCTGCGTCGTGTCAGTTACACAAAGGTTTCTCCTTGATTGACTGCTTCGTGTCGGTTACACAAAGGTTAGTCCTTGATTGACTGCGTCATGTCGGTTACACAAAGGTTAATCCTTGATCGATTGCGTCGTGTCGGTTACACAAATGTTAGTCCTTGATTGACTGCGTCGTGTCGGTTACACAAAGATTTGTCCTTGATTGACTGCGTCGTGTCGGTTACACAAAGGTTTGTCCTTGATTGACTGCGTCGTGTCGGTTACACAAAGGTTAGTCCTCGATTGACTGTGTCGTGTCGGTTACACAACGGTTAGTCATTGATTGACTGGGTCGTGTCGGTTACACAAAGGTTAGTCCTTGATTGACTGCGTCGTGTCGGTTACACAAAGATTTGTCCTTGATTGACTGCGTCGTGTCGGTTACACAAAGGTTTGTCCTTGATTGACTGCGTCGTGTCGGTTACTCAAAGGTTAGTCCTCGATTGACTGTGTCGTGTCGGTTACACAAAGGTTAGTCCTTGATTGACTGCGTCGTGTCGGTTACACAAAGGTTAGTCCTTGATTGACTGCGTCGCGTCGGTCACACAAAGGTTTGTCCTTGATTGACTGCGTCGTGTCGGTTACACAAAGGTTTGTCCTTGATTGACTGCGTCGTGTCGGTTACACAAAGGTTTGTCCTTGATTGACTGTGTCGTGTCGATTACACAAAAGTTTGTCCGTGATTGACTGCGTCGTGTCGGGTACACAAGGATTTGTCCGTGATTGACTGCGTCGTGTCCATTACACAAAGGTTTGTCTTTGATTGACTGCGTCGTGTCGGTTACACAAAGGTTTGTCCTTGATTGACTGCGTCGTGTCGGTTACACAAAGGGTAGTCCTTGATTGACTGTGTCGTGTTGGTTACACAAAGGTTTGTCCTTGATTGACTGCGTCGTGTCAGTTACACAAAGGTTAGTCCTTGATTGACTGCGTCGTGTCAGTTACACAAAGGTTTGTCCTTGATTGACTGTATCGTGTCGGTTACACAAAGGTTAGTCCTTGATTGACTGCGTCGTGTCGGTTACACAAAGGTTAGTCCTTGATTGACTGTGTCGTGTCGGTTACACAAAGGTTAGTCCGTGATTGACTGTGTCATGTCGGTTACACACAAGTTAGTCCGTGATTGACTGCGTCGTGTCGGTTTCACAGAGGTTAGTCCTTGATTGACTGTGTCGTGTCGGTTACACAAAGGTTAGTCCTTGATTGACTGCGTCGTGTCGGTTACACAAATGTTAGTCCTTGATTGACTGCGTCGTGTCGGTTACACAAAGATGTGTCCTTGATTGCCTGCGTCGTGTCGGTTACACAAAGATGTGTCCTTGATTGCCTGCGTCGTGTCGGTTACACAAAGGTTTCTCCTTGATTGACTGCGTCGTGTCGGTTACACAAAGGTTTGTCCTTGATTGACTAGGTCGTGTCGGTTACAAAAGGTTAGTCCTTGATTGACTGCGTCGTGTCGGTTACACAAAGGTTGGTCCTTGATTGACTGTGTCGTGTCGGTTACACAAAGGTTAGTCCGTGATTGACTGTGTCGTGTCGGTTGCACAAAGGTTAGTCCGTGATTGACTGCGTCGTGTCGGTTACACAAAGAATTGTCCTTGATTGCCTGCATCCTGTCGGTTACACAAAGGTTTGTCCTTAATTGACTGCGTCGCATCGGTTACACAAAGGTTTGTCCTTGATTGCCTGCGTCGTGTCAGTTACACAAAGGTTTCTCCTTGATTGACTGCTTCGTGTCGGTTACACAAAGGTTAGTCCTTGATTCACTGCGTCATGTCGGTTACACAAAGGTTAGTCCTTGATCGATTGCGTCGTGTCGGTTACACAAAGGTTAGTCCTTGATTGACTGCGTCGTGTCGGTTACACAAAGATTTGTCCTTGATTGACTGCGTCGTGTCGGTTACACAAAGGTTTGTCCTTGATTGACTGCGTCGTGTCGGTTACACAAAGGTTAGTCCTCGATTGACTGTGTCGTGTCGGTTACACAACGGTTAGTCATTGATTGACTGGGTCGTGTCGGTTACACAAAGGTTAGTCCTTGATTGACTGCGTCGTGTCGGTTACACAAAGATTTGTCCTTGATTGACTGCGTCGTGTCGGTTACACAAAGGTTTGTCCTTGATTGACCGCGTCGTGTCGGTTACACAAAGGTTTGTCCTTGATTGACTGTGTCGTGTCGGTAACACAAAAGTGTGTCCGTGATTGACTGCATCGTGTCGGTTACACAAAGGTTTGTCCGTGATTGACTGCGTCGTGTCGGTTACACAAAGATTTGTCCTTGATTGACTGCGTCGTGTCGGTTACACAAAGATTTGTCCTTGATTGATTGCGTCGTGTCGGTTACACAAATGTTTGTCCGTGATTGACTGTGTCGTGTCGGTTACACAAAGGTTTGTCCTTGATTGACTGCGTCGTGTCAGTTACACAAAGGTTTGTCCTTGATTGACTGCTTCGTGTCGGTTACACAAAGGTTAGTCCTTGATTGACTGCGTCGTTTCGGTTACACAAAGGTTAGTCCTTGATCGATTGCGTCGTGTCGGTTGCACAAAGGTTAGTCCTTGATTGACTGCGTCGTGTCGGTTACACAAAGATTTGTCCTTGATTGACTGCGTCGTGTCGGTTACACAAAGGTTTGTCCTTGATTGACTGCGTCGTGTTGGTTACACAAAGGTTAGTCCTCGATTGACTGTGTCGTGTCGGTTACACAAAGGTTAGTCCTTGATTGACTGCGTCGTGTCGGTTACCCAAAGGTTACTCATTGATTGACTGCGTCGTGTCGGTTACACAAAGGTTAGTCCTTGATTGACTGCGTCGCGTCGGTCACACAAAGGTTTGTCCTTGATTGACTGCGTCGTGTCGGTTACACAAAGGTTTGTCCTTGATTGACTGCGTCGTGTCGGTTACACAAAGGTTTGTCCTTGATTGACTGTGTCGTGTCGATTACACAAAAGTTTGTCCGTGATTGACTGCGTCGTGTCGGGTACACAAAGATTTGTCCGTGATTGACTGCGTCGTGTCGGTTACACAAAGGTTAGTCATTGATTGACTGTGTCGTGTCGGTTACACAAAGGTTTGTCCTTGATTGACTGCGTCGTGTCGGTTACACAAAGATTAGTCCTTGATTGACTGTGTCGTGTTGGTTACACAAAGGTTTGTCCTAGATTGACTGCGTCGTGTCAGTTACACACAGGTTAGTCCTTGATTGACTGCGTCGTGTCGGTTACACAAAGGTTTGTCCTTGATTGACTGCTTCGCATCGGTTACACAAAGATTTGTCCTTGATTGCCTGCGTCGTGTCAGTTACACAAAGGTTTCTCCTTGATTGACTGCTTCGTGTCGGTTACACAAAGGTTAGTCCTTGATTGACTGCGTCATGTCGGTTACACAAAGGTTAATCATTGATCGATTGCGTCGTGTCGGTTACACAAAGGTTAGTCCTTGATTGACTGCGTCGTGTCGGTTACACAAAGATTTGTCCTTGATTGACTGCGTCGTGTCGGTTACACAAAGGTTTGTCCTTGATTGACTGCGTCGTGTCGGTTACACAAAGGTTAGTCCTCGATTGACTGTGTCGTGTCGGTTACACAACGGTTAGTCATTGATTGACTGGGTCGTGTCGGTTACACAAAGGTTAGTCCTTGATTGACTGCGTCGTGTCGGTTACACAAAGATTTGTCCTTGATTGACTGCGTCGTGTCGGTTACACAAAGGTTTGTCCTTGATTGACTGCGTCGTGTCGGTTACACAAAGGTTAGTCCTCGATTGACTGTGTCGTGTCGGTTACACAAAGGTTAGTCCTTGATTGACTGCGTCGTGTCGGTTACACAAAGGTTAGTCCTTGATTGACTGCGTCGCGTCGGTCACACAAAGGTTTGTCCTTGATTGACTGCGTCGTGTCGGTTACACAAAGGTTTGTTCTTGATTGACTGCATCGTGTCGGTTACACAAAGGTTTGTCCTTGATTGACTGTGTCGTGTCGATTACACAAAAGTTTGTCCGTGATTGACTGCGTCGTGTCGGGTACACAAAGATTTGTCCGTGATTGACTGCGTCGTGTCCGTTACACAAAGGTTTGTCTTTGATTGACTGCGTCGTGTCGGTTACACAAAGGTTTGTCCTTGATTGACTGCGTCGTGTCGGTTACACAAAGGGTAGTCCTTGATTGACTGTGTCGTGTTGGTTACACAAAGGTTTGTCCTTGATTGACTGTGTCGTGTCAGATACACAAAGGTTAGTCCTTGATTGACTGCGTCGTGTCGGTTACACAAAGGTTTGTCCTTGATTGACTGCGTCGTGTCAGTTACACAAAGGTTTGTCCTTGATTGACTGCTTCGTGTCGGTTACACAAAGGTTAGTCCTTGATTGACTGCGTCGTTTCGGTTACACAAAGGTTAGTCCTTGATCGATTGCGTCGTGTCGGTTGCACAAAGGTTAGTCCTTGATTGACTGCGTCGTGTCGGTTACACAAAGATTTGTCCTTGATTGACTGCGTCGTGTCGGTTACACAAAGGTTTGTCCTTGATTGACTGCGTCGTGTTGGTTACACAAAGGTTAGTCCTCGATTGACTGTGTCGTGTCGGTTACACAAAGGTTAGTCCTTGATTGACTGCGTCGTGTCGGTTACCCAAAGGTTACTCATTGATTGACTGCGTCGTGTCGGTTACACAAAGGTTAGTCCTTGATTGACTGCGTCGCGTCGGTCACACAAAGGTTTGTCCTTGATTGACTGCGTCGTGTCGGTTACACAAAGGTTTGTCCTTGATTGACTGCGTCGTGTCGGTTACACAAAGGTTTGTCCTTGATTGACTGTGTCGTGTCGATTACACAAAAGTTTGTCCGTGATTGACTGCGTCGTGTCGGGTACACAAAGATTTGTCCGTGATTGACTGCGTCGTGTCCGTTACACAAAGGTTTGTCTTTGATTGACTGCGTCGTGTCGGTTACACAAAGGTTTGTCCTTGATTGACTGCGTCGTGTCGGTTACACAAAGGTTAGTCATTGATTGACTGTGTCGTGTCGGTTACACAAAGGTTTGTCCTTGATTGACTGCGTCGTGTCGGTTACACAAAGATTAGTCCTTGATTGACTGTGTCGTGTTGGTTACACAAAGGTTTGTCCTAGATTGACTGCGTCGTGTCAGTTACACACAGGTTAGTCCTTGATTGACTGCGTCGTGTCGGTTACACAAAGGTTTGTCCTTGATTGACTGCTTCGCATCGGTTACACAAAGATTTGTCCTTGATTGCCTGCGTCGTGTCAGTTACACAAAGGTTTCTCCTTGATTGACTGCTTCGTGTCGGTTACACAAAGGTTAGTCCTTGATTGACTGCGTCATGTCGGTTACACAAAGGTTAATCCTTGATCGATTGCGTCGTGTCGGTTACACAAAGGTTAGTCCTTGATTGACTGCGTCGTGTCGGTTACACAAAGATTTGTCCTTGATTGACTGCGTCGTGTCGGTTACACAAAGGTTTGTCCTTGATTGACTGCGTCGTGTCGGTTACACAAAGGTTAGTCCTCGATTGACTGTGTCGTGTCGGTTACACAACGGTTAGTCATTGATTGACTGGGTCGTGTCGGTTACACAAAGGTTAGTCCTTGATTGACTGCGTCGTGTCGGTTACACAAAGATTTGTCCTTGATTGACTGCGTCGTGTCGGTTACACAAAGGTTTGTCCTTGATTGACTGCGTCGTGTCGGTTACACAAAGGTTAGTCCTCGATTGACTGTGTCGTGTCGGTTACACAAAGGTTAGTCCTTGATTGACTGCGTCGTGTCGGTTACACAAAGGTTAGTCCTTGATTGACTGCGTCGCGTCTGTCACACAAAGGTTTGTCCTTGATTGACTGCGTCGTGTCGGTTACACAAAGGTTTGTTCTTGATTGACTGCATCGTGTCGGTTACACAAAGGTTTGTCCTTGATTGACTGTGTCGTGTCGATTACACAAAAGTTTGTCCGTGATTGACTGCGTCATGTCGGGTACACAAAGATTTGTCCGTGATTGACTGCGTCGTGTCCGTTACACAAAGGTTTGTCTTTGATTGACTGCGTCGTGTCGGTTACACAAAGGTTTGTCCTTGATTGACTGCGTCGTGTCGGTTACACAAAGGGTAGTCCTTGATTGACTGTGTCGTGTTGGTTACACAAAGGTTTGTCCTTGATTGACTGTGTCGTGTCAGTTACACAAAGGTTAGTCCTTGATTGACTGCGTCGTGTCAGTTACACAAAGGTTTGTCCTTGATTGACTGCTTCGCATCGGTTACACAAAGGTTTGTCCTTGATTGACTGCGTCGTGTCGGTTACACAAAGGTTATTCCTTGATTGACTGCGTCGTGTCGGTTACACAAAGGTTTATCCTTGATTGACTGCGTCGTGTCAGTTACACTAAGTTTAGTCCTTGATTGACTGCGTCGTGTCGGTTACACTAAGGTTAGTCCGTGATTGACATGTGTCGTGTCGGTTACACAAAGTTTAGTCCTTGATTGACTGCGTCGTGTCGGTTACACAAAGGTTTGTCCTTGATTGACTGCGTTGTGTCGGTTACACAAAGGTTTGTCCTTGATTGACAGTTTCATGTCTGTTACACAAAGGTTTGTCCTTGATTGACTGCATCTTGTCGGTTACACAAAGTTTAGTCCTTAATTGACTGCGTCGTGTCGGTTACACAAACGTTAGTCCGTGATTGACCGCATCATGTCGGTTACACAAAGGTTAGTCCGTGATTGACATGTGTCGTGTCGGTTACACAAAGGTTAGTCCCTGATTGACTGCGTCGTGTCGGTTACACAAAAGTGTGTCCTTGATTGACTGCTTCGTGTCGGTTACACAAAGGTTAGTCCTTGATTGACTGCGTCGTGTCGGTTAGACAAAGGTTTGTCCGTGATTGACTGCGTCGTGTCGGTTACACAAAGGTTAGTCCTTGATTGACTGTGTCGTGTCAGTTACAAAAGGTTAGTCCTTGATTGACTGCGTCCTGTCCGTTACACAAAGGTTTGTCCTTGATTTACTGCGTCATGTCGGTTACACACAAGTTAGTCCGTGATTGACTGCGTCGTGTCCGTTACACAAATGTTTGTCCTTGATTGACTGCGTCGTGTCGGTTTCACAAAGGTTAGTCCTTGATTGACTGCGTCGTGTCGGTTACACAAATGTTAGTCCTTGATTGACTGCGTCGTGTCGGTTACACAAAGATGTGTCCTTGATTGCCTGCGTCGTGTCGGTTACACAAAGGTTTCTCCTTGATTGACTGCGTCGTGTCGGTTACACAAAGGTTTGTCCTTGATTGACTAGGTCGTGTCGGTTACAAAAGGTTAGTCCTTGATTGACTGCGTCGTGTCGGTTACACAAATGTTAGTCCTTGATTGACTGTGTCGTGTCGGTTACACAACGGTTAGTCCTTGATTGACTGCGTCGTGTCGGTTACACAAAATTTTGTCCTTGATTGACTGCGTCGTGTCAGTTACACAAAGGTTAGTCCTTGATTGACTGCATCATGTCGGTTACACAAAGGTTAGTCCGTGATTGACATGTGTCGTGTCGGTTACACAAAGTTTAGTCCTTGATTGACTGCGTCGTGTCGGTTACACACAGGTTTGTCCTTGATTGACTGCGTTGTGTCGGTTACACAAAGGTTTGTCCTTGATTGACAGTGTCATGTCGGTTACACAAAGGTTTGTCCTTGATTGACTGCATCTTGTCGGTTACACAAAGTTTAGTCCTTAATTGACTGCGTCGTGTCGGTTACACAAACGTTAGTCCGTGATTGACCGCATCATGTCGGTTACACAAAGTTTTGTCCTTTATTGACTGCGTCGTGTCGGTTACACAAAGGTTAGTCCTTGATTGACTGTGTCGTGTCGGTTACACAAAGGTTAGTCCGTGATTGACTGCATCATGTCGGTTACACTAAGGTTAGTCCGTGATTGACATGTGTCGTGTCGGTTACACAAAGTTTAGTCCTTGATTGACTGCGTCGTGTCGGTTACACAAAGGTTTGTCCTTGATTGACTGCGTTGTGTCGGTTACACAAAGGTTTGTCCTTGATTGACAGTTTCATGTCTGTTACACAAAGGTTTGTCCTTGATTGACTGCATCTTGTCGGTTACACAAAGTTTAGTCCTTAATTGACTGCGTCGTGTCGGTTACACAAACGTTAGTCCGTGATTGACCGCATCATGTCGGTTACACAAAAGGTTAGTCCGTGATTGACATGTGTCGTGTCGGTTACACAAAGGTTAGTCCCTGATTGACTGCGTCGTGTCGGTTACACAAAAGTGTGTCCTTGATTGACTGCTTCGTGTCGGTTACACAAAGGTTAGTCCTTGATTGACTGCGTCGTGTCGGTTAGACAAAGGTTTGTCAGTGATTGACTGCGTCGTGTCGGTTACACAAAGGTTAGTCCTTGATTGACTGTGTCGTGTCAGTTACAAAAGGTTAGTCCTTGATTGACTGCGTCCTGTCCGTTACACAAAGGTTTGTCCTTGATTTACTGCGTCATGTCGGTTACACACAAGTTAGTCCGTGATTGACTGCGTCGTGTCCGTTACACAAATGTTTGTCCTTGATTGACTGCGTCGTGTCGGTTTCACAAAGGTTAGTCCTTGATTGACTGCGTCGTGTCGGTTACACAAATGTTAGTCCTTGATTGACTGCGTCGTGTCGGTTACACAAAGATGTGTCCTTGATTGCCTGCGTCGTGTCGGTTACACAAAGGTTTCTCCTTGATTGACTGCGTCGTGTCGGTTACACAAAGGTTTGTCCTTGATTGACTAGGTCGTGTCGGTTACAAAAGGTTAGTCCTTGATTGACTGCGTCGTGTCGGTTACACAAATGTTAGTCCTTGATTGACTGTGTCGTGTCGGTTACACAACGGTTAGTCCGTGATTGACTGTGTCGTGTCGGTTACACAAAGGTTAGTCTGTGATTGACTGCGTCGTGTCGGTTACACAAAGATTTGTCCTTGATTGCCTGCGTCCTGTCGGTTACACAAAAGTTTGTACTTAATTGACTGCATCGCATCGGTTACACAAAGGTTTGTCCTTGATTGACTGTGTCGTGTCGGTTACACAAAGGTTAGTCCTGGATTGACTGCATTGTGTCGGTTACACAAAGATTTGTCCTTGATTGACTGCGTCGTGTCGGTTACACAAAGGTTAGTCCTTGATTGACTGCGTCGTGTCGGTTACACAAAGGTTTGTCCTTGATTGACTGCGTCGTGTCGGTTACACAAAGGTTTGTCCTTGATTGACTGCATCGTGTCCGTTACACAAAGGATAGTCCTTGATTGACTGCGTCGTGTCGGTTACACAAAGGTTTGTCCTTGATTGACTTCGTCGTGCCGGTTACACAAAGTTTAGTCCTTGATTGACTGCGTCGTGTCGGTTACACAAAGGTTTGTCCTTGATTGACTGCATCGTGTCGGTTCCACAAATGTTAGTCCTTGATTGACTGCGTCGTGTCGGTTACACAAAGGTTTGTCCTTGATTGACCGCGTCGTGTCGGTTACACAAAGGTTTGTCCTTGATTGACTGTGTCGTGTCGGTAACACAAAAGTGTGTCCGTGATTGACTGCATCGTGTCGGTTACACAAAGGTTTGTCCTTGATTGACTGCGTCGTGTCGATTACACAAAAGTTTGTCCGTGATTGACTGCGTCGTGTCGGGTACACAAAGATTTGTCCGTGATTGACTGCGTCGTGTCCGTTACACAAAGGTTTGTTTTTGATTGACTGCGTCGTGTCGGTTACACAAAGGTTTGTCCTTGATTGACTGCGTCGTGTCGGTTACACAAAGGTTAGTCATTGATTGACTGTGTCGTGTCGGTTACACAAAGGTTTGTCCTTGATTGACTGCGTCGTGTCGGTTACACAAAGATTAGTCCTTGATTGACTGTGTTGTGTTGGTTACACAAAGGTTTGTCCTTGATTGACTGCGTCGTGTCAGTTACACAAAGGTTAGTCCTTGATTGACTGCGTCGTGTCGGTTACACAAAGGTTTGTCCTTGATTGACTGCTTCGCATCGGTTACACAAAGATTTGTCCTTGATTGCCTGCGTCGTGTCAGTTACACAAAGGTTTCTCCTTGATTGACTGCTTCGTGTCGGTTACACAAAGGTTAGTCCTTGATTGACTGCGTCATGTCGGTTACACAAAGGTTAGTCCTTGATCAATTGCGTCGTGTCGGTTACACAAAGGTTAGTCCTTGATTGACTGCGTCGTGTCGGTTACACAAAGATTTGTCCTTGATTGACTGCGTCGTGTCGGTTACACAAAGGTTTGTCCTTGATTGACTGCGTCGTGTCGGTTACACAAAGGTTAGTCCTCGATTGACTGTGTCGTGTCGGTTACACAACGGTTAGTCATTGATTGACTGGGTCGTGTCGGTTACACAAAGGTTAGTCCTTGATTGACTGCGTCGTGTCGGTTACACAAAGATTTGTCCTTGATTGACTGCGTCGTGTCGGTTACACAAAGGTTTGTCCTTGATTGACTGCGTCGTGTCGGTTACACAAAGGTTAGTCCTCGATTGACTGTGTCGTGTCGGTTACACAAAGGTTAGTCCTTGATTGACTGCGTCGTGTCGGTTACACAAAGGTTAGTCCTTGATTGACTGCGTCGCGTCGGTCACACAAAGGTTTGTCCTTGATTGACTGCGTCGTGTCGGTTACACAAAGGTTTGTCCTTGATTGACTGCGTCGTGTCCGTTACACAAAGGTTTGTCCTTGATTGACTGTGTCGTGTCGATTACACAAAAGTTTGTCCGTGATTGACTGCGTCGTGTCGGGTACACAAAGATTTGTCCGTGATTGACTGCGTCGTGTCCGTTACACAAAGGTTTGTCTTTGATTGACTGCGTCGTGTCGGTTACACAAAGGTTTGTCCTTGATTGACTGCGTCGTGTCGGTTACACAAAGGGTAGTTCTTGATTGACTGTGTCGTGTTGGTTACACAAAGGTTTGTCCTCGATTGACTGCGTCGTGTCAGTTACACAAAGGTTAGTCCTTGATTGACTGCGTCGTGTCAGTTACACAAAGGTTTGTCCTTGATTGACTGCTTCGCATCGGTTACACAAAGGTTTGTCCTTGATTGACTGCGTCGTGTCGGTTACACAAAGGTTATTCCTTGATTGACTGCGTCGTGTCGGTTACACAAAGGTTTGTCCTTGATTGACTGCGTCGTGTCAGTTACACTAAGTTTAGTCCTTGATTGACTGCGTCGTGTCGGTTACACAAAGTTTTGTCCTTGATTGACTGCGTCGTGTCGGTTACACAAAGGTTAGTCCTTGATTGACTGCATCATGTCGGTTACACAAAGGTTAGTCCGTGATTGACATGTGTCGTGTCGGTTACACAAAGTTTAGTCCTTGATTGACTGCGTCGTGTCGGTTACACAAAGGTTTGTCCTTGATTGACTGCGTTGTGTCGGTTACACAAAGGTTTGTCCTTGATTGACAGTGTCATGTCGGTTACACAAAGGTTTGTCCTTGATTGACTGCATCTTGTCGGTTACACACAGTTTAGTCCTTAATTGACTGCGTCGTGTCGGTTACACAAACGTTAGTCCGTGATTGACCGCATCATGTCGGTTACACAAAGTTTTGTCCTTGATTGACTGCGTCGTGTCGGTTACACAAAGGTTTGTCTTTGATTGACAGTGTCATGTCGGTTACACAAAGGTTTGTCCTTGATTGACTGCATCTTGTCGGTTACACAAACGTTAGTCCGTGATTGACCGCATCATGTCGGTTACACAAAGGTTAGTCCGTGATTGACATGTGTCGTGTCGGTTACACAAAGGTTAGTCCCTGATTGACTGCGTCGTGTCGGTTACACAAAAGTGTGTCCTTGATTGACTGCTTCGTGTCGGTTACACAAAGGTTAGTCCTTGATTGACTGCGTCGTGTCGGTTAGACAAAGGTTTGTCCGTGATTGACTGCGTCGTGTCGGTTACACAAAGGTTAGTCCTTGATTGACTGTGTCGTGTCAGTTACAAAAGGTTAGTACTTGATTGACTGCGTCGTGTCCGTTACACAAAGGTTTGTCCTTGATTTACTGCGTCATGTCGGTTACACACAAGTTAGTCCGTGATTGACTGCGTCTTGTCCGTTACACAAATGTTTGTCCTTGATTGACTGTGTCGTGTCGGTTTCACAAAGGTTAGTCCTTGATTGACTGCGTCGTGTCGGTTACACAAATGTTAGTCCTTGATTGACTGCGTCGTGTCGGTTACACAAAGATGTGTCCTTGATTGCCTGCGTCGTGTCGGTTACACAAAGGTTTCTCCTTGATTGACTGCGTCGTGTCGGTTACACAAAGGTTTGTCCTTGATTGACTAGGTCGTGTCGGTTACAAAAGGTTAGTCCTTGATTGACTGCGTCGTGTCGGTTACACAAATGTTAGTCCTTGATTGACTGTGTCGTGTCGGTTACACAACGGTTAGTCCGTGATTGACTGTGTCGTGTCGGTTACACAAAGGTTAGTCTGTGATTGACTGCGTCGTGTCGGTTACACAAAGATTTGTCCTTGATTGCCTGCATCCTGTCGGTTACACAAAGGTTTGTCCTTAATTGACTGCATCACATCGGTTACACAAAGGTTTGTCCTTGATTGACTGTGTCGTGTCGGTTACACAAAGGTTAGTCCTTGATTGACTGCATCGTGTCGCTTACACAAAGATTTGTCCTTGATTGACTGCGTCGTGTCGGTTACACAAAGGTTAGTCCTTGATTGACTGCGTCGTGTCGGTTACACAAAGGTTTGTCCTTGATTGACTGCGTCGTGTCGGTTACACAAAGGTTTGTCCTTGATTGACTGCATCGTGTCCGTTACACAAAGGATAGTCCTTGATTGACTGCGTCGTGTCGGTTACACAAAGGTTTGTCCTTGATTGACTTCGTCGTGCTGGTTACACAAAGTTTAGTCCTTTATTGACTGCGTCGTGTCGGTTACACAAAGGTTTGTCCTTGATTGACTGCATCGTGTCGGTTCCACAAATGTTAGTCCTTGATTGACTGCGTCGTGTCGGTTACACAAAGGTTTGTCCTTGATTGACCGCGTCGTGTCGGTTACACAAAGGTTTGTCCTTGATTGACTGTGTCGTGTCGGTAACACAAAAGTGTGTCCGTGATTGACTGCATCGTGTCGGTTACACAAAGGTTTGTCCGTGATTGACTGCGTCGTGTCGGTTACACAAAGGTTTGTCCTTGATTGACTGCGTCGTGTCGGTTACACAAAGATTTGTCCTTGATTGATTGCATCGTGTCGGTTACACAAATGTTTGTCCGTGATTGACTGTGTCGTGTCGGTTACACAAAGGTTTGTCCTTGATTGACTGCGTCGTGTCGGTTACACAAAGGTTTGTCCTTGATTGACTGCTTCGTGTCGGTTACACAAAGGTTAGTCCTTGATTGACTGCGTCATGTCGGGTACACAAAGGTTAGTCCTTGATTGACTGCGTCGTTTCGGTTACACAAAGGTTAGTCCTTGATCGATTGCGTCGTGTCGGTTACACAAAGGTTAGTCCTTGATTGACTGCGTCGTGTCGGTTACACAAAGATTTGTCCTTGATTGACTGCGTCGTGTCGGTTACACAAAGGTTTGTCCTTGATTGACTGCGTCGTGTCGGTTACACAAAGGTTAGTCCTCGATTGACTGTGTCGTGTCGGTTACACAAAGGTTAGTCCTTGATTGACTGCGTCGTGTCGGTTACACAAAGGTTACTCCTTGATTGACTGCGTCGTGTCGGTTACACAAAGGTTTGTCCTTGATTGACTGCGTCGCGTCGGTCACACAAAGGTTTGTCCTTGATTGACTGCGTCGTGTCGGTTACACAAAGTTTAGTCCTTGATTGACTGCGTCGTGTCCGTTACACAAAGGTTTGTCCTTGATTGGCTGCGTCGTGTCGGTTACACAAGGGTTAGTCCTTGATTGACTGCAGCGTGTCGGTTACACAAAGGTTTGTCCTTGATTGACTGCGTCGTGTCGGTTACACAAAGGTTTGTCCTTGATTGACTGTGTCGTGTCGGTTACACAAAAGTTTGTCCGTGATTGACTGAGTCGTGTCGGGTACACAAAGATTTGTCCGTGATTGACTGCGTCGTGTCCGTTACACAAAGGTTTGTCTTTGATTGACTGCGTCGTGTCGGTTACACAAAGGTTTGTCCTTGATTGACTGCGTCGTGTCGGTTACACAAAGGTTAGTCCTTGATTGACTGTGTCGTGTTTGTTACACAAAGGTTTGTCCTTGATTGACTGCGTCGTGTCGGTTACACAAAGATTAGTCCTTGATTGACTGTGTCGTGTTGGTTACACAAAGGTTTGTCCTTGATTGACTGCGTCGTGTCAGTTACATAAAGGTTAGTCCTTGATTGACTGCGTCGTGTCGGTTACACAAATGTTTGTCCTTGATTGACTGCGTCGCATCGGTTACACAAAGGTTTGTCCTTGATTGACTGCGTCGTGTCGGTTACACAAAGGTTTGTCTTTGATTGACTGCGTCGTGTCCGTTACACAAAGGTTTGTCTTTGATTGACTGCGTCGTGTCGGTTACACAAAGGTTTGTCCTTGATTGACTGCGTCGTGTCGGTTACACAAAGGTTTGTCCTTGATTGACTGCGTCGTGTCAGTTACACAAAGGTTAGTCCTTGATTGACTGCGTCGTGTCGGTTACACAAAGTTTTGTCCTTGATTGACTGCGTCGTGTCGGTTACACAAAGGTTAGTCCTTGATTGACTGCGTCGTGTCGGTTACACAAAGGTTAGTCCGTGATTGACTGCATCATGTCGGTTACACAAAGGTTAGTCCGTGATTGATATGTGTCGTGTCGGTTACACAAAGTTTAGTCCTTGATTGACTGCGTCGTGTCGGTTACACAAAGGTTTGTCCTTGATTGACCGCATCATGTCGGTTACACAAAGGTTAGTCCGTGATTGACATGTGTCGTGTCGGTTACACAAAGGTTAGTCCCTGATTGACTGCGTCGTGTCGGTTACACAAAGGTTAGTCCTTGATTGACTACGTCGTGTCGGTTACACAAAGGTTAGTCCGTGATTGACTGCATCATGTCGGTTACACAAAGGTTAGTCCGAGATTGACATGTGTCGTGTCGGTTACACAAGGGTTAGTCCCTGATTGACATATGTCGTGTCGGTTACACAAAGTTTAGGTCTTGATTCACTGCGTCGTGTCGGTTACACAAACGTTAGTCCTTGATTCACTGCGTCGTGTCGGTTACACACAGGTTTGTCCGTGATTGACATGTGTCGTGTCGGTTGCATAAAGGTTAGTCCGTGATTGACATATGTCGTGTCGGTTACACAAAGGTTAGTCCGTGGTTGACTGCGTCGTGCCGGTTACACAAAGGTTAGTCCGTGATTGACATGTGTCGTGTAGGTTACACAGCCATAGATTCCAGAGGTAAAATTAAAAAAGGTTTTCTCTATTTCTGCAAATGGTCATTTCTCAAGCCCACCGTAGAAACCGTTTTAGATGAGTGCGTACGCGCGCGCGGGCTGGCGGGCGGGTGGGCGGGCGGGCTGGTGAGTAAGTGAGTGAGTGAGTGAGTGAATGAGTGAGTGAGTGAGTGAGTGAGTGAGTGAGTGAGTGAGTGAGTGAGTGAGTGAGTGAGTGAGTGAGTGAGTGAGTGGGTGGGTGGGTGGGTGGGTGGGTGGGTGGGTGGGTGGGTGGGTGGGTGGGTGGGTGGGTGGGTGGGTGGGTGGGTGGGTGGGTGGGTGGGTGGGTGGGTGGGTGGGTGGGTGGGTGGGTGGGTGGGTGGGTGGGTGGGTGGGTGGGTGGGTGGGTGGGTGGGTGGGTGGGTGGGTGGGTGGGTGGGTGGGTGGGTGGGTGGGTGGGTGGGTGGGTGGGTGGGTGGGTGGGTGGGTGGGTGGGTGGGTGGGTGGGTGGGTGGGTGGGTGAGTGAGTTAGAGTGGGGGGGGGGGTGCGGGCGGCCGGGCGGGCGGATGTGCGTACGTGCATACGGTCGGGCGGGTGTGCGTGCGCGTTTGTGGGCGGCAGGGCGGGCGGGCAGACGTCGTGTTAAATACGTGCTCCAATGAGCAATATTATAACAACAAATTGTTATAGTAAGAGAAATTTCGACACATTATTATTTCTGCTGTTGTACTGATAGTATTCTGCGTGTAATACCAGAGAATTGTGCAACAAAATATGGCCTATTAAAGAAATCTGAACCGTTTTGCGTCTGTCTGTCAGCTAAATATCTCATTTGATCAACGACAAAGAAACATGTATATACACGTCTGTTCATACTAAAGATAGTGATCGGATCTTAACCTATTCAAGATGAGATCACTATCACTCGCATTATCGATCTATCGATCTTTGTGATCCATGAAATACAATCTGTTCTATTTTATGGATATTGTTATAGATTTAGTGAAATGTTGATATTGACCGATGATTTTTTTATGTTTGAAATTATTTTATTTAATATATTTTTAAATGGTGAATTATGTTCTAATTTTGCGATTTATGCTGCTGATAGCTTTGTCCCGTCAATATCAGTGAAGACGTTGATGAGAGAGGTGTATTATAATAGATGGAATTGGTATTTTGAGTAATTCTTTGAAAATAACTTCAGGGAATAATGCTGCTGCTAATGATATTGTCGGACACCCCACCCCAACTCAAAAGCCAAATATTAACCTTCAACCCAGTACAAATATTGTTAAATTCAAATATTGTAGGCCTGCGGTGTTGAAAGAGTGTAACAAACGCAGACGTAGATTAAGTTTTTTCTCAAATTGCAAGTGAAATTTAAACCTATTACATTTGATTTACAACGACACCCTGCAATAACGTTCGTGATCATATTTGGTGGATAGCGCCAACATGTCTCACTGTCAATCATCTAACATTACTCGATCAAACTTAGCACAAAATAAAATCCTGTTTTCTCAAGTAAATCTAAAATTAGATAAGAAATGATAATAAAAATAACTAGCGATTTTGTATTTAAGAGAAATGATTTAATTTCTGTTATTACTATACTTGTATAGACTGGTGCAAAACTAAATCTAATCATCAGTTTTATCAACGCGCGGGATCTAGAATCTCAATATTACATTGGAACACACGCAACATACCGTCGTCTCGCTTTTGTGAGAGAAAACCGCAATGCCATTCTTGGAATCTGGTAGGCAAATGTAGAGATTAACGTCCACCTTCCACTTGATATCCCACAATGTCTTTTTCAAGTCATGCGGATGACTAAACTGGCCGATCCTGGCACAATTGAATGTTTTGAGAAAATAATAAATTATTGTATAGTATTTGGTATGCCACGCCTACCTTTGCACATAATATATTTAACAGTTGTTTTCTATGACAAACCGCATCAATATGAATATCAAATGAAAGCTTGAGATGAGGGGAAGGCTATACTAATGGTTTTCCTGAATTCATTATCCAGCCTAAGTCTGTGAGAGTTTTCAAAACTATCTTCAGATTTGCTGATAGGCTTTCTTGATTGTGCGCTTTTAACAGCCAGCCGTCTATGTATGTGTGGAGGTATGCGAAGATAGTGATCACAGTCACATTCGGCATGGGTCGATATCATCATGAATATTGAAACATCTGACCGGTCACTCAAGTATATGACGTCATAATCAATTACGTGTAGACTGACTTCACAATGGACCTTTCCATTTTGAGCTACGCCCCGCCCATCTCTAGATAAGCTCCATCCACACCTCGCTCGTGTTGTGATCGATCGATCGATCTCTGCACTATCTGAATATCAATTTCCAGAAATCTATACACGTAAGCTGTTGAATATTTTGAAACTAATTTGATTGTGTGCTAGTGCTTCCTATTTATTAAATAGCAAAGACATACAATTCGTACAACGTGTCGGACCATTAAGCGTTAATGACGGACTATTTGGAATCAGTTACGACGTCATGATTATGACGTCAGCATACACGTCACTTAGTTGATTATGACGTCATATGACGTCAGATGATCGATGGATAAACTTGGAAAGGTCCATTCCAATGCGTAATAAATGATGTATCTGGCTCTGTCATTAGCATTGAATAAGCTATTAAGCGTGTGAATCGTATGTCTTTGATGAATTAGCTATTTAATAAAATAATATTTTATTGAATATTTTAAAACCAATTTGACTAAGCGCTGTTGCTGCCATATGCAGCGACAGCACTCAGTCAAATTAGTTTCAAAATATTCAACAGCTTACCTGTAGGATGATGATGATGATGATGTGTGACTGTGTTCTGCAGCTGATGAAGTGAAACCCTCTTTCAGCTGCAACCAGTTTTTCTTTAACTTTCTCCGCTGTGTCTTGTCCACTGCGAGTTCGTTTAAGGTCTTTCTCGTCTTAGTGGTCCTAGATTACGTTATTTGAGCTCTATTTGGAAAACACTTAGCAAGTTGATGTTGTGTCGTCCTTGGCGTGCCTGATACATGTTGGCACCCACCACGTACTGTAAATTCTAGTGCTGAGCAGGCGTACTTTCTGGCATTCGAAGAACATGTCTGAGCGCAGACCATCGCGGCTGCGCTACTCTCACAGACAGTGGTTCTGTGTTAAATAGTTTGTAGTGTTGCATTTAATAGCATTCCTGGCATTTTATCTGCCTCAAGTGAGAGACGTTCTTGTTGAGAAGCAATTAAAAAAAGCCTTGTTGGATTCTGTGCTATACATTCATTCCCACTAGCAGTTTTGAATTTCGTTCAAATACATGGTCAATTCTACGCAACAGTAATATGCGCGGGCTTCTTTACATAGAGGATTCCTTAATGGACCTTTCCACTGTATCTATCCATCATATGACGTCATAATCAACTACGTGAAGGATAGAATGGCATCACAATCAATGACGTCATTATGACGTCGTGAATGACGTAGATCAGTACGTCACGAACGCATAGTTGAACGGACCATGAACTTTCAGTGAAGGGTTAAGTTCCGTAAGAGATTAATAAGTGCTGGTATCTGGCGGTCAACCGTGAAATAGCATGATGAATATTCTTCTGAAACCCACGTTGGGAATGATTTACCTTGACGTCTGGATACTGAGGATTCTGTGCTTTGGAGAGGTCGATCCGAAACTGCAATTTGGAGGTGTATGGACTGGGAAGATTACTTTATATTGTTTTGATACCACTATGACAATCTCATGCAAAGTGTTCTTACCATCTGGTTGTTTTCTGACAAGCCAATACTATCCTTAGCAAAGAATAGTGCTCTTCCTCAAACTAGGATATGTGGAATAAGGATGACAGCTAGTATGCCATCAGAATGAGCTATTTGCTTAATTACGCCCTGATACGAGTTTCTACTCATAGCATTTGACAATAGTTCACAATCATCTCGCGCGCATGAGAACAGTTGATACGAAGCTGACTGTAAGTGTGAACCTTTTGACCGAGAGCTAACATACGTTGATTATCACTTTTAGAATTACATAATCCAATTTCTACACGTTTGAGTTTATAAACAGTTGCCTTGGAATTTGACTTTGTATATGATTATTTGGTATATGTGGTTTACTGAAGTGTCACCAATTACAGCACACTCGTCAAACAATAAGGCTTAGATGGACCTTCAATACGCCATGTATGTTAGAGACACTGGGATATATCACCACAATTTCACCTAGGATTGATCCGTAAAATGGCCAAATGTTCTGTATTGCTTTGAGGATGTCCCTCCGAAATGACTCATGTATATTTAAATCTTTTGTCATGTTCTATTAATAATAATAATAGTAATAATAATAATAATAATAATAATAATAATAATAATAATAATAATAATAATAATAATCTTTATTTCAAGAGGGTACATCGTTAGTGGCCTGATGTTCCCGAGGCCCTCAAAACATATATACACTATGTACAATACTATACAACATCTTTTTTCTAACCGCATTATCCTTAGTTCCTTTGGACGATATTAATTTACATTCTCTGGCGTATAGGAATAAGAGAATTCTACATAATGCGTATTGTATGTGTGTCTGTTACTTCATTGTTATGTATTACCTTATCAATATTTTCACAATAGACCCTTTGTAAGCTTACCTTATGTATGTCTTTATATCGTTATCTATTGGAATGATGTTATCATCTTTAAGAAGTCAACCGATCATGTTGAAATATTGACGATCGTTACTATTTCTCTTTTTGCCTGGCGTTATTTATTGCCTTAGTGGCTAGCATAACTACGTGCATATTTCACATAAAAGCATCGATGATGATATTTTACACCAACAGCTCGAGCATCATTAAGTGATATTGTCTGTAGCTTAACCGTACCTTTTCCATTGTCACTGAACCTTTAACACAACATTAACATGAATATGACAGCAATTAGTGTCCTATGGATTATGCATTATGCTGTCATATTTCTGTTAATGTTGTGTTCAAGGTATAATGGATTATTGGATGATTTCGTGAATGGGTCTGTTACCATCCACCACTGTGGGAAATTATCAGTGATCGTCGCTTGACAAGACATCAGTTGGCCTACTGAAACTGCAATGTTTTTCTTATAGCTATTCATTCTTGCTCAATTCTGGGTTAGTCCACCATATCATGAAAGCAACCACAATGCTCCGTTGCTGCATGCTCACTAAGGTATAATTCAGTCAGCGCTCCATGTCTACTTCTGATAGGTAGAGAACATCGCCATTCAATGTTCTTTCTTGAACCCATGGAGGGAATTTGTCATGTGAAAGTGTTTTACACAAATTTTCATTCACTTGATACAACATACGTAGATATGTGTTGCACTTGTCATTACAAGGACTGTGCTATGATAGTGCCATGGCATCGTTTGAGCAAACAAGAATAAGGAATATGGTTAGAATAAGCAGAAGGCAATAATATTCATATTTATATATAAGAAAAGAAAGGTGATATCATGACGAATCAGGTCCATTATGCTGACGCTAAGGTCAAAATCGATGCTCTTTTTTCATATATTTAAGCGACTATTACTATATGTAAGGTATGTCATTTTGGAATTACATAATCCATTCAAAACGTTCTTCTCATCATTTTGATATGCAACATGTCATACTTTGGAAATAAATTAACTATTTTACTATTTATTAGTTTTATAAATATTCACAAGTCATATTGTAAATGCATTTAGAAACGGAGGTTTCCATTTTAGTCAAGTCCCGCCCATCTCTAGCTAAGCTCCACCCACACCTTGCTCGTGTATGGATCGATCTATCTCTGAATTCCGTGACAATCAATTTATTCCCAGAAAACTATACAGGCAAGCAGCCGCAAGCTATTGAATATTTTGGAACTATTTTGACTGGGCGCTGTTGCTGCCTATGGCAGCAACAGCGTCCAGTCAAATTAGTTTCAAAATATTCAACAGCATGTTTATTAAATAGTAGAGACACACAATTCGTACATTCTGTCGGACTATTAAGAGTTAAATACGGGCCAAATAGAATCATTTATGACGTAATGATTATGACTTCATTCTATGCCCCGCTTAGCTGATTATGACGTCATATGACGTCAGAAGATAGATGGATATTATGGAAAGGTGAATTCCCTTTAAACCAGGAGGAGAAATCGGCACCAAGAATCTTCAGCTGCAGCATGTATTTCTGATTCTAAAAATACCTTACGTCAACAATTTTCAAAAAATCCAGCATCCCAGAACTATGATATTAGACTGTGTGCCAGCGATGATTTGTAATGGCTCCCAGATGATTACGATACCATGCACCATGAAGGCGTTCGTATAATTACGTTGAAAATAGAATTGTGGGAATTCAGGATTCAAAGTACATAAATCGACTCAAGCACACGTTAAACGTGGGCGGAGCTTAGCTAGAGATGGATCCCTTTATTACCCAACAGGTTGTTAAAATGTCGCGAATTAAATGTAGGCCTACTGGGATGGAATAGTTGGTTAAATAGTTTTGTTCTCCCATGTTGCTGCCATATGCAGTTACAGCACCCAGTCAAATTAGTTTCGAAATATTCGGTATATCATCTGTATAGTTACCTTGATTTTGGGATTCTAGGAATTCAGGGTTCGATCGATCTCAACACGGGCAAAGCGTAGTCAGAGCTTAGCTAGGAATAGGCGGGGCATAGCTTAGAGATTTATCCCTATATTGATCGTTATCCCTATATTGATCGTTAAAGCGATATCACTTGGCGCATTGTCAGCTAATAAGCTGCTCTCTAACCGATGTGATTAGTACGCGATTAGCATTGCGTAATTAACAGCAGACCGAAGAGAGACAACTCGTGTGTAAGACGTGATAATTATCTGATGTGGCAATTATATGACCCAGAGGAAAGCGACACGAAATGTTAATTAGTTCGCTGCGAAAAGATGATGTCATGACGTGTTCTTGACTGCTTTATTTGTGTGGTAACAATGAACGTGTCTTGTTAAACCAGTGCTGATATAATGCTGCCTTAAGACAGCAACCGTTTACAACAGCAGTGTTTAATGAAAGTCGCAAGACATATAATTATTTGATTTTTAATAGTAAGCGTGTTAACGAGATCATCTGAAACATCCTGGGAGTTACAATACAGCTAAAATAATAACGTAAAATATTTTCAAAACAAAAAATAACTATGTTTTTAAATATTTCAAACTTCCCAATGCAGCAATGTCTTCCAATCCAATCATGTTCAAGATATTCAACATAATGTTTCCTACTAACTAACATGTTCTGATTTTTTAAATGAAAACTTATTTGTCCACTGTACTGTACTTAAAATTATTCGTTAAGAGCCGGACTGGGTGTTCTCGTCGTTTCGATATAATTATAGGCACGCTTCACTTACCGGACCGTTGTTAACCGCGAGAAGGAGACGAGGCAGCTCTCTATGAATAAAGATGGGACATTCCACATTACACATCGCGTAATGTCGATGTTTATTCCCAGTTTCACCAAGCAGATTGCCAACAGATACCCTAACGCAGGTTTGCGTGAGCGCGCGGTACCGGGCGCGTAATTTGCATTAAGTGACTCAAATAGACGGCAATTCGCCGTGGCACAGAGGTTTGTCCAAGCGAGAAATTGCCTCTTTAGATGCGCGGAAGGTGAAGGAGGTCAGTGTCCCATGCTGGTATCACTGAGAGTTATAGCGCTGGAATTTGATGCAAAATGGCGTCTACGCGGGTTGCTGATTGAGATAGGAATAATTTTAATCTTTATTTATTTCTCTATCAGTGTGAAAATCAGCTCGGATAGGTGGGTGGGAGAGTCGTGGAAGTAATAGCAAATTGGGTAGGTCGGTGTGCCGTTGAAATAACCGCAAAATAACCACAAAGCGTGTGAGTGCGTGCGGGATATTCACTAAACCTGAGCGTGAGGTTGGGGGCTGTCGTCAAGCACAATATATCCATATTGTGGGCAAATGGTCAAGGGTTATATTTATCGAAATGGCAAAAACATCTTTGGCGCAACAACTCACATTCCACTTAAGCGATCTTGACAAATTTTGGGTGACTGGGTTTTTTAGATCAATATGTCAACGGTGAGAGCCCAACTAAAAATGTGGGATGGCTAGACTTGGCATTTTTCGAGATGTTTTTTACTATACTTGTGAAAGACTGTATACGTGGGCATGGTATTTAAAGGTCAAGTCTCAGTACGTAGAGTTGATTTGAACTCGATGTAATGGTTTTTGACTGAACATGGTCATGCTGGACATGGAAATTGATGTCACACATATAGCCTATGTACCGACTGATGATGTCATAGTAGTATCATAATGCAAGAGTTGGTGCGTGAAATAACAAAACTATAGTAAAGATTATCTATTAACTTAGATTGCATAAGGAGGTTGACATGAAAATAAGGCTGTGAAAACAACCTTATTTTCATGAAGATTCATATGTATAATTACTGTATTCTCACTGCCGCTGTAGTAGTAGAAACATTCTACAGCTGCAATCCGTCCTTCTTCGGGTTTGCCCACTGTGTCTTGTCCTCAGCCGAAATCCCTAGCTTCTTCAGGTCCATTCTTGATTTGAGTGTACAGAGTCCTGCTTTCTTGAAGTCACCTTGCAGCACGCTTTATGCAATTACGTCCTCCCCTGGCTTTGTACTTGCTGGCTCCCAGTAGAGCGAATTCCAAGGCTCTTTGCGCTGGTGTGTCTTCTGACATCCTTGGGACATGGCCAAACATAGACCATCTTTGCTGGGCGACTTTTATGGACAGCGGCGATGTATTACACATCTTGTATAGTGCATCGTTGGAAATTATATTGTCTGGCCATCGGTTTTCAGTAATTGGTGCATAGGTGTTTGCTGTGGCAGGCATCGAATTGATTTAAAGCTGCCTTTGGAGCTGCCCAGCTGTTACCGCTATACACCATCACGGATACGCAGGTTATATAAATGTAGTCTTTTTGTCAAGGACATCTTTAATCTACGAATTCATAGCGTCCAGTAGGACTGGAAAGCTATATTTGCTATGATTCCTCAACAAAATTGGCCAAATTGTCAACCAGCATTCTGAGGGGCAAGTGAACTTTCACGTACCACATTCAACCTTTAAAGGAAATACCTGTAGCAAATATTGTATTTTCATATTAGCCCTCACACGCAGACTAAGTTAATAAACGATCTTCATCATAATCCAGGAAATGTGCTGCTAACATCTATCGGGTGAGCTGCATGCTATTTTTAAAATGCACCAGCATTCTGAATGGCACACACCTGTATTGTGAAACTCTCTTCAAATTAAAACAAAGATGATTCTCTATTCTCTATTTCTGTAACTTCTTCCATTAATATTCCCAAAATGCATGTTTGATGTCCCACTGAATGCTGTCTTCCCCAACAACATATCAAAACAATACATATTTCTTTACAAAAAATCACGTCTTTTAACTTATTTCATGGAAGCATACGAAAAATTGAGTAGTTTTCATTTTAGCTTGCCACGCATATAGCCTATATGAGTATTAGAATAGAAAATGTCTGGCCGTTTTATGTTCTGACAGTCATGTTTGGTTACCTGCCTTCTGATGGGCTATCAGCATTCTAAGCGGCACCTATCTGTATCCAAAGCATGCAGCTTATCACTGGTGTGTCTATATCTGTCGTAATCATTATATCCTCTCAGGACATAGAATGAAGTCATTGGTAAATATGAATTTTCTTTTATTAACCACATGTTGATGACAGTCGATGGCAGACTTCATTCAAATAATGTTTCAGAACTGCTACGGCACAATTTCCGAACATTAAGGGCAGACCAGAACATAGTAAAATTATCGACAATATAATAGACATTTCCACTTTATCCCCCATCTTACGACGTCATAATTAACCACGTGACGTGTAGAAGGACATCATAATGAATAACGTCACGAATGGCGTCATGAATGACGTAGGTAAGTACGTCACGACCGCATATTTGAAGATGGACTATGCGTTGTTGTACGATTTGTATATCTTTACTATTTAATAAGTATTCTGTTGAATATTTTGAAACTAATTTGACTGGGAGCTGTTGCTGCCATAGGCAGCAATAGCCCCCAGTCAAATTAGTTACAAAATATGCAACAGCTTACCTGTATAGTTTTCAGGAAATTTATAGTCAGAGCATTCGGGGATCGATCAATCCCAACACGCGAAATGGATGGGCGGGGCATAGCTAAAACTGGAAAGACCCATTGACGTCAATTTATGAGCATATGTGAAAAACACACTGTCTGTACTATCCTTGGCAACATGTCACTGAACACGTACACCCCATACCTTAAACCAAACATGGCTGGATACGATCTGTGACTCAACTATCTTATACGCCTTAATGAAAATACGCCATTTGTTAGCTAACGCCACAATCGAATGACATAGGTCCGTCACAATAGTGGGAACGCTTCGTTAGAAACATTCTGAATTGTGTTCTTTGCTGAATTTAAAATTTACTAAACATTATGTTGAATATTTTGAAAAAAATTTGACTGGGAATTATTTCAAAATATTCAGCGGCTTACCTATATAACTCCCTTAAGATTAGAATTCTACAAATTCATGTTTTAAAGTGTTAAACTCGAATCAAACGAGTGTTGCGGAGTGGGTGGAGCTTAGCTAGGCATGGACTGTGCATGGATTCGTCTAAATGCTAACATAAACTGCCCAACACGCAGTTCCTGAAACCTTGTGTTGTGAGGAGTTGTGTCAGTACTATCCCAGACCATTTAGCTGTCTGCCTGCTGAATTTATGCAGACAACATTTTCCATGGGGTTTTAACGCTGGGCCTGTTGAATATTTTGAAAACAATTTAACTGAAAGTTGTTGGTGACTTGATCACCAATAAATTTCAGTAAAATTATTTTCAAAATATTCAGCAGATCCAGTGTTATTGCCCATTGGAATTATTGTCTGGTGGCTTGCAGCAGTCAGACAGTTAAGGACATGATGGGAGTGACAGACTAGAAACTGCTAGGCTATAGTGAATCGATCGTTATGGACCCCATGATTGGAACGATGAGATCAGACGTTCTCTGCATCAATGGTGGATGTACACAACATGCTTCAGAGTATTTAATACTCGGAGATATACTTGTTCTGAAAGATCACTCCTCGCCCACGTGATCTTGCTGCACTATATAGGTGTGTGACGGCACATCTCATAGTCTTATCAAGTAAGGCAAAGCAAAGTAGATTACGTTAATTGTCACGTGTACGCCCCTAGAAGCAAAGTTATGAAAATAATTTACAGGATTATAGAATGGTGTGTAACTATAAACAGCAGAAACAAATAAGAACACACAAACAGATCCCAACGTACGAGAAATCGGCAGAAATATATGTACCCATGGCTGTTGCACTCAGACCTGACATTAGTAAGCTGGATTTATAATATAGGATTTTTTAGCCTGATTGGTTAATATAAGATATTATTTAGAATTAATAGCTGTATTTAATATAGTTGTTCTATGAGTTACGATACTTGTATCCATTCGACAACTGAGATAATGGAGGATTTAATTTTTGCTATGCCCTACCAATCTTTAGCTAAGCTCCACCCACACTTCGTCCGTGTTGGGATCGATTGATCCCTGATCTCCCTGACTATCAATTTCCAGATAACCATACAGGCAAGCTGTTGTATAGTTTGGACACTTGTTTGCCTGTAGGTGCTGTTCAATGAAAATATTCAACAGCATTTTTATTACATGGTAAACAGATACAATTCAACAGCATGTTTATTACATGGTAAACAGGTACAATTAGCACAACAACACTTAGCCCGTCATCAAGTAAGCATTCTTGGCTACGTCATGCATGACGTAATTTATTATGACGTCATCCTACACGTCACGTAGTTGATTATGACGATGTATGATTGATGGATACTCTTGAAGCTTCCCTTGGGTCGCACTCCCATGTTGAAAATATCCCATCCCTTGCAAAGTTTGTTTATTACTACTTGAAAAGTACTACTACTTAAGAGTACTAGCTTTCTTTCAGACCACAATTACAATTTCTCACTTTTGGCCTTTGTTTAATTTTCGGTGTGGCAAAGTATTTAGGTGCCCTTTGTATGTGTGTGTTTAAACCAATGTCCTTCTCGTTTGAATATATATGCGCTTAGAATGTACTGTTTCTGTCGAAACAACTGATCGGCCAGTCAATCGGTCTTTCTGTCGGTGGGTCAGGCGGTCTGTTGATTGCTTTGTTGCTTGTTTGATTGGTTAGTTGGTTGGTTTGTAGGTTGGTCGGTTGTTGGTTGATCGGTGTGTTGGTTGCTTTGTTTGTTTGTTGGTTGGTTGGTTGGTTGTTTGATTGGTTGGTCAAGTCTTTTGATCAGTCTTTGGATCAGTGTGTTGATCAGTCAATAAATCATTAGATCTGTCGACCGATTGCTTTGTTGATTGATTGATTGATTGATTGATTGATTGATTGATTGATTGGTGGATTGGTCGATCATTGCTTGTGTCATCGGTTGATCGATTGGTGTTCCTCGCTTGAATTATGAGCGTCTTTCCTCCAGACACTTGGAATTGATTTTCCCTGTGGGATTAAACTTAGTTAATACGAGATACGGGATTAATAAATAATGTATGCAAATCTACTGGACAATATATGATGCTGTAACAGCCGCACCTCTAATGCCCCTTGAAAGTTTTTAGTGCAATAACTTTTATTAGAATATCATTAGTCATGACAATATACGTGGAGCGGACCATACGAATGCGATAATCGAAATCTTGTTCTCGTTTTGCGCTAGGAAGATGATACGGTGTCAGGTGGTGCATTGTTTGGCGGGAGAACAAATACGGATCAGGTGTGCGGATGAATGGCCGATTCTCTGCATTATAGACTCCTGTTCAAATGGAAAGATATTTAATAGAGTCAATTTACCGCCTTAGTAATCCGATTATAGTGCTGCCCTTCGATGCATCTATTCAAAAAGTGTTCGTTTCATGTTCAGTTCCGGTATCTATTCAATTTGAATACGAGTTTGCTGTACGTAGTTGCTATCAGACGCCCACAGCATACAACAAGGCCGTTTTCGATATTAATTCCAGTCTGCATTCCAAGGTCCACTACCAAGCATCCTATGCATTCGGTTATATGAAGTCGGAAAAGTGTCATAATCTCTTAAATCGAACATCTGTATATAGGCTTACTGTCAGGTTCTAAAGACGCCATTTTGAAAGGACGCGATTATTACAAATCTCACAGCTTCCCAAGTTGTTGTCAGCATGAACCGTAAAGAGATAACGCACTTTAAACAGTTCATATGATAAAATAGAAATCACAATATTATTGAAGTCATGCATCATTAGAAAGTCCGCCCAGTTGTCTAGACAGACAGACAGACAGACAGACGGACGGACGGACGGACGGACGGACGGACGGACGGACGGACGGACAGACAGACAGACAGACAGACAGACAGACAGACAGACATCATGACAGACAGACAGACAGACAGACAGACAGACAGACAGACAGACAGACAGACAGACAGACAGACAGACAGACAGACAGACAGACAGACAGACAGACAGACAGACATGTGCTCGTACATCCGTACGTGTGTGCATCTATACTTGCGTGGGTGTATGTGTGCGTGTGTATGTGGGTGTGGGTGCATTAATTCGTGAGTACATTAGTGCCTGGGTGTGTGCGGCATGCATTCGTGCGTCCGTTCGTGCATGCGTTCATGCATGTATTCTTGCGTGCATTCGTGCATGTATTACTGTGTGCATGTATTATTGCATGCATTCGTGCATTCGTTCAGATGTGTGCGTGCGTGCTTGCGTGCTTGCGTGCTTGCGTGCGTGCGTGCGTGCGTGCGTACGTACGTGCGTGCGTGCGTGCGTGCGTGCGTGCGTGCGTGCGTGCGTGCGTGCGTGCGTGCGTGCGTGCGTGCGTGCGTGCGTGCGTGCGTGCGTGCGTATGTACGTGCGTGTGTGTATGTGTGTGCATTCGTGTGTGTGATTTCTCTATAATGTAGGATCAATCACAGCCTTTACCTGTTAAAGCGACCTACTGATTAATTCACTTTACCCCAACTAATCTCAAGGGGGGACCACTCTAAGTAAATCTAAACTTGGTCTCGATAGGACAAATTTAGGCAAAGAAATTTTTAATTAAATTCCTGTGCCAATGCGTTTTTTTCAATGTAAAGACAGACAGACAGACATCATGACAGACAGACAGACAGACAGATATACAGACAGACAGACAGACAGACAGACAGACAGACAGACAGACAGACAGACAGACAGACAGACAGACAGACAGACAGACAGACAGACAGACAGACAGACAGACAGACAGACAGACAGACAGACAGACAGACAGACAGGCAGGCAGACAGGCAGGCAGGCAGGCAGGCAGGCAGGCAGGCAGACAGACATGCAAGTTGCAAAAATGAAGTGCAATCTGAGACTGCAAACACTCGCCCTCTCGTCTTCTTTCTCGCATTATAAAGTTTTTCGCATTTCCTGATTTTTCGAATCTTCCAGATTTTATGGGACCATTGTGTACCCTAACCCTAACCCTAAACCTAGCCCTAACCCTAACAGTTTCACGTGTTAAAATTTGAACCAAATCGGATAAGCAGTTTTGAAACACATCTCCGGACACACAAACAGAGAAACAGACAGACTGGAATGCAATACCCTCTCCCCCTTAACGGGAAAGAGTAATAGTACATAATTACATGTTATCTGACTCTAATATTAAGGCACCGATGTTCCCTCTTCACGTGCAAGCGATACCAGCCAGCTGAGCTGTGATCAGTACATAATGTGGACGATATTTATCTAAAGAACTTCGTCCGTATAACTGTCGTTGTAATATACCTGTCTTTTATGAATGCTTCATTTTTATCAGAAATTTCGTTTTTGTCGTTTGCTAAAAGAATTATTAATGAACCTTTCCGGTTTTACCTATGCCCCGCCCATCTCTAGCTAAGCTTCACCCACGCCTCGTTCGTGTTAGAATCGATCTATCTCTGAACACCCTGCCTATCAATTTCCAAAAAACTACACAGGTAAGCTGTTGAATTAGTCCACTACAAAATGGATGTGTCAATTTTGCTCATTCTACTTTCTTACCTTCACGAGTTATAGACAAGTATGTGTATTCCGGTACCCACTTAGTGATCCCGTGACCTAGTTATCTGATCCTTACGAAGATTACGGCGGCGCCTGCTACGACTTCTCGATTGATTGGTGTCATCACCAGTGTCCACTGTCACACCAATACTGCACCATATTCCGTGCCTGTGAATAATAATCTATCTAATAAAGACCAGCATTGTGCGAATAGCGCGGAACAAGCCCATATATATATATATATATATATATATATATATATATATATATATATATATATATATATATATATATATATATATATATCTTGATTTCTAGAAGATTGAGTTAACGTAGACTAGAGAATACACTACGTGGTGAGTCGTGTATTGATGGGTGTATAAGCTAGTTACGCGCTATTCAGGCAATACTCCTCTTTATTAGATAGAATATATATATGCAGTCGCCACTGGCAATCAAATACTGGGTGGATACGATCTGTCACTCAATTATATGACGTGATAATCAATTACGATTAAAAATAAAATCAATCAAAGTGCATAATGAATGATGTATCGAGGTCCGTTATGACCATTGAAAAGTCAGTTGTAGACTTATATGCGTTTGATGGATTTACCACTTAATAAACATTTTGTTGAAGATTTTGAAACTAATTTGATTGGGCGAAATTGGGATTCCGGAAATGCAGCATTTAACGTATATAAATCAAGTCCAACACGCGTAAAAAGTAGGCGGACATAGCTAGGAATGGGCGGGGAATAGCTAAACATAGTCATGGCATCGCTAGAAAAAGGGCGGGTCATAGCTAGACATGGTCGTGGCATCGCCAGAAGCAGGTGGGTCATAGCTAGAGATGGGCGGGGAATAGCTAGACATAGTCGTGGCATCGCTAGAAAAATGGCGGGTCATAGCTAGACATGGTTGTGGCATAGCTAGAAATGGGCGGGGAATAGCTAGAAATGGGCGGGGAATAGCTAGACATGGGCGTGGCATAGCTAGAAAGGGGCGGGGCATAGCTAGAAATGGTCGTGGCATCGCTAGACACGGGTCGCTCTATTCGTACGATGTGCGCATGCTCTGTCTTACCTGAAAGTGTTATCTATCACATACGTGGCTAAAGGATGTACATTTACACCGTTAATTTGATACTTGTGATCAAAGAATTTGTAGATTTATATTTAAAACTCATAAAATAAAATAAAATTTATTACAAATATGCCCATGTTTCGTATCTATCCATAAATGTTCTTTTTACAAAAAACCACATTGTCCTAAGCGTGGTAGTATTTGTGTATCGTATTTCAAAACGCGACACGTATGTAACTCTTTGATGTTATCCGAAATTGTAATTAATCAATAACCGTGAAAAATGGCCAGTTTTCATCCGCATTATGTGCTAAGAGGCGTTTTTCAAAATAAAAATATTCGTTTAACCTATTTTTGTAAATAAACATATTTCGCTAAATATTTCATTTGATGTAGGCTATCCGTGTTGAATTAGATGTATTATTTATCATATTTTATACTCTAGGGTGGTGGTGCTCATGCGGCGGGAGTACGGTTTAAAGGAATTTATTTGGCCGGTTTGTTAAACATCGTTTAATCTATTGGTAATTTTGTTCGCGAGAGAAAAAAGATTTTTTATTTTTTATTTGGAATATAATGTTCCATTTAAGTGAATAATCTCATGTAAATGTCCCTCATATTCTATCATTTAAATGTCCCTCATATTCTATCGTTTGATCAATGCTATTCTATAATGTTAATCGCAAAACCACCAGATATGGCAAGTTACATGTTTGAATAATTCGTAATACATTGACTGGAAGCCGTTGCATGCCTTGGTAGAAATAACTGCCAGTAAGACTACGCTGATTGTTAAAGCTTTGACCCTAATATACGTTCAAATAATGTTATAGCTATACATTACACTACCCATGTATGAAATGACTCATGGTCCTTGTTGTTTTCTCCAAATGTTCACCTGCTTATTGTTGCCAGATTTGCTATACTGAATACTGTGGTCTGGAACTATGCCCCACAAGACAGAGTACCGCGTTATCAACACCTGTTTGAGGCCGTGTTCTCACTAGAGATTTAACCGGCGTAACGGCATACTGCAGTCTGGCGTTATTCCTGATTAACTCTCTAGTGAGATCACGGCCTTAGTCTTGAATAACAGGTATATCAATGAATGGACCTTTCCACTTTTAGCTATGCCCCGCCCATTTCAATCTAAGCTCTATCCACACCACGTCCGTGTTGGGATCGATCGATCGCTGAACTCCCTGACTATCAATTTCCAGAAAGCTATACATGTAGGCCGAAGCTGTTGAATATTTTGAATAGTTTCAAAATATTCGACAGAATGTTTATTAAATAGTAAAACACAATTCGTACAACGTGTCGTACTATTAAGCGTTAAAGACGGACTATATCGAATCATCTATGACGTACTGATTATTACGTCATCATACACGTCACTTAGTTAATTATGACGTCATATGACCTCAGATGGTCGATGGATAAACTGGAACGGTGAAGTCTCACGAGCACGGTGTGGCAGCTTATGAGGCGTCTTCCGTCTCATATGGAACTGTGAAATGGTGGATGAAAGAATTGGCCTTTCCAAGTTAATCCATCCATAATATGACGTCATATAACGTCATAATCAACTACGTGACGTGTAAGATGATGTCATACTCATGACGTCATGTATGGCTCGATATAGTCCGTCTTTAACGCTTAATAGTCCGACACATTGTACGAATTGTATGTTTTTATCTTTTAATAAATATTCTCTTTAATATTTTGAAACCAATTTGACTGGACACTGTTGCTTACCTGTATAGTTTTCTGGGAAGTGACAGTCAGGGAGTTCAGAGATCGGTCGATTCCAACACGGACGATGTGTGGCTGACGCTTAGATAGAGATGGGCGGGGCATAGCTAAAACGGGAAAGGTCCGTTTCGATGAAGAAGAGACAGTGTAGACATTGACTCCCGTCCAAGAATACATTATGGGAGCATCAATCTAAAAGATTTTTTCTTCAATTTAGTAACATGCAGTGTAACATAATACAACTATTATCAGGATGGCAAACAAGAAGCTAGCGAGTGGAACCGCATTAGATCCCCAATACCAAGATGTAAGGTCTACCAAGAACATTGCCACCGTATTCTGAGATAGCAACGGCATAATCTACATTAACTACACGAGGAACTCGCTCGACACATGCCCATGAAATGGAAACGATATCGAGTATACAGTCTCTGCAAGATAGAAGGGCTTCAGACCCCTTTCTTTGGCCGTATTCTCATAAGCCACTATTTCGGTAAATACTAGGTATATCGGCTAGCGTTCTCATTGGACTGGCTCTTGTAACGGAATAAATGCATCATTTATTTCGAGGCCCAAGCTGTCCTAGGTTAGTTAACCAAACAGAATCAGGCCTAGACCCAAATGAATGTCGACGAGACCTTGATCACACACATGGAATTTGCTCCAAGACAGGGCAAGTCATGAATCTATTTCCCCCGCCCAATCATATGACGTCATAATCAACTACGTGACGTGTAGGGTGGCGTCATAATCATGATGTCGTGAATGATTCGAAATAGGCTTTCTTTAACGCTTAATAGTCAGACACGTTGTACGAATTGTATGTCTTTGCCATTCAATAAACATTCAGTCGAATATTTTTAAACTAATTTGACTGGACTCTGTTGCTGCCATAAGCAGCAACAGCGCCCAGGCAAATTAGTTTCAAAATATTTAACAGGTTACCTGTATAATTTTCTGAAAATTGATAGTTAGGAGTTCAGAGATCGATCGATCCCAACACGAAAGAAGTGTAGGTGGAGCTTAGCTAGTGATGGGCGGGGCGTAGCTAAAACTGAAAAAGCCCATTAACCCAGGTATACAGGCTTACATTAACGATGATTGAAACTAAATACATTCATGAGAGGTACGGTCCGAGTATATACTAATAGACAATTTAGGCGAAATAAGGTTTATATGTGATATTAATCTAGAGTTGGCAAATGAACAACAATGTATTTCCACTGGAATTGTCTTCCACAACAGTTAAGCTGACGCAAGAACAAAACAGCAAAAGAAATCTTACGAACTGGCAATATCTCTGTAACAGGCACATTGTCCTCCTGACTGATGCGATATCTGTCTAATAAATACTACAAAAACTGACAAGCTCATAAGCGGACACGTTAGTGGCATCTGCCCATAAACTATGGCAGGTCGCAGAATAAACCATTATTCGATAGATTCCGGACCACTGGAAATAATCGAGCCGTACCGTATGTAAAACAAGGATCAGAGGCGGCTTTTGTACTATGAATGGCCGAAACATCAGATCAAGTCTGCAATGAGAAAATAGTGCCATTTGTTTCACTCAAACTACAGTCCAGATGATTCCTACCACTAAGTTAATTGTATGTGGCAGGTTAGATTTGATTAGCAAACTGGTCACAACACATTAAAACACCATCTATTACATATATTTAAATTTTGAAATTCAGAGCGCTGTCATGGGGCACATGCCTAACATATTCTATGGGTTCATTTGTTGTTTTTAAACATGGATTTAGAATCCGGACTCAACATTACATCCAAACCCCTACGCGACACCAGATGACCTGACAGGCACTACAAAATTAATATAGGAAATTAGCCAGCACGTCTGAAGAGAGCTGTCACTGATGGAGTTCTCAACACAACTCAAGCGTCATACTTTATCATCCTATAATGAAACTATCGAGAACATTCGCATTGCGCCACTGCGAAACATGCTTAACGCTTTAGCACTCATATCAGCCAAACACGGCTCTTGTAGTGGATCATCGTGCTTTGTTTCGCTCTTTACCTGCATATCTGGAGCTAAGACTGTCAGTTTTACCATCCAACAAGAAAACCGGCTTATACAAGAGAAGGGATTCATAAATGATAAACTAATTCGTATGGCGACATTAGTTTAATTTTTAGGTTGTAAAACCGTTCTCACTAGAAGTGAGGGATATACTTTGTCAAGTCAAGCCAAGCCAAGCCAAGCCAAGCCAAGCCAAGCCAAGCCAAGCCAAGCCAAGCCAAGCCAAGCCAAGCCAAGCCAAGCCAAGCCAAGCCAAGTCAAGTCAAGTGGTCTTGAGAAATGTCCATTTGTAGACCAAGTGAAGACTATTTTTGAAAATGTATTTGCGATAACCGAGCCAGTCATTCTAGTGGTAAATTTTCAAAAATAGTTTTCTATTGGTCTGCAAATGGACATCTTCTATGAGAAAATTGAAATTTTTAAAAACAAATTCAATGGTTAAAGGGTTAATTTTAAAAACAAATTCAAGGGTTATAGGGTTAAAAGACGTTTGCAATTTACAGGTGTGTACAGGTGTGTACAGGTGTGTATTGTACTTCCTCGTCGCACTACCTAGGTTACTCATTTTAAATAGAGGGATCAATTTCTACCTAAGCTCCTCCCATATGCACTCGTGTTGGGATCAAGTTATATAATTTGAACCATGACTTACCAGAATCCCAATTTCATGGTAATACTATAGGTAAGCTTTTGAATATTTTGAAGCTCTTTTGACCGGGCGCTGTTGCTGGTTGTTGCAGATATAGTATCTCCCAGTACAATTTGTTTGAAAATATTTAACAAAATGTTTAGTAAATTGTAAATCCATCACAGATATATAATTTGTAGACTTGCTGGACCTTTAGCGTTTACTTATGGAATTATACTACTGCATCATCATGATTATGACGTCAGCCTAATTGTGACGTAATTGATTAAAACGTCACACACTTGAGTGGCCGGCGTAACTCTCCATTAGACCTTGTGATTAGTATGATAATAATGTTAACAATATTCACAGATCAGATTATATCATGACGTGATGAGGTACGGTCATGTACGAAAGCGGGTCTAAATCTAATAATGTTACTTTTGAAATGTATCATGCGGACATCATATTGTTATTACTTACTTACTTTGTCTTGATTATTGTGTGCAAGTGGGTGGGTGGGTGGGTGGATGGATGGATGGATGAATGATTGATGGATGGATGAATGGATAGATTAATGATGGATCGATCGGATTGGATCATATGGAGCCGGTATTTTGACAATATTTGAATATAACAGGTATAATTTACAATGTGTGTGTGTGCGTGCGTGCGTGCGTGCGTGCGTGCGTGCGTGCGTGCGTGCGTGCGTGCGTGCGTGCGTGCGTGCGTGAGTGCGTGCGTGCGTGCGTGTGTAATTTACAATGAGACTGTGTGTATCGAATGATATTACATATCTCAACGGATATGTCATATTATTGAATGAGAATGGTTGCCATCGCATCTGGTCTGGATAAGTCTAACGGGACACGGAGTTGCGGACTCATCCCGACCATCGTCTAGTTACCTTGGAAACCTATGTACTACTATTCACTAGCCAAATGGACCTTTCCAGTTTTAGCTATGCCTGACTATCAATTTACAGAAAACTATGCAGGTAAGCTGTTGAATATTTTGAAACTAATTTGACTGGGTGCTCTTGCTGCCTATGTCAGCAACAGTGCCCAGTCAAAGTAGTTTCAAAATATTCAACAGCATGTATATTAAATAGTAAAGACATATAATTGGTACAACAACGCTTATTCCCTCATCAATTAAGCGTTCGTGACGAACTTATCTACGTCTTTCATGATTATGATGTCATCCTACGCGTCACGTAATTGATTATGACATCAAATGATGGATAGATAAACTGGAAAGGTTCATTACTTACCAACGATATCCACTCAATTAACGTACTTTGTGAGCTAACAAACATTCATAAATTACATTGGAACTTGCCAAATGTGATTAGACATTGGCGAAAATCTGACATGATTTGTGGTGCATGTAGGCATTTTGACCACCTGCGGTTTTTATGGCAATGCGTAATACATAGGCTCAGTTTAAGTTTTCAGTTTATTTTATTCACTCAGGCTACTTATAATGGCATATGAGGGATAGATATATATATATATATATATATATATATATATATATATATATATATATATATATATATATATATATATATATATATATATATATATATAATATATATATATATATATATATATATATATATATATATATATATATATATATATATATATATATATATATATATATATATATATATGCATTACTGGTTAGGCTTCTACCAAATGCCAATAAACAGTTCCAGTTTCAGTTTCAATGTATTTATACCCAGATCACAAAGTGGCATATGGGGAACAATGATTTTACAGGATTTACACGTTATGGCGGCTAGACATTGTGGGTCATAATTCATCAATCGCATTATTGCCATTTATATTAGCAGTATCATCACATTCATCCGCATTGACATTGGCACTAATTAACCCTTTTATGACGAGGCCGGTTGTAACCGACCTCTGCAGTGGTATCGAGGAGTGTCCATTTGTTGGTCAGGAAAAGACGATCGCCAAGAATCTATCACCTAAATGACTGGCTCCATGTCCGAGCCAGACATTCCAGTGGTAGATTTCCCAGCAATAGTCCCCGCCGGTCCGTAAACGGACACTCGATGTGCACAGATTTTGCTTTTTGACCACATATTTAGACATTGAAAAGGCTAATGATTAAATTTAACAAGCCACGTCGTCGTCGTCGTCGTCGTCGTCGTCGTCGTCTTCGTCGTCCTCGTCGCCATCGTTTGATTTGTGTTCTTATTTGTATTCGTGATATGGTGTCGGTACTATGTATATTCAAACGCATATTGAAACTTTCAGATCAGTTATTTGTCCCTCCGGGATATAAATAAAGTGTGACCTAGCAATCACCACCGAGTGTTGGAGTCGCAATGGTGGGGAACAATTTTTTTTATTAGGATACGTTTATTATTGAATTGCCTGTTTGTAAAACCAGAGTTTGTTTTCTCATAGCGAGCTCATGAAGAGTTGATATTTTTTCTGATGTTTTGCGTCTGATCGTTGGGAGGTGATATAAAACGTTAGATGCAAACAACGGTTCATTTCCCAGCCTTTCAAACTCCACCCACTTGTGATCATTGGCTGAAAGCGGAACAGATGTTCCTGCGGGATTAATTCATCAGTTATTCTCATAATATAGTGACAACAGGCCGACGCAGAAATAATCGCCTCATATAGGCGACTAGTGGCTGTGCGAGGCCGATATTATAACACATAATTGTTTGTCCTTTTCATCTGATACTTGCATTGGTAATTGAACTATTCCTAACAGAATGGTGCTACAACTACAGATGGGTACTTTCAAATACAATTTGATTAAATGCGTCGCTTACTACGCCAGCACTAGCTTCCAATAAACAGTATTCCAAATTATGTATAGCTGTCATATTTGCCTATGATGTAAATAGTGGTTAACGGATCGTTTATTCAGCTTTAAATGCGTTCGCACTCGTCATTTCGCCGGTGAAGAGATTTAGTGTAACACGCAAACTTTCAACAATAACCAGGACAATAACGGCGTATCGCGACAGATCGAACTGGCTTTCTACAGACTTGGTTGGCTCTCTCTAGTTATGGCTGAATATCCATTAGCTCCCATCGCTAGCCAATGAAACTGCGGGGGAAATCTTACTGATGATACGGAGGAGGTGCTTAGTTATCCTCGAACACATGTGAGGATCTGTAGCGAGTCGAATCATAACGGGTGATAAGGACTACCATTATATCTAATTATTCCTCCTTTTAAGCAAGCATATCATCACAGAATGAAGCAGTCTATTTGTTATATTCGTGTTGTGATGCACGTGTAATAGCACACATATAATTGCTGTAGTTGTTGATCGGTCGATGACGTTCCTTCAGGATCCGATTATTCTACGAAATTTGTGTATTAACCAGTTTAAAAAAACCCCATATCATTCAGATTAATTATGTAATTTTCGTTGTTGCTTAATAACAGCTATTTTACATTTTATATGAAAACGGGTGAAATCATTTCATCAATTATTTTAAATTTGGCAAATAAAATAAGAAATTTGAATAAATAAAGTTAGTGTAAAATTGGACAAAGTAACATGAACATTCGTTGCTAATTAACAAGTGCTCTCTACTCGCATGGAGTGTGGTTTGTCATCGCCACACAGGGCAAAAAACAGCTCTATAAGAGACAGTAAAAGCGCCAAATTGTTAAAAACGTTCAAATCAGATTCACTGCAGTCAAGTACGGATTTTAGTAACGCTGTGTCCTCTGGACCGTCTGACGTCATGGTGGTGTCTTCGAAGTTAGACAAGGACGTTCTGTTATCACACGGGGAGAGTTGTTCTCCGGCGTCTACTGCGGACATAAGTGACTCGGAGATGGAAGACTTTCACAGAAGAGACAATAGGGATCACAACACGCTGTGTGAATCCGCATGTAGCGCGTTTAGTCGAGTCATAGTTAATAACAGTAATAACATTACTAATAATAACAGTGATAATTATACAAACGGTATTAATAAAATGTGTAAAAATAGCCTAAATAATAACAATAGTTCCAGCTCTAGTATTAATTCTTCAAGTAACAATGGTAATCTCACATCTTCAACCGCTCCCCAAGCATCACGCCCACCACCACGGCCGTCGTTCTTAATCACGGACATTCTTGGAGAGAGGCATCCAGATAGGCTAAAGGATGGACGTAGTGACAGCTTACCTTTAATAGACGCTCATGAACATCAACATCATCATCATCATCATCATCATCATAAACAACCTTCGTCTTTGCATCCTAGTTTTCGGCTCCCCAGTGTGACTGATCTGGATGATGACGATGACGACGACGAGTGTGATAAGGACATGTTCTCAGAATCGTCGACACGAAGTCCGGCTGATGGTGATTTAAGCGGCCATCACTCTCCCGGACACGGCAAAGATCGTAAGTTTAGTTGACTTGTTTGTGGCATGCAGGTCTTTTGAGGCCATTATTAATAGACCTTTCCAGTTTTAGCTATGCTCCGGCTATCTCCAGCTAAGCTTCACACACACACACACACACACACACACACACACACACACACACACACACACACACACACACACACACACACACACACACACACACACACACACACACACACACACACACACACACACACACACACACACACCTCGCCTGAGTTGGGATCGATCGATCCATGAACTCTGTGATTATTAATTTCCTGAAAACTATACAGGTAAAGTGTTGAGTATTTTGAAACTAATTTGACAGGGAATGTCTATAGCAGCAACAGCGGCCAGTCAAATTCGTTTCAAAATATTCAACAGTATGTTGATTAAATAGTAAAGGCATACAATTCATGCAACCTGTCGGACTATTAAGCCTTTAAGACGGACTAAATTGAGTCATTCATGAAGTAATGATTATAATATCATCCTACACGTCACGTAGTTGATTATGACGTCATATGATTGACGGATCAACTGGAAAGGTCCATTTGTTGCTTGTTTGGAGGGGTGGAGTGATAACCATGTACATGCGCCAAAGCTCATGACATAGGAATTTACTAGTATATGTGTTTAGTAAGATTATTTATCCAGATGGACGGGATGTTTATTTCCGCATTTAATAATGAAAATCAGTAATAGAAAATTATCAATAATTTGCGTTCCTTCCTACATAGAGCATTTCGTTACTACGTTGGTTGCTCCGGGTAATCAGCGTCATATTTCGAAATAGGTTTGGCATAAATAGGCAAAATCTTACCTCCAAACAAACGATAATTTAAATATAGCATCGATAACCACAGGAAAGGTGTGGGTGTTGCCGACTAATAAATGATGGTTGTTGCAGTGATTCTCATAACGATCATTTTGATGGTACCCCAAAACTAGTGGCAATATGTCCATTGTGACCTCTGAAAATCATGAATGGTTGTTAAAAATCAATTAGTTAATAGGTTTTTGTAAATAAAATGCCCACTAAATCTAGCATCTGACCCTAATAATTCATTCTTGTGAGCCCATGGTACCTTCATATTTTAGCATACCGTAGATGAGAAAGTTACATTGGAGCCGCAGATATCAGTTTAGAACCTTCAGATTTCATCTTGTGATCTCAGAGTACAGTCCCTAGCACTGCCGAATTACCCGCTAGCCTACTTAGGCTACATACAGCCTAGGACCTCTCTCTTAAAGGGGCTTCGCGCTTTAAACAAAAAACAAACAAAAGAAATTAAGGATTTTGTAAACAGGCTACGTAACGCAACGAAGAGACAAGCTCGGTACCATCTATACTACAGTAATACAGTCGTCCTGGTCAATGTCCATTTGCAGTCCAAGAGAAGAGTATTGGAGAATCATTGGTTCGGTAACCGAGCCAGTCATTCCAGTCGTAAATCTTCAAAAAAGATTCTTCTCTAGGCCAGCAAATGGTCACAATTCACTGGTAAATTTACAAAAATTGTTTTCTCTTGGCCTTCAAAAATTATAATTCTCTTGACAGATCTTGCCCCCATTAATAATTAACCAAATTATGCCAAATAGGCCTCAGATTGCATCTTAGAGTGTCTAGATTTAGAAATCGAACCCTTAGAAGCTCCAGCCTAGGGCAAGTTGTATCTGCATACTGTATGCATGTGTACTGTGTTCCGCGGCTGCAGTACTTCTATGGCATCCTGTATCTGCAATCAGTCCGTCTTTGACCACTGCCTCTCTCAGCTAAAGTCCTTAGCTCCTTCAGGTTCCTCTTGGTCGCCAGTGTACCCAGCCATGCCGTTTTTAGATCGTCACGTAGAACAATGAACCTTTCCATTTTCAGCTATGCCCCGCCCATCACAAGCTAAGCTCCACCCACACCTCGCTCGTGTTGGGGTAGATCGGTCTCAATATGTAATAGACCGATACTAAGCAGGATGTGTAAATACTTACGATTTTCAAAACAAAAAGCAACAGAACAACAACAACAACAACAACAACAACAACAACAACATCAACATCATCAACAAGAACAACAACAACAACAATAAATGTGTTATCAACGACAACAACAAAAACAACAACAAAAACAACAACAACACCACCAACAACAACAACTGCTACTGCTACAGCTACTGCTGCTGCTATTGCTATTGCTACTACTACTGCTGCTGCTGCTATTGCTACTGCTACTGCTACTGCTGCTGCTGCTATTGCTACTGCTACTGCTACTACTACTGCTACTGCTACTCCTTAAGCGGCGGCATCAACATCATCATAATCATGATGATAATAATAATAATAATAATAATAATAATAATAATAATAATAATAATAATAATAATAATTGCAGTACTCTCATGTATACAGATCTCTACCGTCACATGTTTATTGATTTATGTACCCTCATATTCCGTTTAATAACGGACTGAGTGAAATAAAGAAAACTGAAACTGAACACCCTGATTATCAATGTCCAGAAAACCACACAGGTAATCTGTTGTTAAAGCAGCAACAGCGCCCAGTCAAATTAGTTTCAAAATATTTAACAGCATGTTTATTAAAAAGCAAAGAATTACAAAGACATACAATTCATACAACGTGTCGGACCATTTGAGATTTTATGAAGGTCTATATGGAACCTTTCGTGATGTAATGATTATGTTTCTGTGTGGACTATCTTGTGGAATTCGCATTCTGCAAGAAAGTAGTTGCTCTGTAATGTATATTTACGTTGCCAGATTTCATATCTTTACCCTGAACTGTGTGTGGGTGGGGTAGGGTACCATGATCTAATTTTTTGGGGATTGGAATTAATATCTCACATACGGACTTTATTTCTCACAAGATTCACGACAGCGTATGAGTTCATAGAACATCGGTACGACTATGGAGCATAAATTTCTTTAAACATAATTTTATGAAGCCAAATTTTATTGTTATTAAATTCATTACGCCTTTCCATATAATTTTTATATGCAACTCAGTACAAATCAGAAATAAATTTAAATGTTTCCCAAAAAAACTAGATAAAAACTTACTGTTGAATATTTTGATTATAATTAGATTGGAAGCAGAGCCGGATTAAGGAAAGAGTTAACGGGGCTACAGGCCCTGGGTCCGAAAAATAGGGGGGGGCCAAATGAAAAAAAAGTATAGCATTTTGAATCTGTATGTCCAGTATCTCACTTTCACAGTCATGATACACATAAGCTATTGAATCAATATGCGTAATGAATGACGTATGAGTGTACGAATTGTATGTCTTTGTTGTTATTTAATAAACATTCTGTTGAACATTTTGAATGTAATTTGACTGGGAGATGTTGCTTCCACAGGCAGTAACAGCACCCAGTCAAATTAGTTTTAAAATATTCAAAGGTTTACCGGCATAGTTACTTTGATATTGGAATTCTCGGAATTCAGCGTTTGATCAATCCTAACACGGGCAAAGTGTTGGTGGAACTAGAAATGGGCCCTTTTATTGAAGCGGAAAGCCCAGGCACGATAAAGTATGCACAAACTAGGAAATATGAATCTGCGTATTTCGAAATTACTTTGACCGAGGCAGAATCTGTAGCCTCCAGTCAAATTAGTTTCAAAATTCCATCGTCTTAATACTTATATAATTGCCTTGAAGCTGCATGCGATATTTGAGCTTCACGTTTGAAAAGAGAAACACGATACGTTTACAAAATATGGTTTGATCACACACTCACACACATTATTAAAGTCTGTGAGAAAATTGCATAAAGTTTATGATCACCCTGTCTATGAGAGTGTAGATTTATACAGGAAGTTTCTCACCTGGATTGTGCTGTACTTAAACAACCTCGCCCCTTACCCACTGGTATTGTGTAAAGTTAACTGTCTGAATCCAACACATTGTATCGTGTGACTGCTGCTAGACTATGAACGTTGGAGGGGTTTCTTGAATATACCTAAAAGGCGGAAAGCGTTTTATTACCGTAGACAAAAGTTGCCTTCATATACGGATCGTTAGTCAGTCTGTATTATTTTATACTGCTGAATTTTGACGTTGTATTTGTGGACGGTTGGGAGCGGTTGGTGAGAGGGAATTATAACTATGTAGATCTGAATGCATTGCACTCTGGGAATACAGAGTTCAAAGTATATAAATTGATACAACCTTCATACGCGCAAAACATGGGCTGGGCATAACTAGAAATGGGTGGGGCATAGCTAGAAATGGGTGGGGCATAGCTAGAACTGGATCCATATATAGACTTGACTGGTTAGCACGTTTATGTTCTTTGACAGTTGAAAGGTAAACGTGTCAATCACCCTTTATGCTGTTGTACGCTGTAAATTTCTGTTCCTCAATTCCCAAATTATCTTCCAATGACATAATGAGGACAACAACAACAACAACAACAACAACAACAACAACAACAACATATTTTAGCAAGAGCGAGGTTTCGTTATTCGCATCTTTGTTTCTCTTTCATCATGCAGGATGTGCTGTGCTAAATGTACCGTACATCCATTAACTATTTCATCTTCAGAATTATTCATGAAAATTTCAATTTTCCCAAAGATAATGTCTATTTTGCATAGCAATAAATGATTCTTTTTTGAAAATGTTTCGCTGGAATGACTGGCTCATTTACTGAGCTAGTCATTCCTGTGGTAAATTTTTAAAAGGTCTTCTTTTGATCCGCAAATGTACATTTCTCAAATCACTGCAGAAGGCCTTTATGTCCAGCTTCTGTGTTAACGAGTTTTAAATCTATTAGTCACCATATAAGAGAAAATAAAAATCCATTCGACAAACGTTATGCCTAATTAAATACGTCAGGCCCAAACAAAACTTTATTAAAAACAGTTTCTGGGAGAATCCTAACATCTTTATATGAAATCACACAAAAAATCCTGTCACCTGTGTCAATGTCTATCACCCGGTCTCCGTCGCTTCCATGGCTTGGGTATTAGTCACTTTTTAAACTATAGAACTCCTGTATGTTATCGAATACATGGTCTGGTGCAGTTTGACAAAACCTACACGCTTATTGCGTTCTTTGACATCATATTTTATGAACAAGATTCAAAAAGTTATTAATTTTTATTTTTTAGTTACAAGGTTTTTTAAAATAGGAACAGTCCATACTCTGATAAATCTCTCACATTCTGTTTTGATAAATGAAAACATGCATATAAACAGTAAAACTTCACGATTGAAATGCTTGCATTCGATCACCTGGTCTATCATAGAATTGGGGTGAATTTTATGGAAGCACAAAATGCCTGAATTGTATGAGCAACAACACGGAACAGACTATAATACACGCATCGTGAAATTTATGTTTTCATATTAAAACCATATGCTGTGTGGGAATAATACCGGTAATAATAATAATATTAATAATAATAATAATAATAATAATAATAAAAATTTTATTATTATTATTATTATTATTATTATTATTATTATTATTATTATTATTATATTTTTCTTTGACAAACATCTCTTTAAGGCACTTAGCTTTACTTATGGGAGAAACATTATAAAATTCTAAACTACATTTAAAATTATTTTAATGTTTTTATTTGTAGCCTAATTAATACTTCTAATTGGCTTTGTATAAATTTATTGAAAATTAAATAAAATGTTGTTCATGGTGATCCAGTTAGCTGTACTACAGAATGCCAACCTGTCAATTATAACACTACCTCTATATTAGGACCATCTCTATATTAGGATCCACTCCCTTTGTTACCGCATGTTTGATGATCATCATTATATCGGACCCTGATCCATTTCTAGCTGTGCCCCGTCCATTTCTAGCTAAGCCACGCCCATTTCTAGCTAAGATCCTCTCACGTTTTCCGCGTGTTGAGATTGATATATATAATTTGAACCCGCAATAGACCTTTCCCACATTAGCGTATTTTGGGAAAATACCTTCCCAGAATGCGTTGCGCATACCACTTCCGGCTGGTAAACGTGATAATAATAATAATAATAATAAGTGAATTTATAACGCGCCAAACTCCACGCAAGCATGCTCGTAGAGCAAGACAATGAAATGATAATATAAACATTAATTTAAATTCTGGTACGCTTGTTTAAAGAGATGAGTTTTAAGATTTGATTTGAATGTTGTAAGATTTTTTGACAATTTTAGATGAATAGGGAGGTTGTTCCATTCAGTGGCGGCCGAGAAAGAAAATGTTCTAAAGCCGTATGAATTCATTTTGTATTTTGGGATTTTGAGCATTTGCTTGTTTAGGGATCTAAGTGACCGGGTTGGTTGGTATGGCTCGAATAATGCAGAAAGGTATGTAGGTGCAGTTCCTGAGACACACTGGTAAGCTAGACAGAGGATTTTAAATTGGATACGTTGAGCAATTGGCAACCAGTGAAGCTTATGGAGAATCGGAGTGATGTGTGCATCTTTTGCCTGGCGTGATAGCCGACTCGCAAACAGTATTACTTTACTATTGGAATTTTGAAACGCACTTTAAGCAGGTTATATAAAGAACTAATTTCATAATATTATTGAAGTCATACATCATTGAAAAGCTTAGCCCATTTTCTATCCATACCTGTATCCATTTGTAATAGTTTTGGCAAAAAATTATCCTGTGAATATTTGACAAAAATATTAAAAATTATGCTTTACTGTTTAGGCAATTGTAGTTTATCATAGGAATGGCTTAAATTGCAGTGCATTTTGGTGCAATAGTACCTCAATGCTGGTCAGCTGCTTGTTGACGGCTTTACCGACCAACAGTTTTGCTCTGAGAGTTGATTTAGGGGAATCCCAGCGTAATGACGTCAATGTGGGTAAGGTGTATTCTCAGAATCCCATATCAAGGTAACTATGTAGGCAACAGTGCCCAGTCAAATTAGTTTCAAAATAGTCAACAGAATGCTTAATAAATAGTAAAAACATATTTCATACATGTGACGGGCCATTCATTGTTCATGACGGACCTAGACATGTTACTCATTGCTCATTTTGATTGTAACGTCAGCATACACGTGACGTAATTGATTATGGCGTCATATACTCGAGTATCAGCGCTGTTCTACCCATTGGGAAGGCAAACATAAAGTTTACTACAAAATGCTCTATTGCTTTTGGGGGAAAATGATATCCGAGCCCAAACTAGATTATGTTCGCTAATAAAATTGTCTCTGGTCTTACAAATAAATTCCAATTCAGTGAATTCAGTGAACTTATGATCCAGCCACATTTTATTCTGTGAACAGACATATTTTTTTTGTAACAAAGCATACGATATCGCTGTTATTCTGTGATTTCGCCTTCGTGTTGAAATCTGTGATCAAATGAATAGATGATGAAAATTGTTTCTAGTCACGCGAGATTGTGGTGGTGGAGTGATATCTGACCGCCGGACACCTGTGCCATTCCTGTACATTAAACGTTCCGCCAATAACGCGTCATAATTGAGATGGGAAGATTTCTAATAGGGTGAAAAACGGACGCAATAAAACGTGTGCTTTTAGTTAAATTATCGAGGATTAAATTATCGCTTAGGTAACCCGTGTATCGTTGGTTACCAAATATTATAAATTTAGCGAACTTAAGGAAACATCTTGTTCGAAACTTCGCAACAAGTTTTGCTGAAAAGAGAGAGAGAGAGCGAGAGAGAGAGAGCACCATCTTCCATCAACTGCACATTAAAAATAACCGTCCGTTATCAAAGTAAACATAATACCAGATCAATATGGCGCCGGACTCATAGGAGGGTTAATCGCATCAGACACCCGATATTGAGTAAACAAGAATGACAACGATTTCAGTAATAGAGATGGAATTAGAGGTGGGGATGATGGTGAGGGTGGTGGAGCAATCATAAGGGTGAGGGGTGAAACGAAAGTTATTATTATAAGCTATATCATTACATCTGCTATTTGTCCACCAAATAGTGACAATTTTACGGATGACAAACTCTGGTGTTGTCAATGACAAATTTCATGCAATAAAACTGGAATTTTTGACAAAACAAACTAGCCGATTAACTTCTTAGATAGCCTGAGTAGAGGCATAGATCATTCTCCTGACACACTATTGTCACAGCAGGCTTATTCTAATGACTCTTTAAACCCTGAAATCACAGCATCTCACAGTTACACCAACTATACAGCATATGTTGATTACTTTGAAACTTTGACTGGAATTGACCTTTCCAGTTTAGCTATGTCCCGCCCATCACTAGCTAAGCTCCACCCACACCACGCTCGTGATGGGATCGATGGATCTCTAAACTCCCTGACTATTAATTTCGAGAAAACTATACAGGTAAGCTGTTGACTATTTTGAAACTAATTTGACTGGGTGATGTTTATTTAATAGCAAAGACACACAATTCGTACAACTATTAAGCGTTTAAGACGTACTAAATCTAGTCATTTATGACGTCATGATTATGACGTCATCCTGCACGTCACTTAATTAATTATGACGTCATATGACGTCAGATGATGAATGAATAAAGTGGAAAGGTCCATTGAACGCTATGTCTTTGACAGCACAGGCTTACGGTCAAATGATTTCAGGAATATTAAATGATAGATCTTCTTACATAATCAAGACATATATATTGTGTATATAGCTGTAATAATTAAGGCAAGCTATAATTAGGACATATATCCACTGTATGTTTTAATAACTTTGTCCACCTGACAGATATTTTTTAAAGTAATCAACATTAACTTATCTGGATGTGGTGGCTAATATACTATATCATATTTGCGACCGGTCGCAAATATAATTTAGTATATTAGCCACCATATCCAGATAAGTTAATGTTGATTACTTTAAAAAATATCTGTCAGGTGGACAAAGTTATCAAAACATACAGTGGATATATGTCCTAATTATAGCTCACAGGAACACGATCATATTTCTGGTGAGATTTGAAATTTGAACTCAGAATAAACAGGATTCTAAAGTTCTTTGATTCAAAGCATTTAAGAAGTTTATTCGGTAATTTGTGCAGATTAATACCCTCTAGTGTTACTGTATTGTAGTCAGACATGTATTTGTGAGGATAACGTGCGGTAAATGAAAACGACATATGCACAGGTGTTCTCGGACATGCGCGGCCGAGCGTGAGACTTCACGAGATATTGATGTCAAAACCAGACAGTAAATACCAATTATATATTAGTTAGTAAAAGACCTAACAAGAAAAATGAAATCAAACCTGGAGATAAATTCTGTTTTTATATATTTTGGGACAGATGTTCCGATACATAATACCGTTCACAAGCAGTGCACCAAAACCAACCCACCCCCTCCTTCGTCATACTCACTATATTCTTCCTGTTGTCAGTAAATCCACAAACAGATACATTTTTACATGTAACATGTTGCATTGCCCCGTTCTCCATGTTAATGCATTTGGTAAGCAGACTAATTAGAAATGGGTGTCCGTGGTGTGTTGATGAATATATAAATGTGGGTGCGTGGATGCGTCCAGCGAACGTGTCCATGCAATCACATTTCTTTATATTATAATAAATAAATCCTAATATTGAAAATGCAAGATGTATTTGTAATTATCTAGTATCGAACCCATCTATAACCATCAACAACCCCCCCCCCCTCCCCAGTTGTTACACCGTTAGCCATTTCTATTCCCGAATGCACGTATAGGGTGGAGGTGGGTAATGAGTGAGAAGTAACCTGCCACCATTTCTCACATCTGTGTCACAGTCCGCTTACCTAGCCGTGTATACGTGTGGCATGAGGTCTGTGACATTACCGCCGAACCACGGTCTCATCTTATTTATTAGCCCTGCTACATATACGTCCGTGCTAATATAAGATTGAATCTATTGTGTGGAAATGTAGTGAAAGTATCTTCTATTGTAATTTTGATAGTCTGTGTGATTGAAATAGGAGTGGGTTGGAGGTATGTCCAGGTAGTGTTCCATTTACACCGATACGGCTCCCAGGACTCGTATATAGATGGACTTCTCCCATTAGCGGGTATATCACATTCTCCGTGTTCCGTGATGCAATATAACGTATCTTACGTCTCAGTCCGCTATATAAGCTAATCTATGTTCCCATGCTCAAGATGTTGCAATAAAACATTTCAGTTTATCCATCAATCATATGACCTCATAATCAACTGCGTGACATGTATGATGACGCCATAATCAATTACGTAACGAATGACGTAGCTAAGTTCGTTACCAACGCTTAATTGATGACGGACTAAGCGTTGCTTTACGCACTGTATGAATGTACTATTTAATAAACATTGCTGTTTAATACTACACCAATTTAATCTAGTTTCAAAATATTCAACATCTTACCCATAAAGTTTTCTGGAAATTGATACTCACGAACTTCAAGGATCGATTTATCCCAACACAAGCGACGTGTGGGTGGAACCTAGCTAAGGATCGGCGGGCCATGGCTAAAACTGAGTTCTTCGATTCAGCTTGAAAGTGTTGGGATGTGTCATAGACCGAATTTTCATAGAAGCCTGTAGCAGACCCAATAATATGTGAGTTTTTGCTTTGCCTAGCATGTCCTTTGATTGTCCTGTGGTATTAGACAGATATGCATCCAGTTTTACATCAATCAACATTCAGTATGCTGATATACGTTAGGATGGAGTTGGTATAGACCCAATCATGTTTTGCATGAATATGTATATCAACATATAATGCTAAACCAGCTAAAATTCTCAAATTGAATCAAAATTTAGGCCGTGTTCTCACTAGAGACTTAATCAGGAATAATGCCATACTTACGTATGGCGTTATTCCTGATTAACTCTCTAGTGAGAGCACGGCCTTAGACACGCTTTTAAGCAAGTAATATACCCAATGCTTGAATATTACCAAAGCATGATCTTGTTTGATATCCTGTACTACCACACTCCAGAATCAATCCCTGGGGATAGCTCTTGAAACAGGATCAGTCTACTAGTCTACCAATCAGGATCGTATAGAAGTGTTTACAACAGGAACATTTCATATGTGTGCGTCCCATCGGACGTTTTCTATTAATAAACGTGCAGTTCTAACTTCAAGCCCATTTTCTTCTTCGATCCCTCAAATAGGAATATATGAATACTAAACGAAGGTCGCAGTACTCTGGTGGTTCTTTTGAGGTGGTTTTGATGTGTGTCCACTTGATATGTACGGAACCTTTGAGGGTAGATTAGGTGTGGCAGAAATACAGCAAATATATTTGCTGCAGGTGGGATATCGGGACTTGTTCATTCATATGGTCTCACTGTTCTTCAGTAGATTTGAACATTATCTGCAGAGTTTCGGTACGTGTGCTGTTTGTCTCTGTAATTCTCACCATTTTCGCTATGTTTCAGTGCATGAGCATGTGACACCCTCCCTCTATATCTTGTTATTAAGCCACTTCAATTATGAAAGCCATCTGCATCCTTTATAGATTATGACATATGTATGTGGTTTGTTTCTGTTATTTTGCGGGGTTTTAAATTTAATGTTGATTATGAAAGGACATTTTTATGAACAAAAGTTTAATGTAGGTTGACGCAATACATGAATTGTCTGACTGGAGTTTGGTGTTGCTTTATGATATCTGCTGTTTCCAATCGTTTAGGTTTGATAATGATCAGTCTTTTCTTCTTTTTTTAATTTAAAGGATAAACAGTGTTATCAAAAGACAGGCCTACGATCACAAGATTTGACGAATTGCTAGCGATCTATGATAATTTTGGAATTACTCTGGATCCATGATAATTTTAGAATAGTTTCTCAAAGTTGAGTAGCTTCATTTATAAACAGTAAACAATCCGGGGTGATTTTGGAAATAACATCCCCAAGTAAAGTGACTAGCGGGTTTTCTTTACAGCAAAGATGTTTGCTTTTGTTCATTAAGTTAATGACATGGCGTATGCGATAATTCCTACGTTTTGTTGAGCAGATAAAAATTAATAAATTATCCTGGGCGATTTGGAAAATAACATTTTAAGTGTTTAACCTGGTCATGAAATGTAGACCTGTGGTTATATTTTTAATTAATAATATATTTTATGGAACATATGTGTTGACTTGTATTAAATTATATATTTATTTATAATAATAATATTTCAGTCGGATTATTTTTGGGTAGCAATGATTTCCGCAGGATCCATTGATCATGTACCGAAAAAAGTAGTAGTACCAGCAGCAGCAGCAGCAGCTGCAGCAGTATTTTATTTCATGTATTAATATGTCAATGACTTGTCTCTTTTTGCTAACCTCCTTAAACAGATGTTTTAATTAGCAGTGTGTTTGATGTCGTATAGCAGGTGTTCGTCTGACACTGTTCCTTCTCTCTGTCAGAGATAGTATTGCATGTTATATAGCAACCAGCTTCTGCAAAACGAAATCCTAAAACAATAGGACGTATTCGTAACTAGACCACCGGTCAAGACCGATTAGCGCGATCTCTCAAACCTACCGGGTCGTTCTTCACAGCGGTTTACTGAAATCAACTGACGACATGTTAACGAATGTTTTTTTCATGAATTCTGAATGTCCAGTGCTGATGGAACAGCTACTGGAATATATTATGCATTGCTGGTACTAGGCAAATAGACGTTTCAATAACATTTAAGAGAATTTAAATTTATTTTAATATATAGAGTTGAACTAATGAGATTTTGAAATCAATAATTTGTAGTGAATATTGGGAAGGCCAACAGGACTATAAAGTTTATATACAAAGTTAACTTGATAAATACCATATTTCGCATGACAGTGAGAATATAGCTATTCTATGCAGTCTATTATTCTAACACCTATGTATATTTGACTACACGTACCATTAGCAATAGAGGAATCCAGTCTATCAGTCAAGTATATGACGTCATAAACAATAGCGTTACATGTTGCTTTGGCCATCATAAACGCGTAATAGTCCGACAGGTTGTAAGAACTGTATGGCTTTACTATTTAATAAACACGCTGTTCGTTATTCTAAATTTAATTTAACTGGGCGTTGTTGCTATATTCAGCAGATCATCTGTATAGTGACCTGGAATCCTGGGAAGTCAGGATTCAATACATAAAAATTGTTACCAAAACGATCAACGCGTGGATGTAGTTTAGCTAGAGATGGGCGGGGAATGTCTAAGAGTGGACTTATAATATTCTTGTATAATATGTATATGTAGGAGAGATTCGGATGGGAGTTAGCCACAACATGTTACTCGTTCTCAATAGGGAGATCCATTTCTAGCCATGTCCAGCCTATTTTAGCGAAGCCCCGCCGTGAAAATGTGCCCGTGTTGGAATCGAATTATATACTTTGAATCTTGAATTCTCAGAATCCCATTTTCAAGGTATAACTATACAGGTAAGCTGCTAATTTGAGTGGGTGCTGTTGCCGCCTATGGTCATGACGGAGCTAAGTACGCCATTCAGTTCGCATTTTGGTTGTAACTCAGGCTTGCATGTGACGTAATTGATTATGACGTCATATACTAGAGTGACAGAGCGGATCTCCTCATTGTCACTAACAACAATAATAAAGTGTTTAAATCAATAAATCAATATATTTGATCTACATCAAAAGACAATTTTATTAAATTTGTTTGCTCAACACATGAAATGCATGACCCCAAATATATTGCGCATCGAACTAAGATATAAACGCCAGATATACACAGTAATTAAATCCCTAATAGTATATCGATATATAATATATTTTAACTTATTCAAATATCTAAATACTATATTTTCAAATTCCTCAAGATAAAATGATAGCATATATGTAAATAAGATACAACATATAAATAACACATAGTTCTGTGTGACACACTGTGTTATTATAATGTATTCAAGTCTTCATAATAATATTTAGCTATAACATATTTAATTTCAAAAAAATAAACAACAACTTTAGATTTTACACAATGTTATTTTAACATATTTATTTGGTCCACTTTGTAGTTCTACATCAACCTGTCCCAATTAACCTGCAAGTCTATGTTTGGTATGCTTCGCATGCTGCACGGATAAAAAAATTCTGACGTTCAAATGATAACAGGATTCATACGGTACTCATGCCCAGTTTTAGCTATACCACGCCCATCTCTAGCTAATCCCCACTCACACGTCCAGAAGAATATACAGGTAACCCGTTGAATAGCTTAAAACTAATGTGGATGTGTGTTGTTGCGGCCTATGGCAGCAACAGCGCCAATTCAAATTAGTTTCAAAATATTCAACAACATGTTTATTAAATAGTAAAGACTCAATTCGTACAACAACGCTTAGGCCGTCATGAATTAAGCGTTCGTGATGAACTTAACTACGGCATCCATGACGTAATTGATTGTGGCGTCACCTCACGTAGTTGATTATGACGTCATATAATTGATGCATAAACTGGAAAGGGCCATTAAGATTAACTTTATAGTACTGTTCAATAAGCTTTCGCGCATAAATGTGCGCGATCAAATCCCTTTATTTAGGCGTTATGTGGTTTTAAAAAGGTATCACCGTTTGATTTCTGGTATTATTATCAACAGACTAATATGGCTACATGAACTTTGAACCCAAATGGAAACAGATAGATATACCTATAGCAGATGTTAATTCTCTCTTCGTGACTGAATACATTCTAATGGATTCTAAATTCACATATTATGTCCATTATGGGATAGGTGTTGAAAACACGGAACATCAACTGGATTTCAGTCATCAACAATATTAAAGCGAATGGCCTCAAGTTGAAATTCACTTTTAATCCTTCATAGTGCTGTCTGTCATACGCATTACTAGTTAGTGCCAGATTAGGTGCAGGGTAATCATAGTTTGGCTCTTGGAGGGACGAATGATGCTGTATCGAATTCTGTTCCCTCTGTACTTACCTCCCGCACACAATTTTGAACATTGATTCCCCCCACTTAACCAATATAAGGCTTCAGTATGAGAGTTGATTGCTTAGATCCGCTAATGCCTCTGACGAATATAGAATATAATTCCGTCTCACATTTCTAGAAATAGATTACTGGGTAGCCCAGATGATTGTTTTGGTGACCTGATTTGTGAAGCTGTTTAGCTAAATTTTTTTCAGTTGATGGCTGTTGTGTATATTTCCCTGATTCGTTCCAATCGAATTTTCTTACGCAACGGAGGCATGCAATCATTGGTCCTAACACGAAGGAATAAGCGCGAAAAGTTTGATAAAAAATCTGCAGTTTGAGTGTCGGCAAATTCCGGTTGCTCTTGTTTAGGAGTGAATAATCACCTATAAATATTTCCCTATTCACCTTTCCACTCTATCCATCCAGCATATGACGTCATAATTAACTACGTGACGTGTAGAATGACTCCATAATCAATGACGTCATGAACGACGTAGATAAGTACGTCATGAACGCATACTTGTAGATGGGCTATGCGATGTTGTACGAATTGTGTCTTTACTATCTAATAAAGATTCTGTTGAATATTTTGAAACTAATATAAAATAATAGGCAGCAACAGCACCCAGTCAAATTAGTTTCAAAATATGCAACTGCTTGCCTGTATAGTTTTCTGGAAATTGATAGACAGCGAGTTTAGAGATCGATCGATGCCGACACGGGCGAGGCGTGGGTGGAGCTTAGCTAGAGATTGGCGGGGCATAGCTAAAATTGGAAAGCTCCATTCCATGACCACCATTGCCATAATAGGGAGTATCAATCCATCTCTAAATGTGCGAGCTAATCGATCTTATCTTCAACATTGATACTCAAGCTGGCCAAACACAGATTCAAGAGAAAACTATATTTGAAAATTTACCACTGGAAAGACTGGCTCGATAATCGAGCCAGTCTTTCCAGTGATAAATTTTCAAGAAAGACGTTCATTTGGTCTGCAAATGGACATTTTTATGAAAAGATTGAAACTTATCACGATCAAATTTGACTATTAAATGGTTAAAGGTATTCGCTCTAGGAGTGAATGTAAAGTCACGCACCACCAATGTGCGGTTTGTTTTCTCAGGCAGGGTGTGGGGGTGAGTGGCGCGGCATATCCTATATACTCTGTAACATGTTTCAAAGATCACATCTCACCGCTGCAACTCAGCTGGGAGTTTCACTGTAAACAGAGAAACACTGCTCAATACTAACTATCCGAGATACACAAATATTGATTCTTTAGATCGTGTTTGATTAACGTCTCTTTATCTGGCTTTCATTTTGAATAATTCGACACAATTTAATCCAGTTTAGCGGTATTTAGATTCTCCTTAAAACCGACACTATATTAATCGGTGTAGCACAAGAATATCACACTCACTAATTCACAGACTTTTGTGTGATACCAGAAAATTTGTATTTAGTTAGTGCTGCTGAACGGCTTGCCAATCCAACCATTTCTCGATCAATTTTTGTCAGCAAACATAGGTAAGCAGTGGAAGAAAAGGGATCCAGTTCTAGCTATGCCACGCCCATTTCTAGCTAACCTCCGCCCACTTGTTTCGTGTTGGAGTCATGTTGAAACTCTAAAACCTGAATTGCTAGAGTCTAATCAAATTAGTTTCAAAATATTTAACAGAGTGTGTTAAGAGTCCAACAGTAAGTGCTGAATTGCATTTTTGTGAATTTACAATTTAATAAAACATTCTGTGGAATATATTAAAGGTATTGCAACGAAATTGTGATTACTAATAATAATAATAATAATAATAATAATAATAATAATAATAATAATAATAAATTGTAATAATAATAAATTGTAAAATTATAAATTGTAAAATAATAATAATAATAATAATAATAATAATAATAATAATAATAATAATTTATTATTATTATTATTATTATTATTATTATTATTATTATTATTATTATTATTATTATAAAATAATAATATCTACTGACGATATACTTTTCTTTGACAACACGTTAAGAAATTGTTTAACTACTTTTATTTATACAATTGAATTTATTTACACCGAGAATTAATCAAGTACTTATTTAACATTTGTATTGGTAATTAACATATGTAACTGTCTTTGCATGAATTTATTGAACAGAAACTTCTTTCTAACAAAATGACTATTCGTGTGTCGTGCTTTATGTCTATCTGTGTAAAAGCTATCAATGGCATCACGAGACAGGGATATATATATATATATATATATATATATATATATATATATATATATATATATATATATGTTTATAAATGTACATATTTAATGCGATATTCATATCACACATAGCAGCGCTTTATACATTTTCAACAGTATGTGACTGTTGTTATTGTCAACAATTAAATTACTATAACTTTAGAAGGCCTGGGTTTAAAGAAATATACATTTGCCTGTAACTGGAACTACAAATGAACAAATTATTTCATAACGAAGCCTTTTATATGGCTTTTTTTTTTGATGAAGAGAAAAATAAGGATGACAAAAATAACATAAAATATTAATTTATAATAATAATAATAATAATAATAATAATAATAATAATAATAATAATAAATAATAATAACCAATTTGATATTCAAAACTACTACTACTACTACTACTACTACTACTACTACTACTACTACTACTACTACTACTACTACTACTACAACTACTACTACTACTACTACTACTACTACTACTACTACTACTACTACTACTACTACTATTACTACTACAACAACTACTACTACTACCACCACTACTACTACGACTACTACTACTACTACTACTACTACTACTACTACTACTACTACTACTACTATTACAACAACTACTACTACTACTACTACTACTACTACTACTACTACTACTACTACTACTACTACTACTACTACTACTACTATCAAACATTGATCTGTTGTGTATTACACAAGCCTATGCAAGTCAGATTTACATCTTAATTCGTTCCCAATTTCAAATGCACATATGGCATGCCCTTATTAAATACGCAATAATTTATTTTAGTAATAATCTCGCTCAAGACTTCAAACTTTTAAACTTATTGAGTGATAAATTGAGAAATATGTAGAAATGGATTTATTCTATTATTTTATTCTTAGTCCAATTATTTGTAAAATGTCAGCCATCTTGCCAGGATAATGGCTCTGCATCTGTGACACTATGGTTCCATGCTTAACAGGGCTACACGTTCAATAAATAATAACCACCATCCACCAGCCACGTCTCCAAGCAGGTTACCATTAACCACACACCTATGATGAAGAAGATGGCGATGATCATGTATTCTGCGAGATCAAAACTTGAAAAATAATAGCAACTGTAATCAGTCCTTGTTTGGTCACTGATTCTTGTCCTCAGCCGCTGGTTCCACTGCCCAGGTTCATGTTAGTATTCAGCTTACAGAGTCCTGTTTCTTTTCATGCAGCTCGTGTATTAAGATTGTGTATGGGCTGTGTCTATGAGCTTCATATGTATTGTTGTCAAGCACAGCGAATTCCAAGCCTCTTTAATCACGCAAAAGTGTCTGGTGGCATTTGCAGACTATGGGTAAACGTGCCATATCTGTTGGGCCACTTTCACTGATGTTGGGGTATTACTGTTATAGCGTGTTACTATTACATACGGGGTGAAATGTGGGCCTGTAAGTTAAACAGTAATTTTCTAAAAATAGATTTTTGGTGAGGATTAACATAAATGATCAGCCTAACAATCAATGCGCCTGCGTACTAACGACAAGATATTTACTGACGTATTGAAGTGTAGTTGGTCACTGTTATGCAATCTGAAAACATGTATGTGACTAATCATTGTGGTGACGTTAGACGTGTGCCATTTCGACCACCTTATGTGACCATTGGAAAACATATTAGCTTAGCGGTTGAGCCAACAATATGAACTTTTCTCTGATTTTCAGATTGTACGACATATTTCGAGGAAAAGTATATTGTAGTTTATTTACAACCGTGAACTCATATCAAGCCTATCTGTTCGAATGAGCATATTCAGTAATAATGGCTTATATAAGCAGTGCGTGCTTCACGAGTACTGTTCTGTTTCATTCCCAGGTCGGCAGAGTGATGAAGCCATCTCATCCAGTAACGATGGTAACTCAATGAAGTCCAAGAAACCTCGCAAAGCGCGGACAGCCTTCACAGACCATCAACTAAACAGGTGAGCGAGAACATGTCTGGAAATGTCTACCATATACCATTAGTAATAACCCATCTCTCTCCATTTCTCATTTCTTCCCCCAATCCCAACCTCCCCCCCCCCCACCACAACCCCCCACCCACTCTCCCCCATCCCTCTCTCCCTCTCTCCTCCGCTCTATCCCTCCCTCCCCCCCTCTCACCTCTCTCTCCCTCACTCACTTTCTCTCCATTAAACTAATTACTATGCCCCGCCCATCTCTAGCTAATCTCCACCTACGCTTTGTCCGTGTTGAGATCGATCGATACCGGCACTCTCTCAATCTCTTAATCTCAATTTCCAGAAAACCATACAGGTAAACTGTTAAATATTTTGAAACTAATTTGACTGGGCGCTGTTGCTGCAGCGCCCAGTCAAATTAGTTTCAAAATATTCGACAACATGTTTATTAAATAGTAAAGACGTACATTTCATACAGCCTGACGGACTATTAAGCGTTTAAGACGGACTAAATCGACTCCTTCATGACTTAATGATTAGGACACATCACGTAGTTGATTATGACGTCACATGATGGATGGATAAACTGGAAAGTTCAATTATACTGATCAACATATTAACGTGTATCTATACCCATACATCCCTTAGACTCCGCATTTCTCATGGAAACCATTATTTTAAACACTAATCAATCTCGGAATCGGAATGATTGTATTTCATGTGCATGTATTCCGCTCTTCAAGTATCAGTGAAACTGAGTTGTAACAATGTCTAAAATTTAATCCACGACGTACATCTCGTGTTACTGACTACTGACTGAACGTCTACCATTGAGCTGGTTCAAATTGACTAATATGATGTGACAATATAATAATTCAAATGTGATAGCTCTTAAGACTGACTTTGTTTAATTTGGCAAGATTCGGCGCACAAATGTGCTTCGTCGGCTCCTGATGAAGCACAATCATGTACGGGTGATTGTCGCATTACAATACTTACTCTTGAACGGTGCCAGGTACGTCTGCATGGGTGAATCCCGTTTTATTTCTAGCTAAGCTCCACCCACGCGGTGCCAGTGTTGGAATCGATCGATCCCTGTACTCGCTGAACGTCAATTACCATAAAACTATACGGGTAAGCTTTTGAATATTTTGAAACTAATTTGACTGGGTGCCGTTGCTGCCTTTGGTAGCAACAGCGCCCAGGTAAATTAGTTTCCAGATATTCAACATAATGTTTATTAAATAGTAAAGCCATACAATTCGTACATCTTGACGAACTATTAAGCGTTTATGACGGACTAAGATATGTTAGTAATGACGTAATTGATTATGACATCATATGATTGATTGATGAATTGGATTTCTCTGAATCGCGTTGTCCGTGTAGCACGTGTATGCAGCAACCATTTTATTTTATGTGTTAGTCGGATGAACATTTCCTCAATATATTACAGCCGAGAAACCTACTCCCTTGAGCAAATTGATTATGGCTATACTCGGTAGTTTTAAATAATCAGATTTTAATGAGAGGTAATTTGCTTCAATGAAAAAAGCCTTAATAGGATCGACCCGCCTCAGCATGACGACGAGCTAAAGCAATCAGCGCATCTTTTGTTTATGTATCTGCTTGGGCAATAGTTCTATGAATAGAGACAATTAACGTTTTGTGAACTATCGATTCCCTATCGTTTTATGTTGTTTGTTATTAATCATTCCATTTTCTTCCTTCTATCGCTATAGCCTGGAGCGTAGTTTTGAACGTCAGAAGTATTTAAGTGTACAAGACAGAATGGAACTTGCAGCTAAAATGAACTTGACGGATACACAAGTGAAGACTTGGTACCAAAACAGACGGTAAGCTCACGGCAGCAGGTCGATATAAACACATAAAACGTACGTCTTGTGTGAAAAAGGGATCCATTTCGAACTAAGACACGCCCATTTTAGCTAGGCTCCGTCTACTTTGCACGCGTGTTGGTATTGATGTGAAGAGTTGAAGGTAATTTTCCAAGTGGGTGAGCTGTTGATTATTTTGAAACTATAATCTTACTGGGGTGGTTGCCTCCCACATCACAAATCAGCCATTCATAGAGCCCTCTTCACGCCAGACTGATTCCATCAAACTTAGTCATCATACTAGGCGTAGGCCTTTGAGAGCTGAACTTTACGAACAGATTCCAAAGTATTCTGAGCGGCTATCTGTATTATTAAATAAACTTTCTACAAAAAAGACGAAATATATACGATAAGCATCTGCGTGTCCAGACTCGAATCGATTAAATGACTAATTTAATACCGAGAAAAAATTTATGGATACAATCATTTTAATATAACAAAAGATCTTTATAAACTCACTATATCTGAAATCTAAGCCCAGAACGCCCTCTATGTAGTTAAAAAAGAGAATTTCTACTTCATGTACGTTACCTAATCTGTCCATACCTAAGCCAGCATGTAAGTAACTATGATTTCTTTATTTCTCGTGATTTACGGGGACTGGTTCACTAACAGCCCGTCTACGCAGCCTATAATTATGGCATGCTCAGTTTAACCCTGTGTTCGACATCACGGAACCGATCTCTAAATTCTTAAGCAAAATCGTAAATAGGTTTTCACAAAGAAAACTTTAAACGCGGTCACGAAATCAAACATAAATTAAACAAATGCATTCCGAATTCGAATTGTAATCTTTCACTTGGACGACTGGACGAGTCCAGATTTAACTGTGCCCCGCCCATATCTAGCTACGCTCCACCCATGCGTTTTCCATGTTGGAATCGATCGATCCCCGCCACTCCCTGAGATCTCAATTTCCAGAAAACTATATAGGTAAGCTGTTAAATATTTGGAAACTAATTTGACTGACATTCCAGTGGTAAAATTTCAAAATAGTCATCCCCTCGTCTTCAAATTGACATTTTCAAGACCACTACAGACCGCCCAGTCAAATTAGTTTCAAAATATTCAACAGCATGTTTATTAAATAGTAAAGACACACAATTCGTACAACTTGACGGACTATTACGTCTGTCACTGGCACTGCTCTTACGCTTACCAGCACGGCACTGATAACGCAGCTTGCTGGACTGGTACTGGCCAATACCGGGCCCAGTAGGCTGCGTTCTGGTAGGAACTTACTAAAATACAAATGTAACTAGAATTTAACCGCTTGCCCCTCACAGAAACAACACAATTATTTATAATGTAAGGGATATCCATTCCGCTGGATATTTTGAAACCAATTCGACTGAGAGACTTCGTTTCGCATGGCAATAAAAGGTTCCAGTGGAATTATTATCAAAATATTTAGCAGCTTTCCTTCACAGTTGTCTTGAAAATTGCGGCAATGGAATTTTAATGTCTAAAGAGTGATTGTAAAACTAGTTGACAATTTGAGACACGCCGATTATAATCAACACTGTCTGTCTAGCAATTCATATGTCAATCTGTCAGTCGGTCGGTCTCTCAATTCAAATTTTAATCTGGCAGTCGGTCGAACTGTCAATTCATACCTCAATCTGTCAGTAAGTCGGTTTGTCAGTTTATACACCACTCTGTCAGTCGGTACGTCTGTCAGTTTATACATCACTATGTCAGTCAGTACGTCTGTCAGTGTATACACCACTATATCAGTCGGTGCGTCTGTCAGTTTATACAACACTATATCAGTCGGTGCGCCTGTCAGTTTATACAACACTCTGTCAGCCAGTACGTCTGTCAGTTTATACATCACTCTGTCAGTCAGTAAGTCTGTGTGTTTATACACCACTCTGTCAGTCAATACGTCTGTCAGTTTATACACCACTATATCAGTCAGTACGTCTGTCAGTTTATACACCACTCTGTCAGTCAGTATGTCTGTGAGCTTATACACCACTCTGTCAGTCTGTACGTCTGCCAGTTTAGACACCACCCTGTCAGTCAGTACATCTGTGGGTTCATATACCACTCTGTACGTCCGTACGTCTTTGAGTTTATACACCACTCTGTCAGTCAGTACGCCTGTCAGTTTATGCACCACCCTGTCAGTCAGGACGTCTGTGAGTTTATACACCACTCTGTCAGTCAGTACGTCTGTGAGTTTATACACCACTCTGTCAGTCAGTACGTCTGTGAGTTTATACACCACTCCCTCAGTCAGTACGTCTGTGAGTTTATACACCACTCTGTCAGTCAGTACGTCTGTGAGTTTATACACCACTCTGTCAGTCAAATGAGTTTATACACCACTCTGTCAGTCAGTACCTCTGTGAGTTTATACACCACTCTGTCAGTCAGTACGTCTGTGAGTTTATACACCACTCTGTCAGTCAAATGAGTTTATACACCACTCTGTCAGTCAGTACGTCTGTGAGTTTATACACCACTCTGTCAGTCAGTACGTCTGTGAGTTTATACACCACTCTGTCAGTCAGTACGTCTGTGAGTTTATACACCACTCTGTGTACACCACCGTACTGACTGACAAAGTGGTGTATAAACTCACAGACGTCCTGACTGACAGAGTGGTGTATAAACTCACAGACTCACAGTCTGTGAGTTTATACACCACAAGGGTATTATTAATCTTTGCCGTAGTTCATGATATATCATGTCTTGTGGTGTCGTATTGAGGGCACACGTGCTGTGGTATTGAAATTAACCCTTTGACCCTCAAAAGCGGTTATGAAAATTTAAATTTTCTCATTGAAAATGTGCATTTGCAGACCACGAGATTATTTTTGAAAATTTACCAATGGAATGGTAACCGAGCCAGTCAAGAGTACTGGCAAGATGTAATTTACAGAATGTTACTAGCAATGAAATAGTAAATCTAACTTATTAGTAGTTAATTATTATAAAACAATTCATTTTAAATACGTGATAGTCTTGGTTAGGCCTTTTATTGCTGGTGCCTGATGACAGTGATGGTAGCGATGTCGCAAACGTCCTCGTCTTATTGCTCCCCCATGTCATCCACCCTATTCATACGTGTAATTTCTTCGTATTGGTCTTCACAACGAGAGCTGCTGAAACACAAAGGGACTATGTTCCTGCACTGGACATACTCCTAAATCTCTGTGTTTCTTTAAATAATTGAATTCTATATGCAACGTTTAACCAGGCGTCCTATTGGACGATTTGTGAACGAATTTCCACGCTACAGAGCGGCGCTAAAAGCTACACGTTTATAATAAACACGTTTTCAAATTTAATCTAACCGACACCGGCGGGGACATCTGCGAATAGACTGAATCGAAGAGAGAGGGAATTTAGCGAAAATTGACAAATTTAGCGATCCTTTTTGTCAGATTTAATGCAATCATGGCGACTACCAAGCGTGAATTTAACTCTTGCACCTCTTCAAAGATATAGCTATGTTATGGGAAATGATGGAAGAAGGAAAGCAAGGATTTGCTTAAACATGTTCCCAAACCACGTTGCTATATCAATGAAAACAACAGCTTTCAGGAACCCAGTTCTAAATTGAGCGCCATGTCATTTGTTAAGTGGACTTAAATATTGATAATTTAGCAATAAAATGACCATCACAATAATAAATAAGCTTATAATGGTTGCTGAAAAGAACATTATTCTTGAATAGCCACTCATCGCCTCCCTCAACGATAACAAACCAACTCAGCTGAAATAAAATGGCAGAATTCGATCAAATACTCGCCAAGAAAGGAATGAAAGACTCCGGATTTGCGGACAAAATCAACACGATCATGGCTGGTTAGCCTTAATTACGGCCCGTGTTCAACTGACACTCAGCCACGATGCCCTGGGGAGTCCGGGGGTCAGTGAGGCATGGAGTAAGGCCTGGAACACGCGTCTGTTTGAGGGATGGGTTTTATCTTCCCTAAAGCCACGGGAGAACAGTTGGACATGACATTTGCACATGAATTAAACAATCACGATTATAATTATTAATAGAACAAGTCCATTAAGCTGCTAAGAGAGGCTGAGCCATACTAAAGATTAGCATTTAATGAACTCTCTCAACAACCATATCGTTTGTTAATATTATTGGATTAACTCGCGCTGCCGAGTATTAATGCTTAGTGGGGAAAGTGATTACATCGAGTTGAGAGGAATTAGGCACAACACTAACAGTCATTATTATCACGGACCAATGAGGGTATGTGGTGGGCTGGAAACATGTCAGAAACGATTGCGGGAACCATGATGTTTAGCTCTTAAAGGAATGGAAAAGGGAAATAACAAATGATGTGTATTGGTAATCTCATACCATATTAAATAAACTAATATCGGTAAAAATGGAAATCAATCGGGATTATTTGCGCAATAGCATTTACTAAATCTAGGAACGCTTAACTTGGAACCAATTAGTAACCAAGCTGGTGCTTCTCACTCCGCAGCGTGTCAACTGTGTGTGCAGGTATACCTCATAGGCCCACCTGAATATAACGAAAGCGCACATGAATATAGTTTTGTAAGCGGTATGAATAGTATTCTCTATAGGCGTCGATTAACTCGCTACTGCTAATTCATTATTGACCCTTTTGAAAACGTTATCTTGAAAGTCACTTTTTTCTGATGGAATCAACAAGTTTCGGTCAAAATGATTTCAAAATGCACTGCTGGTTTCCAAGGTCGCAAGATGACGCCTACTGAATATTTGGACATTTGTGTGACTGAATGCAGACCCTGTCTCTGGAAACAACGGCTTTCAGTCAAATTGTTTTAAAACTAGACAGTATTTACCTGCAGAACGCAGTGTCTAATCAGCTTAGCGCGAATATAATTGAGCTTATACGACCGGCTATAGCTGATATTATTTATTCGCTCAGCGTACACCAGAGCGCATGGGTCGAACTTCGTCCCTAATTGGTTCCCACCAGAATGCCATAAATGGTATTTAGCCTCTCTTTTCTAATTATTCTGATTTATTTCTGTTTTTCACAGGTGGGTATAGATTTATTATTATATAAAGCTATCATTCAAGAGCATATGTTAGTTCCCTGTTCTTTTCCTATAATTTGGCCGATTTAATTTTGTTAGAAATAGGTCTCTGGACTTGCCCAATTTTCGGGAAAGGACATATAACTACCCACACCAGAACTATCTAAAGGCCGCCTCCTCAATTCTTTGTCCAAAAGTTACATTTTTCCTCTTCTTACACGCGGAGACTAGTCACGGATTCAGCACTTAACACAGGCCCACCTGTAAATGCACCACTGGGTCAAAATACTATACACCATCCCTGTCATCACTGTAAAACTGAACTAGTCTGCAACAGCGCGCATCTGGCAACACTGTGAGGCTGAACTTGACTACAACAGCGTGCATCTGGCAACACTGTCAGAATCAAATACCCTAGTTAGGTTCAATACTCTATAGCAGCTCACTTCAGAGGTAACTTTTGACATCAAAAACTCTATAGCAGCACACCTCTGAAGTCGCACTTTACGCTCAAATACTCAATAACAACAGACCGCTGACACCACTGTCAAACTTTAATACTTCACAATAGCAAACCGTTACGTAACTTTTTAGATAAATTACTCTATCACACAGGTTTCATGACTGTCACGCTCAAATATTATAACAGCAAAACTATGATGATTGTGACAATCCAAATGTTGCGAGGACGTCGGAGAAAGCCACCAAATATGTCAACCCAAACATAGTTTAGACGACGAAGAAAGCTACCAAACGTAACAATTAAGATATTCTGCGGACGCTAGAGAAATCCCACATTGTGTAGAGAAAGCTACCAAATATGATAATCCAGACGCTGTATGGACGGCGGAGAATATCACCAAAGGTGGTAATATGTATACGTGTGTGGGTGACATGGCAAGTTTTAAGTCTGGTGATGCTGATGCATTGTTAAAGAGACATATACACACATTCTTTTCAGCTTGTCCTAATAATCTTTTTGATGGGTATTAGCTTCTCATTTACAACAAAACAATTTTTTCTGCAAATGATACGTTAACTAGCACGCAAGTTATCTTTAGAGCCGATCTACAATTCCGCCATATTTATTCTCACGTGCCTATGGTGGAGAATATTCAAGTACGTTAAATGAGGACAAATTACGATAACCACTTAAAGCACAATTATGGTTACCTTATAGTGGCTGACAATGCGATGATTGTGCGGTTACCTGAAAAAAAATTTTTTTATCTCTGTGGGGAATAGTGACAATAACGTCCGAATTTGTGCATTTATTCTGCGCTTTTCAAAACTAATAATCTAATTAAATGATCATGTTACGTGTGAACATTTTCTTAGCATGATCATGACGCGTGCGGTGCTTTCCGAGAGGATCCTATAGGGAGTCTTATTAAAGGTGCATATTCACACCAAAATGCCTGAAAATAAGTTTGTTAAAATTGTAGACTTTCAGAGTCTCTGAACCTGTGCCCAGATGTAATGAAACGAAATAAATCTAAACATATGATGATATCATTCCGTACAAATTATTTTTAGTTTTGGCTGTGAATTTAAAATAGGGGCTCGTGTCTCTAATTCAACTTCACAACTTAAAAAATTAAATTAATTTATACGTGATGAAATCAACACAAATTAAGAGTTGTTTCCCTTCATTACATGTAGGCCCACAATTTAAGCCTTCAGAAGTATACAATTTTAACAATTTTATTTTCAAGCATTCTGCTGTGAATATGCACCTTTAATATACAGTCGAGGCCAAAGTCTGGAAGCGTATGAATGAAGTATAAGTAATATTGTGAGTGGCAGTTCGGTTTATTTGTCAAAACTGCCCTCTTGCGAGTTTCTAAAATGTGGTTTTAACGTCTTGACCTTTCAGTGTGTCAATTTCAAGACAATGGTCTAGGAAATATGCTCGATATTTTACGACAAATTGTACCCGAACCATGTTGTAGTTTGTGATCTATCCGTGATAACGCAGCTTACTGGGCCGAAACTAGGTGGATACCGGGTCAATACTGAAAGTTTCGACATGATATCGACCCAGCTTTCGGCGTCTCGTCCAACAATGATTTTTAAACACAACGTGGACTCGTACAATAAAAATCCATATTGTACTCGGAAATGTTAAATAACCTAATAAGAGAAATGACACAGTGTGCCATAGTGTCAGTACTGAAGTACCTTCTATTGAACGTACAGCCAATATATATATATATATATATATATATATATATATATATATATATATATATATATATATATATATATATATATATATATATATATATATATATTATATTTTGTTTTGTCATGTTTCTCCCATTACCCCCCACCTTTACAGTCATGATATGCGTACGCTGTTGAGTATTTTGTAACAGTTTTTTCTGGAAGCTGGATAAATAAACGGCAAACATATCCCAGGTTAACATCTTGAATCTGAAACAAGGAGCACATTGTATTCTGCTGATGGCTTTCGTATCGTTAGAACACATCGCCTGTAAATTTCATACAGTAAAGAGATATGTGTTAACTTGGGTAATAGAAGTGTGAAAAGCAGGGTCGAAATACAACAAAAGATATCTTCCGGATAGGATACAGATGTTGACATATATACTGAAACAAAACTTTGAAAGGTCTGGCAATTTCCAGAAAAGAAGTAATTGTTAATCAAATATTTAATATTTATTTATTAAATATGCATTCTATTTATTATTCGTGTTTAATAGATTATGATTTTCCGAAAAATATATTATTAAAGAATTTCTAATTCAGACTCGCAGACATTGCAATCTGGACAGTGAACTACTCGCACCTTTGCCGTCAAAACGTCATCCCGGGACATCTACAGAGGCGTCCATCAGTCTCCCGTCAAATGACAGACTAACACATTCAACTCTAAATATACCCGTCAATTACTCTTGGCTAGGCTATTGTCTGGCGATTATTTTGAGAACAAGCCAACTGAAAGCGATTACCACCTCTGATAGCAACAACTCTCAGTCAAATTGGTCTTGGAATAATCACTAGATTTCTCTCTCTCTCTCTCTCTCTCTCTCTCTCTCTCTCTCTCTCTCTCTCTCTCTCTCTCTCTCTCTCTCTCTCAGCCCAAACTCTTGTTGTTATTCATAATGGCTGTTGTTAAAAAAGGCAGTCATTCTTGACGTGTGATGCCACCTTGTCACAAGGGCCGTCATATCCCGCTCGAACAGACACCGACTAAACCATCGTCACTCGCTTCTAATAAATAATTATAGAAATACGAGCTCCCGAGCGTCCTTCTATCACAACGAACAATTGTCAAGAATGAACAAATAGCCACCCCTTTACATAAAAAACTACATTTGTGAATTATTAGCATTGGTTTTGCTTGAATAGCAACTGTCTATAGTAACTGTTTTCATAGTCACACAAAATGGTCACATAGCTAACCATAAAACAACGTCTCTAGTTTGTAATCTGCTGGTGATGTGACCATTCAGACGGCAAACCGTTCAGTAAAAATATAAAAGCTCTAAAAATAACAACTGTTCGTATTTAAACAATTAACCCTATCACTCCTGAAGCCAGATTCTTTCACGGGCCCTGATACAGAAAAGCTATTGATATTTTGAAAATCCTGGACAAATTAGTTTATTAATATTCGATATAATATTTCTTTCATTGAAAATTAGTTTCTTGTCCGACAGTTTCTCATGTCCAAATCATTTAGTACCGAGGTATTTTGTAGTAATCGCGCGTGCTTCAATAGGCGCCATTATGAAGAATATGGCGACAGTTATATATCAGTGTGGGGTTAGGTAAGTCCCTGCCATGTTACTCAGTGTGGGTATGTGCGTGTGGGGTGGTGTTCGGGAGAAGCGTATCAATGCATAACATCAGATAATTACTGGTAATTCTGCCCTAGTGATGCCGCGCTGATAACGAAAATGACAAGCAAAAGTATTGGATTCATGTAAAAGCACGAATACACCGACGCACACACACGTACTTACGCACTCGTGGTCAGACCTTATGCACACACTGACAGAAATCCATGTATATATTAATTTTGTTGTTTGTGTTATTAGGACGCAAATAAGTAAATGAGTAAACAAACAAACAAGCAAACTAACAAACAAGCAAACGCTTAAAAAAATCAATCAATCAATCGATCATTCAATCAATTATTATTATTATCATTATTATTATTATTATTATTATTATTATTATTATTATTATTTTTATTATTATTATTATTATTATTATTATTATTTCAGTACAAAATGGAAGCGTCAGACGGCTGTTGGGTTGGAGTTGCTAGCAGAAGCTGGTAACTATGCGGCGGTACAGCGAATGCTTCAGACTAACCCATACTGGGCGTACCATCCACAAGCTGCGGGCATAGTGGCCAGTCTGGACGGGTACTATCTACGCCAGGCTGCTGCCCAATCACAACTAACAGCACAAAGACCCATGCTTCCACGTATGTTCCTACACGGTTTACAGAATCACCTTGGCAACATAACGCCTCCCCCTCCTGGTATGTACCCAGAGCAAAGGTCATGATACCCTGTGCTGCGAGGTTGCAGATAACGGTGCCAAGAACCACGCCATGATAAATGCTGATAAACATATGTTCATTCAAGAAACAAATTCATTCTTACCGTCAGATTGTACGTTAATTTAAGAATCTTAATTGTTCCATTTAACATAAATTACCATGTGATGGCATCTGGGGTTTTGTGTACATGCATGTTTGCTTCTCTCATTAAGCGAGTGCGATGACTTCATGTTCATAAGATGGATGGTCGCCTAATAACACCATGGATGTTAGAAGCTGAGATGCTGTTTTAATTTAGGCCTACACAGACAAGGTTTCAGAAACCTTTATTGCACAAACTATTTTCTTGAAAGCTTACACCTGATAAATCAGCGATTTGTTTGTTTTGTTAAAATTGGGAAACTGTAATTATGAATCTTTTATACACCAAAATGTGTCCATAATTTCTGCACAGTTAACCACGTGATACCGACTCATTATCTGATTGGCTAATGACTGAGAGAGTATTGAAAACGTCTGACACATACCATGCACACTAAAACACTACTCTACTTCAATGAAGTCTGTTTTGAAACATTTAGTATCCGACACAGAAATATTGGAAAAGGTTTAATCACCGAAACCTCTGAAGGTTTACGTTGGCATCTTGTCTACTTAATGGGCAACTTGTGGGACGTCATATAGGACCCGAACGATTCTAACTCATACACCGTATCTTATTTTCAAAGCAACTACATACAGTTAAGCTATTCATATTTTCCAAAGCAATTTCAGTAGGTGCAGATGCGTAGGCCGTAATAGTTTTCCGCCACTAATGTTCCGCGGGGAACATTTGAGACTTTGAATAACTAGTATGGTATGTGTAGACTATTCCTTTAAATTTGGCGGATAGGAAGCTGTGATTCTATCCGCAGATTAAACATACGGATAAATGTGTCTCAAATGTGATGTAAAAAAGCATAATTATTGTTATATAATAATGTATTAAACTAAGTTTCAAGTGACATTGTGCAATTTATTTCAAAATATGTATAGAATTATTTAGCATAATTACTTAATGACGTCATAATGTTACATTTGCCACTATTCGGTGTGTTCCCGAAAAATTAATTTCTACATTTAATGGCAGATTACGGAAGCTACAGGAAGTAGTTTCGATTGTGAAGTCATAATAGGACCGCAACACTCTTAGGCCGTGTTCTCACGAGAGACTTAATCCGGAATAACGCCATACTGAAGTATGGCGTTATTCCTGATTAACTCTCTAGTGAGAACACGGCCTTAGATACCTGTCTGCTGAATTTCTGCAGACTACATATTCCACGGAGTTTAACTCTTGGTATACTGAATATTTTGAAAACAATTTAACTGGAAATTGTTGGTGGCTAACCCGCCACAACGAACTTTCAGTCAACTTGTTTTCAAAATACACAGCAGGTCCAGAGCTGTGGCCCATTGGAATTATTGGCTGTTGCCGTACAGCAGTCAAATAGCTAAATAGGTTTTTATGAATTCCTCCCAACAATTACTTAGGCCGTGTTCGCACTAGAGACTTAATCCGGAATAACACCATGCTGAAGTATGGCGTTATTCCTGATTAACTCTCTAGTGAGAACACGCCTAAGGCCTCTTCTCACACAACCGCTATTTCGGTAAATACCAGTAATATCGGCAAGCGATTTCATTGGACTGCCTCTTGTCCAGGAATAAATACGTCACTTATTTCAGAAAATTAATCTCACAAAATCGGAGGTTTATCTTCCGATATATCGGTGTTGCTTCCCTATATGAACGCAACCTATTACCTCAAAATTTTCCAGGTAGCGCTACCGTCTTCATTTTCTCTCACTTTACAGTTTATGCCGGGTAGCGCGACGGTCACCATTTTAACTCACTCTCCACTTGCGCTATCGTGCAATCAAGGATTATCTTCCACCAGTGTGAATGCAAACAGACATATCGGCTATATATTAAACTACATTTATACACGAAATAGGTTAAACATGATTAGGCAATGGTAACGATGCCTTAGGCCATGTTCGCATTAGAGACTTAGGCCGTGTTCTCACTAGAGAGTTAATCAGGAATAACGCCATACTTCACTATAGCGTTATACCGGATTAAGTCTCTAGTGAGAACACGACCTTGATCAGGAATAACGCCATACTGAAGTATGGCGTTATTCCTGATTAAATCTCTAGTGAGAACACGGCCTTAGATATAGATTATACGGAAACCACCGAGAATAGTTCCCACTGCGACGTCTAAGGCCGTGTTCTCACTGGAGATTTAATCGGGAATAACGACGTGTAACGAGTATCCCTGATTAACTCTCTAGTGAGAACACGACCTTAGAATATGGCTCGGAACTAATCGACAGTCTGCCTAAACTTATTCAGCATTTAGCTGTAGGGCCTGTATTCCGGAAAATACCGAAAATCGTTCCGACTGCGGCGTTATAAATTTACAATTTTATTTACACCAAGACTTTTTTTTACAAAGGATGTTGGGCAAAATAATCGTCGCATAAATATATGTTGTTGAGAAAGTATCTTAGGCCGTGTTCTCACTAGAGAGTTTATCATAAATAACGTCATACGTCAGTATGGTCTTATTCCTGATTAAGTTACTAGTGAGAACACGGCCTTAGATATGAGACTCGGCACTCCTCGGTCGTTTCCGCCAAAGTCCTTTCTACAATGCACATTTCCTGCATTGGCGTATTGTGGTGAGATTGTTTTAAACATATTTTATTGTCAATTAACAACAATTGGATTGAGTCACAAGTCAAACTGACTTAGATTCGACTCTTTCCCTAAAAGACTATATGTTATAATTTTACATAATAATTTTACAATAAAATGCAATTGGATATTTACACACATAAATTAACATTATTTATGCTACATATTAAGAATAGTAACCCGGGAGATCTCTTCCCACAATGCGTTGTTCGCAACTGGACTGGCTGGTAAAATGAAGAAATCCAAGACGAATGACAGAAATTATTGTATGTAGCTGCTGCTCAAGTAGAGCTGATGAAGGCAGTAAAACCTGTCTATAATGATCATTGTATGGGTCATTTCGGTGTGGTCACTCTGTATGACGGTTGTTATCTGACATGCCATTTGGGAGCACCAATCATAAAGAGACCTCACCCTGTGGTCCTGTAGAGGTATGTCCATTTTAGACCAGTCTGACTGTTGAGAAATCCATATAAAAATTGGAATTTATTTATACATTCCAGAAAGTGATCTGATTTTTCTTCATCCATTTATCCCTCAAGTTGCCAAAAACGCCTTCTGCAGTGGTCTTGGGAAATATTCATGTACGGAGAAGAGAACACATTTTTGAAAATTTATCACTGGAGTGACTGGCTCGGAAATCAAGCCAGTCATTTCAGCGTCAAATCTTAAAAAAATAATCTTCTCTTTGTCAGCAAATGAGAAATTTGAAATTTTCTTGAACAAATTTGAGGGATAAACGGCTAATGTTATTGTTTTTGTTAATAATATCATTGTTTAGTGCTCCAAAGACATTCCTCAAGTATTATTACATATCAATGTGTATCACCGTATCACAGAATTTATTTATTATGATTTATCCAAATTGTTTTATTCATTGTAAGAAATAAACTATAAAAATACAATATATTCAAAACGTGATGTGTTTTTATTCATACCACCCATCCTCTTCCCGGTGTTTATTTGTCCATCCAGTGGTCAGTGATTCGCCTGCTTTGCTGTCTGATTATCAACCCAGCGATCTGTTACAGTTACTGTCACGCTCCCCCGGTCCCCCCATCTTCCCTCTCACCGCCCCACCCCCCCTCCCCATCCCATCCCTCCTTTCACTCAGTCTCTTTCCCTCCCCTCCATTACCCATCATCTCTCCTCACCCTCACCCATCCTATCCCCCTTTCCTCCATCTCTCACCCCATCTCTCCCAATCTATCCGCCCCTCCCTCCATCCCTCCATCCCTCCCTACATCCACGCACGCACGCACGCAAAAAGCTACAAATAAAAAAAAGCTCATGGTCCAGATGAACAGTGAGATTGGGATAACTGACGTAAGGAAAGCTTTTAGAAATCTACATCCATGGCCGGATTCAACGAAATTACAATAATGCTGGAGAGAGGTAAACATGACCACGCTCCGTGCCTCAGTGGGGCGTTATATCTCAGAATCTGTCAAAAAGAATGTATGATTACCGTTTCTCGGTCAATCATATGACGTCATGGTCAATTACGTCATGAATGACGTAGCTATGTTCGTCAAGAACGTTTACTTAATGACACGGTGACAGACTAAGCGTTATTGTAAGAATTGTATGTTTTTATTATTTAATAAATTTGCTGTTGAATATTTTGAAACTAATTTGACTGGGCGCTGTTGCTGCCATAGGCAACAACAACGTCCAATCAAATTAGTTTTAAAATATTCAACAGCTTACCTGTATAGTTTTCTGGAAATTGGTAGTCAGGGAGTTCAAGGATCGATAGATCCCAGCACTGGCGACGTGTGGCTGGAGCTTAGCTATCGATGGGCGGGGCATGGCTAAAACTGGATTCATCCATTAAAGCAGCTATGTATGCAGCCCATATAGTCCTCTAGTGGCGCGAAGACGACGCCGAATCCACTGCCAACTATAGAATTCAGCATGACCTTGATGACCTTTCGACGTGGACAACAAGGCACGTTCCAAAGATTGACGAGTTCATAACAGCCACACGAGTCATACTTTCTACTAAGACAGATCTCAAGGAAATAATTAACAGCATCGACAACAAAATTCAATCTGAAGATAAAGACACCTAGCTGGGGATAACCTTTGACAAAAGATGACATGGGAGCACAGATTGGAGCCAACAAGTATGTCCTGAAAGAAGGGTACGCATACAGAACCTGCCAGACATACCTACATTAGGGTAAGGCGCATCTGCGTATTGCATTATATTCCGGACCATGTTCTTCGAATTATCAACGGATGCATGGAGATACGCCGACCAATGTCCTGGAAGCTCCATCAGCGACCATCTACCAGGACATTGGTCGGCGTGTTTCCAACAATTCAAGCTTATGTCTGTATGCCCTCGGGAAACGATTGACGGATACGATGGCTAGTGGATGACGCAAAAAGGCAAAGCTTTCTGAATGCATTTGTAAACTGGCGAACACCATGTCCAAGAGATGCCACCAACACAGTTTCAGATAAATACTCTGGGGAGAATCATGACACATGTCACATCGAAGTTCGATTTAGAATCCTAGGAACTACATAGATGGAAGAGTCTGTGATGCAAATAGGGCCATAGCTGCGGATTACATTCAGAATCAACTTTCAGAAAACTATAAGAAAAATTCTGGATAAAATTACTGAAAACACATAGCTTAAATATCTACCCATGTATATCTGTAACGCAACAAATGCAATGTAATAAACAACGTGGTAGCACCCTTCAAAGTACCACGCCCCCTCGATCAGTAATAGATCATACCAAAAACAAAAGCATTAGAAATATATATGACTTAGAACATAGTTAGATACAGTAGATGGGCATATCAATGTTTGTTCCAAAACTGAACATAACACGTGGTTTAAAATGGTTTTCAACCAATATTCAAACCAATATTCAATCCAATATTCAAACCAATATTCAATCCAATATTCAAACCAATATTCAAACCAATAGTCAAACCATTATTCAAACTGATATTCAAACCATAGTCAAACCAATATTCAAACCATATTCAAACCAATATTCAAACCATAGTCAAACCAATTTTCAAACCAATATTCAAACCATAGTCAAATCAATATTCAAACCAATATTCAAACCATAGTCAAACCAATATTCAAACTGATATTCAAACCATAGTCAAACCAATATTCAAACTGATATTCAAACCATAGTCAAACCAATATTCAAACCATATTCAAACCAATATTCAAACCATAGTCAAACCAATATTCAAACCAATATTCAAACCATAGTCAAACCAATATTCAAACCAATATTCAAACCATAGTCAAACCAATATTCAAACCATAGTCAAACCAATATTCAAACCATATTCAAACCAATATTCAAACCAATATTTAAACCAATATTCAAACTATATTCAAACCAATATTCAAAGCAATATTCAAACCAATAGTTGAACCAATATTCAAACCAATAGTTGAACCAATATTCAAACCAATAGTTGAACCAATATTCAACCCAATAGTTGAACCAATATTCAAACCAATAGTTGAACCAATATTTAAACCAATATTCAAACTAATATTCAAACCAATATTTGGAATAAGATAGAATATCTCGCTCTAGGTGCTACAGGTCTTTCCGAAGTGGAAATTAAGGTTATCGTGCCAATACGTTTTAGTATGTATAAAATGACTGTTATGCTCAGTGTAGTCATTTAATAATCCATTCAATGTTTTATTACAAGACCCAATATACAGAACCTCTTTTCAGACCCCAGTAATTTACCGATTTATAAATTAACTAATTCATAATTAAATCCAATTGTATATAATATAGATATAAGACATGTGATAGGAAGCATTAAAACAGATATGTAGCTTGATGTATCGTAGTGGTTTTGAAGACGATGAATGAGATGAAAGGGGTGAGCGTTGGAGAACGTATTGAGAGGAGGGTGCGATACCCCGTATACCATTGTGATATCTAAGGCCGTGTTCTCACTAGAGACTTAATCAGGAATAACGCCATACTGACGCATAGAGTCATGATTGACTCTCGAGTGAGAACGTGGCCTTAGTCTACCGCATGTTGAAGTGAAAGAGCAACAAACTACATGCCTTGACGAAGGAGATTTTAATTGACATCGAAAGATGTTATGTGTCGCAATGTTATCATAAACGTTGGGCACTTTTTCTCCATCAATCTTCCTCACACAAATTCGATTTCACCGGGCTTCCGCGTGTAACTATTGTTCCGCTGCAAGGAATTAAGTTAAGTTTTACTCTATAAGAATTGCGTGACAATAACTGCTCACAGTGAGGCTCATGTTAAAGATGTTGCTATCGAATCTTAGATTGAAACTTTTTGCAGCATCACATTTCTCTAAATAGCCATTTATCATGATGATTCGGAGGTGTGTACCGTATGTATATAAATTCAGCAGTACATGCACGGATATTGTGCGTGCTAGCTTTGCGTGCTAATACGCAGATAGAATGTTCTGTTCAATAGATTCCACAGTATCAATCCTTTCTTTCTTGAGTTTATTTTATAAACAGTCAATTCTACACCCATACAAAGACAAGTTATCGTCTTTCTAAAGCAAACACAACTCCACAGTCCAGACGCACATACACAGATATATACCCTCCATCCCACGATCAACCCCCAGTCTAGCGTACATCAGCGGCGTATTGTGAACTGATATTTGCTTGCAACAAGCAACATGATAGACTTGCTGTTTGTGACCTGCGATTGGCTGAGTGGACCATATTGATGGTCAGTGATTGACTGCCCGAATATAACTACTGGTCAGTTATTGGATTGTAGCAAGACAACATTATTATTGATTATAGAGATTGGTTGCGCGATCAGATTATTTGTTTGCAATTGGCCTACAGCGCTCTGGCCTGTAGCGTTATCACATCGTTGGGCATCGACTGTATTGAAATATGTCTCCGTGCTGGCGAGTGACTGAATTAATAGATGCCACAGTACTGGGGGACAGTGGCTGAATTAAAAACTGTCGAATTGTTGAACAATAGTATCATTTTAGCTTGATCACAGTGTTGGTCAATGAATTCCCATAGATGGCCAAGCTCTTGATGAGTAACCTTCCCGCGCTTCCTTGCATTTGATCAGTGGCTTGGCCATGTTGTTGAATCGCTGTTAACCCTCTTGTGTCAATAGCGCATCAAAGCGCTCAAAATGCTACCTATATCAATTAACCCTTTAAAGCTCTTGATATCTCAAAGAAAATTGCAATTCTCACTTACAGAGATATTCTCACTGCCCGTTCTATAGTGAGATGACTGTAATGTCCATTGCGTTGCATGTGGTATGGTGCATTGTGGGACAGTTATTTGCTTATGGTTAGGCCAAATCATTAGTATGTAATCGACTTGTAGCGACTCCACAGTATGGACAAGTGCCGGTCTTGTAGGGCCACGCCATCAGTGTTTAGAGCGTGAATATTAGTGATGGCAAAGTCATTTTAGGCATTTGTAGTGAAAGTAAATAGACTGCAATATTTTGGTGGTGGTTGGTTAGCGGGTAGTGAATACCTGTGTACATTGGGTAACTAATAGGACGGCGCAGTATTACTGAGGAGTCCACGTGGTATAGTGGTTAGCCCTCGCGCAGATTACTTAACCCTTTAGCGCGGACATAGGTCAAACACGGCTCTGCAGTGGTCTTGTGAAATGCCCATTTGCAAACCAAAAGAAGATTATTTTTGGAAAGTTTACCAACATAATGACTGGCGCGATAACAGAACCAGTCATTCCAGTAGTGAATGTTCAAAGATAGTCTTCGCTTGGTCTTTAAATGGACATTTTCTATGAGATACGTTCGTGCCTGAGCTGTGAGTTATGTATCCGTCGTGGAAACGTATGCAATCTCCTTCTCTCATCGCCTCTCTCCACCAGGCGTATAAATGGGTGCCAGTCTAAAAACAGGGGAAGTTAGCTGTAATGGCGCAATAGAACAGCCTAGATATGGCTTGGCTGAGACCTAGAAATTAAGGACTCAACACAAGCCAATCAAAACAATAGCTTCTGCACAGTATTACGATCTGAAGAATCGTAGATTAACTAACTACGAGCGCCTATCGAGTGGTGCAATATGCAAGTGTTGTCTCTTATCATAGGGAGAACACATACCATCGAGTCATCACATTTATATGGCAGCATTTGGCAATGCTTATCTGAACAATATTCAATGTTTCTGTTCTGTCCAAGGAAAATTGTTATTCATACGGTGGAAACTGGTTCTTAGTAACCGTACAATAGAAGGCTCCATTTCTAGCTATGCCCCGCCCATTTCTAGTTAAGCTCCACCCACGCTGTGCGCGTGGTCGGATAGATTTGTATACTCTGGACTCCGAATTCACAGAATCCTAATTTCAAGGTAACTATACAGGGAAACTGTTGAATATTTTGGTATATTTTGAAATTAATTTGACTGGGTGCTGTAGGTGCCCAGTTAAATTAATTTCAAAATATTCAACGTTTTCAACATAATGTTTGTTAAATAGTACATCCATCATACAAGACATACAATTCGCACACTTGACGGATTTCTCCAGCTTCGTGACGGAGTATTCTCTATCAATTATAATTGTAACGTCAGCTTACATGTGACATAATTGGTTATGATTTCATATACGTGGGCAACAAATCGGACTCATCTATTGATACGTGGGTGTTGTAAGGTATAACGCCATCAGTAGCAGCAATGGTTAGACTATAAGTTGTCAGTAATGTCCTCCTAATCGACGGTTACAATGTAGATTGATAGATCGATAAATATCTTGCCATTGATCTCTGTCTGACTTGATCACTTTTTACAGATAATAACCTTTCATGAGCCTATCTGTTACTCTGTCTACGACACATATATACGCCTCAGATAAGTGGATCGTTTTCCTTAACTCGCCTCACTCCACGTCAGAGATATCCTCCTACATGTTTAGGCTACTCTTAATTCATCGATGGTCGCGCATCTTAAGAATTTGACTGAGGATGGTTGCTGCCTTTGACGTCAACGCCATTCAGTCAAATATGTGAACAGTGTGATCGCAGTTAGCGTTCAAGTATCTGGCATTTAAGAATACATTCAGAATGGAAATTTGTTTATTATTATTAATGTGAGTTTATGTCGACGTTTATTGAGTGTCTGCTCGTTGTTATCCTTCGATAATCCGACACTGATTTCGTTTTATGACGGTTTAACAACTTAGCAAAATTGTCTCGATTGCTCGAGTTGTTACAAAAACTTTAATCCATTCATTGTTGTTAGATGTATTTCAGGTTTTTAGCTGATTATTAGATAAGAGGGGTGTGCGTGTGTCGGGGAGATAAAGGAAGGCATCAGCGCCCGTCTGTCCGGGCAATTATCAAAAAAAAAGTAATTTTAACCCTCTTATTAGTGTAGTCAAGAGGAAAATCAAACTCACTTTATTTCAAATGCATGATTTAAATATGGAACCTTAAAAATTGTGATTGAAAATTGTTTTTGTTGCTATGGTATTGCATCACAGAAGCAGCATAACCCTTCCTGGGTGTAATTTTCAGTGTATTTTAATTAAGAAAGGGTTGAATAAAAACAAGTCTAGCCCAAAAAATGTAAAGAAATGAAATAAAATAAAACCATATTTAATTGTTACCCGTGAAACAGATGTATAATTTTAAATTTAATTTGATATAATCACGTCTCTGCAAATAAAAGCTATTACCAGCCTGTTGCAGTAACTGTCATCTGCGGTGAGAACACACTCAGCCAGTAAGTACCAATCTTGACACTCTCAACATTAACACATTCACTGTGATGCCAGCCAAAACAGGCCTCTTGAGGAATGTCAGTTTTCAGGCCAAAAGAAGATTATTTTAGAAAATATACCACTGCAATTACTGGCTCGGTAACCGAGCCAGTCATTTCAGTGGTACATTTTTAAAAGTATTCTTCTCTGGGCCAGCAAATTGGCATTCAATGTGTAAATAATTTGATAATCTTGACCAAATTTAGTTTTTAAAGAGTTAAAGAGATCATGCTTGCGTACTATTGAAGATTTTCAGCCCAGCAAACCCGACACAACACATTATGCGATACTAGGATGATACTGATAAACATCGCAAGATACTCTCAAAAAGCGGGATCCGGCGTCACACGCCCATTTGTAGCCAAGCCCCACACACATTTTACCAGTGTTGGAATCAATCTATATACGTTGAATCCTGAATTCCCAGAATCCCAATTTCAAGGTAAATATACAGGTAAGCTGGTGAAAATTTGAAAATAATGGTAGATTATCCCTGGGTATCGGTGTTTTTATGAGGTACCACTTCATTTAAGCACGCACGAGGCTTGTAATTAATAAGAGAAACGTGAAACTAACGAAGAGAACGTGTTAACAATCGCTTAATGTTCTCGTGTCCTATTAAATAAAGAACCTTTGCATGAGATATGAGATTCATGTTGATATCTGTTCAATTTACCGAGCGCACAATTCTACTCAATGTGCAATGCTACCCAGCATGCAATGTCATGACTCCACAATCGTTGTAACTATTGGACGCCATATTTGTTGAGTCCATTGTCTGTACAAGCCAGGATTTCTCAAACAAAACGAACCTCTCTGCACGTCCAACTGGTCATTTGTCTACCAGTTTTGGAAGCGTAAGAATGTACGCAGGACGTATTCACGGGAGTATATTCGACAGCCTGCATTTCAATACTGATCAGCACAAGGTCAGCACAAGTATGTCAATTTATAAGAGAAAATATTAGAAAGCGTTTATATAATTTGACAATAATTTGTGTGAAAATGGTTGTTTCAATGACAGCAGGAACATTCAGTCAACTTATTATCAAAGTAATTAGTAAATAATGCGATCGCTACTTGCTACGATTTTATACCAATTTGAATGAAAATTGTTGAGGCAACAGATTTCAGTCTATATATTCTGAAATAGTCATCATAATTTTCAGTTCACTCGCTACGGATTTGAAGAACAATTTGACGGTAAGTTGTTGATGCGCAAAGCACCAACAATATTGTTGAATTGTTAGCCTCACGCGCACAATCAACTGGCCGTCAATATCTTACTATGTAGGTAGAGTGAGCATATGAGTAAAAACGCTTTCTTGCCAAGAATGAATGATTAGCAAACTGCGTGTTCGTTTCGTTGACAGATTGTGCATCTGTTTGAAATGCACTGAAGCTATCATGTCTAAGCTGTATTCGTCAAAGTTGTTGGTGACCTGGTAATCAACAACTTAGTCAAATTGGTCTTCAAATCCGCAGAGGGGTTCAACTGAAAGCTATGATGATTATTTTAGAACACTGACACTGAAAGAAGTTTCAGCAACAATTTGCATTCAGATGTGAGTGAAATCTAAGTAGTTATTGCATTATCTACTAATTATTTTAACAATAATTTGACTGAATGATGTTGCTGTCATTGATAGGGTATATAAAAGCGTATTTTCTCCCTTGGGATTGACGGTATTGCAATACAGGTTGTCGAATTTACTGCCGTGAAAACAGTCTTACGAGCTTATGCTTCTAGAGCTCACTGACAAATGACCAGACGCACGTGCAGGCCGGGTCCTTTTGTTTGAGAGATCCTGCCCTATGCAGACAATAGACTAAACGAATATGGGGTTCAATAGTTACAAACATTATGGAGTCAGTGCATTGCATGCTGGGTAGCCTTGCGTAGCAGTGCATGCTAGATAAATTGAACAGAGATCAACAGGTATCTCATATCTCGTGCAAAGGTTCTATATTTAACGTGACACGAGAAGTTTAAAGTAGTGACATCGGCCCAATCGAACCAGAAATAGCTGCGTTTTCAAAGAATCCATCGGAACCATCAACAAGATATATGACTATCCTCTTTAGACTGGAGGAATGCGCTGCTACTTCCCCTTATAATATCATTACCTAACCTATATGAAACTCAGCTCTGGTTCTTGATGACCTGGCTGTCAATTATTTTAACCCTTGGGATCAGTGTATGCAAAGAATCTGACTTATATGTCGGATCTCTTGGTAACTGCTCTTAAATGCTCTTCCAAATACATGCAGTCTTTTTCCCGGCTTACGTAAGAAGGCCATACTCCCCACTCAAATGTCAGGCTTTGAAGAATATATTGTACCGTACATAGACACACATTAATGTTACGATAATCTATGCATCTAAGATACTGACGGAGATATATATATATATATATATATATATATATATATATATATATATATATATATATATATATATATATATATATATATATATATATATATATATGGAGGGATGGAGGGAGGCAGATGGAGGGGGAGAGGGAGGGAGGCTGTGTGAGAGAGAGAGAGAGAGAGAGAGAGAGAGAGAGGGGCTAAGATAGCGAGAGAGAGAGAGAGAGAGGGAGAGAGAGAGAGGGGGGGAGAGATAGAGAGAGCGCGCGAAGGGGGGGGGGGAGAGAGATGAAGGGAGGGAGAGAGTGGGGAGGGAGGTAGAGATGGTGGGCAGATGGTGGGTGAGTGAGTGAGTGAGTGAGTGAGTGAGTGAGTGAGTGAGTGAGTGAGTGAGTGAGTGGGTTGGTGGGTGGGTGGGTGAGTGAGTGAGTGAGTGAGTGAGTGAGTGAGTGAGTGAGTGAGTGAGTGAGTGAGTGAGTGAGTGAGTGAGTGAGTGAGTGAGTGAGTGAGTGAGTGAGTGAGTGCGTGCGTACGTGAGTGAGTGAGTGAGTGAGTGAGTGAGTGAGTGAGTGAGTGAGTAAATTTTAATTTATCTTAAACCAACACGTTTCAATCTAATTCTTTTCCAGCCTTTCAATCAGAAGTATATTTGACGCAAAATCACGCGATGTGCATTGAGTGATGGGATGACTGTGCAAATAAAATAAAATCGCTAGACATTTAATGAAATCAGATCTAATTCTTGTATTGATTAAGTGAGTGATACAATCTAAACGTGGAGCCGTATTTATGGGTGGCTACCGTCATATGATCTCAGGATGCGTATAAAAAGCTAACTTCATTCGCGTGTTTGAGGGCAGTAAAGTAACAAAACACGATGTATGTAGTATGTCTTCGTCCCCTTTCTTCTATGGTAAGAAAATGCATCTAACACGTCTATTGGTTCTTTTCTTTCAGTGAAAATAATCCACCAATCAAATTTCGTGGGATATATAATTATCCTTAGAATAGACTATATGACCACAAGCCTGGGAACCTTATTTATGGCGATTCCTTTTTACTGCTTATTGACGGTTAATAACAGCTAGACCACCTTTAACCGAGCAACACCTGCACTGTATCGAGTTCCATCCCCTTTGTTACGGTATCAGTCCGTGAATACGAACATGGCGAGATGATCTCGGCTCAACAAAAGAAAGAAACACACGAATCCCGCCTAACCTGTTATTTGTACTGTCTCCACCAAGAATAACTTTTGCTAAAGAAGGCAATTTACTGTCCAATGATCGTCTCACGCTGATAGGCTTAATCTGTTTGATTTTGTGATGCGGCATGTCTATTCCCGATATTTAAAGATGTCATGCATTGATACAAGCTGCGAATGTTCACGATTCAAGATTCACAAGTTATTTATTTCATGATTAATAAATACTATCTGCATGTGAGTATGGACAGGCCATCGAAGGTCAGGCCTATAATTGATTGACATTATAAACAGAGACAACATTATTAGATGATTACACAGGGTGGGGTGGGGGCGGGGTAGGGGCTGAGGCAGTATACCTAGATACGATACAATTTATGATGATGATGATGATGATGATGATGTTTCAACCCTGTATATAGACAGGTATTCAGAGCACAATACGACACCATACAACACAAATAAAATATACATAGAGAAACCTATTTGTATGATAGTATATTATTACAATTTATAGGGCGGGGGAGGGGCAGTGGTGAAAAAAACTCATCATTGTAATATGTTGTTAAATATGTCTTCTTTTGTTAATTTGATCAGATTAGTATTTGTGATTACTGGAAAATGTGATCTGATGGTGGTGCCAGTAAATGCAGTAGTAGTGACAATTGTCCTGTGTATTATGTAGTTTCTAATTAATTTCTTTTGTGATTTGAGTGTGAGCATTTGCGTTCTTGTTTTATCTTCTTTATTCGTCCAAAGATTAGTAGCAGTGTGTTGTATTATTTGTCTATTTAATTCTGTTTGTGTGCGCTGTCTATGTAAGTTATATTTTTTCCTTGTGTTGTGTGAGTGGACTTCTGTTTTGTGTTTGATAGCTTGGATAAAGTTGTAGGCAGGTCGTTATTGTGTAGATTTCTTAGTATGGGATACAGTTGCTGAATCCCCAATATCTTTGCGTTTTACTACATTTTCTGATTTGATGATATCTTGGCCCTTTGCTGCTGTGGAAAATAGTTTGATGCACGTTTCTTGAAGCGATGCTGGTTTTGCTAATTTAATTCTGTGTGTGTTGCTCCAGATTAAGTTGCAGTGTGTTAGTTGTTAGTAGTGTACAGTAGAGTGTTTTAACTGTGTCCAGTGACATATATGATTTGAGTCGTCTGATGACTCCAATACGTCTTGACACCTTTGATGTGATAATTTCAATGTTTTCCCAGGTCAATTTTGGGCCCAAATAGACTCCTAAAAATTTTGTAAAATGAGGTTCTTCAATTTCTTGGTCGTTTATGTAAACCTTTGGTAATGTCTGATTTCTTAATTTCTGTGAATTGGTAAAAAGCATGTAATTGGTTTTGTCTACATTTAATGGAAGTTTATTTAGTGAAAACCAATCTATAATTTGTTCCATTTCCTTATTGACGTTTCTGTATAGTTTGTCTATATTATCACCATTGCAGAAGACACTGGTGTCATCTGCGAATAGAATTAATGATATAATACAGATAGTCGGTAGATCATTCATATTGTAATCAAACAGCAGCCGGGTCGAATTTTGAGATTGTGTCAATTTACATTTCATTTGAACTGTGAGTTTGAACCAATTTTTATTATTCGAGTGCGGTAATCCTTACATAGGAGAGATATTCCTCTTCAGTTTGTTTACCGGTCATCTTTGTGAAATGACATTATTTGCTGTTCGACGGACTTAATATAGATGGAGTTTATTTGAGTGTTTATCAGATGCACGTATTTACTTGAGGAATAGTTATCAAAGACTATTCATAGGAGACGAACGTGAATCTTAGACGGCTTTTGAGATTCTCATCATACGGATGGTGTCTTGGAATTTGTTTGATTTTCTTTGAATGATGATGCTAGAAGTTGTTGCAGATGCGCAGTGCAACAGTTTCCGGTAGTTATTCAATGAATTTCTAGCAGATTCTCAGACCGATGCTTTCTGATGTGTGTGTCGAAACGGAATTCAGAGTGGAATGGTTACATGTCAGTTTTGGAGTAACGCTCTGACTAGATCGTGAGCTTTACGTTAGCATGATTTCAAATCTGAATATAAACTGCTACTTTGGCAATTACAGTTTGTCTGACGTTGAAGTTTCCAAAAATATTAGCGTTCTCTCTCGCCGGTTGTTGTGTAGTATGGCAGTGTGTTGCTTTCTGAGTTTTATTTACGTAAAATGTTAGTTGGCTCGGATTCTGTATGGCCAGCTGATTAATTGGTAAACGTGGCTGTGTTTTGTACGGCAGAAAGTTGCTGTATTGCCACTTAATTTGAAAGCGCTTTTGCTGGCTGGAACCAAGTGCCAAATGTGTGCACAAGACCTATTTTCTGGTCACAGATTTGATTGTTTAACTTATTTGTGATAGTCATAGTTTGCATACTGCACAGTCGGAGAAAGGGAACGCTCAACATCATGGCCCAAGAAGGCGGGTTTCATTGCTGTAATAGCAGGTAACATTAGTTTTTGACATTTCCGCCTTCTTGTACTAAATTGATATCAGGTCTTAAACCTGTAATTTTAAGCGACGTGTTCTAAACCATTTTCATTCCAAGTTCGTACATGCTCGCATAATTAGTCCTTGTGGCTATGAGCTACGTTCATGGAGCCAGATACGTCTCATTTCCTGCTGTCAGCCACATTGTCAGGTGATCCGCTCAATTTCAAACGTAGCTAAGTTTTTACGGCCGGCCGCCATCTTGGTTATTCAATCATTATTGTATAAAATCCGGTAAGAGTATAACCTTCAATACACTGTATTGGATAGTCATGTATTTCGCCTGGAACATTTGATTAAGAGATGCGTAATGTTAAAATTGTTCAGTAGTAAATGAATGGAAATACATTGTGTTAAAATCAGCATTTGGAGCTAAAAATACAAGTCACGCTTCCAGATTTAGAAATTACAGAAACAAAAACTTGTTCATGGTGCGAATATTCCACCACTTCGAGGCGCAACCTATTATTGTCCAGTTTATGAAGATTACATTCATGTCGGCACACTTCAACAGTACACGTACAGAACCGATAATTGTTATTACCTAATATACGACACCAGGAGTTTATATGATTGTTAATTACAAGATGCCATTTATTTAATATTTCAAATCTGTTTGTTAAAGTGCCAGGTCATCGTCAAAGGGGCGTTCCTCCCTCTTGACGACGGCTTCAGTACTAAAATGTCATAGTCTAGAGATTTCGATTAAAGTAAGTCATCCGCACACTTTTTAGGCTATAGCTAGGATAGGTGAACCAGACTTATTAGATAGCAGCCTAGGGTGCTTATCAGTTCTGTCTTGGCTGTTTCTGATTAATTTAGTAAAACTTTGACTGGGTACTTTAAAATGAGTTCCAAATTGCCACAAATTTGGCTCTAGGTATCAGTACCCTTTAGATGCTAAAAATTAGTCCAGTATCACATCAATCCAGGCTCCAAGGGAAAGCCTGTCCATCTTAGCAGGGAGTGCGAAAGTAAAGCAGCAGGTTATAAACTCTTCCTTGTGATGAGTGTTGGTTAAATGTGTTTTCAAGAACACGTTTGAACAATATTCCTCTCCATAAAGGGTTTACAATTAGGTTATAAGTCTGCTTTATTTGCCCAGGTTATTTCAATAGTGAGTTCGCAATCCTATAGCCTAAGAAGTTAGCCTCATGACAGTCTAAAAACCCATATTTACTTGATCGCATTTAGCTAAACTTGATCTCCTTAGTCCGTGGTTTTGACATAAGTTTCTTACTAATTTGTCCTTATTTCATAGGTCAAAGGTTAAAGGTCACTTTTGACCTATTTGCTTTGACATTTGTACCGTTTTCTCAAGATCAAGGTTAAGAGGTCAAGGTCATTTGACCGGATACTTCTAATTTTGGATACTGCAGCTTGAGATAAATGTAACGGCCATGGTCATTGTACGTTAAGCTTCCTTTTCCTCGATCCAGCAGGCAGAGAGATCACACTGCTTTATCAGAGAGGTAGCAAGAGTTCTTCATTGCCAGATTATACCTATTTATAAGGAGATCTATCGATAAGTTTTACTAAATCAATTCAGTAACCAGCTTCCCTAGAATTTAAGTCTCTTTGGCGTCCTTATTCTCATTATTATTACGTTCGAATAGCTTTGCATGCAACGTAATCTTCTTCTGCTGATTCACCTCTTGGTTCATCAGCGGCCCATGACTTCTTTCCGTGTCAGGTTGTTCTAGTCAATTTGTAGAGTTAGTTTTCTTTTTCATTTGTTAGACTTCAGGACAGTAGTTTGTTGTCAGTGCTTTCCAATGTGTACTTGTTACCGGATTGCATTCATACATGATACTTGTATACCCGACAACATCGCTGAGCCCAGTCCTTTCATTTTTGGTGCTTGAACATTGTCAGAGTACTTTCTATTTGGTAGTCATTGCCGGATTGTACTCGCGGTATTCTGTTGCCAGATAGTATCAACACTGTTACCCCATTAGTATTTGTAGTTATATCAAAGCCGAATAGAATTTAAATTGGTGTGTTGTTTCCAGATAGTGTGCTCAATCACTATTACTACAGTATTTAATCTGTGCACCGTATACTTGCCAGATTGTTATTATTAGTTTCTACCTTACCTATTGTTTATAATAAGTGACATTTATTTATAGCATTCAATTGTATTGCCAATCACTTAGTCAGTTTTTAATTGACCTTTTTAAAAGTGATTTTTGAGATAGCCATTACACTGTTCTGGGACATAGTAGGTTAATTTGACCTTTGAGCCGTTAGCTAGCTATTAGTTCATTAGGTTTTTCCATTTGCTGGTATTTGAACTGTTGTTCTGTCCGATTGCAAATTAAGTTGCAAGGCTGGCCAACAACTTTTCAACTAATAACATTTTGGCTTAAGATCTATTTTTCCTAACAAGCTCGGTCTTTTCTTGTAGAACCTTTATGTTGCATTACACTTCCCGTAAGAACTCGATTCTTCTTTAGAACTTAGCAGATCAGGCACAGCCTTAGATACCCCATCAGGATTTTGGTGCCACCCTCAACATTTTGGACTAAATAACACCATCTACATCGCACTGTCTTTGCACTAACATCACATTTGCACACTTTACTCCTCAAGATGTCCAACAGAGTCATCTGACCATATTTAAATTATGAACATTTCATCTTAATGCACTCAGTGGATCTTTCAAGCGAGTCAATTCTTTGAAAGGTCCATGAACTGCAGGGAGATGGAATCTTCTGTGTATAAAGAAGCGTTTAACCTGGGTCAACGATGCAGAGATGAAGCAGCTATCCGGCGGCGGCGGACGGAATGGACAAGGTAAGGGGCGTAGTCACAAAAGGGCCTAATACATTCATCACAATTGTTAGTGTGGGTGGGGGGGGTACAATATTACTAAAAGCTATTTTAAAATATTCGGTAACATTTCAAGGTAGCTTAATATAGAACCGGTTGAATATTTTTGAAAACATTTTGACTCTCAGTCAGCTAAAGTTTCCAATCTCAGTTTTTAAAGTAAGCAGATTTCTCTCTACACTTTAACACATGGTTACCTATGTTGATAATGTTAGGCATATATAAATGGGAGGTATGGTAAATACGAAGGTTGCTAACCATTTTGAAAATGATTTCGCTGATTCGGGTACAAATATCCCTGAAAACCGGGGATTATTTAAAACAATTCCCCATCTAAATATGTTCCAAATTCCATTTTTTAAATCCTAGTTAGTTTTTACTCAACAGTGGTTTGTTTGGTGTATACGTAGACATGGTGTAGAGCTGTATTGATTAGGTGCGTGGTTGGTTTTGAGATAAGGTCAGTTGTGTATTTGAATAGTTCATTGCTCATGCCACCAGGTCCGGATGCACGTTCATTTTCAGGGCGTTAAGTGCCTTCTCAACTTCCGCTGTTTTAATTGCTGTTAGTAATGGCCTGTGGTCTCCTGAGAACGGGTGCAAGGGCTCATCATCATGGTCAGTGAACTGTTCCTTGAACCATTCTCGAATCGCCTCGGCTTTGCCCTGGTTAGTCCCGATAATGTGTCCTTCAGAGTTGTGTACAGTGAGTGGTGGTGTGTAGTAACTCTGTGTGATCATGTAGACACTAAAATGTGTACCAGTATAAAACTAGTGAATTTACAAATAATAGACTGAAATAAAACTAGCCTAGATATGGCGTGTACGGGACCTGGAATCCGGGATTCGATCGACGCCAACAAAACTAATTTATGTTATGTGCCATAATGTTGTTATTGTAATGGCGATCTTCGCCCTTCCCTGCTTAAGCCTGTACAGGTCTGGGCATGTCTCCATTTGTCTCTAACTCATTTGCATATTAAAATTTGAAATGTTTTCCTCTAACTGGTTGAGCGAATCATCAGCCACAACAAACTATTTTGAAAATTCAAAAACTTAAGAGGACTATTTATAGCCTTATCGCAACAAAGTAATTCTTTTTAGTTGGCAGTGTCCGGGAGATGGGGCACTGGCCCCCCTGGGCCACCTCCTAAATACATCACTGACTCAAAGAGGGAAATGGAAGGGTGTCAGTAAGACAGCCAATCATTCTATGCGGTTTTGTTTTTCCTGACACCAACGTGACTGTCAATCATGGCAATGCTATAAGTCTCTATACATCACCCAAATGGTTTCTAGGTGGGTGGTAGTTCTGATTGGCTGAATGCAGTCACAACTTGGCCATTAAAAATTTGAAATGGTGCATTCTGAATGGTCGTGACCTTTGTGACGTTATCTCATTTGCCGATTAGGCCACGTCCTTAGAAACGCAAACCTTGAAATGGAACCTGTGGTCATGGATGTGTGTGTGGCTTAGTGAATGCAGCGTGTCGCGCACCGACCAGTAAGAATGATGCATGCTACACCCAATGACCACACCCTTTGCCGGGGAAATGCAGAGGGCGTGTCCTAATATGCAAATGAGATGATGTCACAATAGTCTCGACCTATCAGAATTCTCCATTTCAAATTTTGAATAGGTGAATGCTCTCAGCCAATCAGAATGACGGCATACGCGGAGACCCTTACGACTTATACAGAGCACTGACCACTCCAACAAACCGTCTCCTATGATTGCATCGAAACTTGTATATTGTTATGTTTTCTTAATCCATTAATCCTCAATGTCCATTTGCGCACGGATGTCCACACTCGGGTAGGAGACACCGTTTACACACAAATCAATTCATGCGGGGGTTGTTCCCCCTCCTCCACCAAACACACCCCATCCAACCCACAGCTGACCCCTCACCCCAGGCCCTGGTTCATGCATTACATTTTTGCATACTATACTTGTATTTTAGACATTGGTAGCACACATTGACATTGCTATGACTGCAGATTTCTTGATAAATGTAAATTTATTTAGCGAAATAAGCATGGTTGAGGTAACACCGCCCGGCCACATACACACGCATGCACACACGCACGCACTCACTAACCCCATCCACCCAACTCCACCTCACCCACCCACACCACACCACACCGCCGCCACCACCGGCACCGCCACCACCACCACCACCACCACCACCCCAGTCATTGATTCCAGTGGCAAATTTTCAAACATAGTCGTGCGGTCCCTCTCCACTACTGCTGTTTTTGTGGATATTTCTGGAACGACTGGAAGACCATTCATAGATTTCTAGGCCTCGTCTCACATTGAATATTTTCAAAACTGAAATGATCAAAATTAATTTGCTGCTAAGAGTGATTGCGATATTATTGCTGGCCGCTAATGTAGTGCGCATATTGTAGTGGTGCTATTCGGGGTGGGTGGAGTGGGTGGGAGTGTGTGTGGGCGGCGCGGGTGGTGGTGGGTGGAGGGAGGAGGATGGATATTGGCTTTATTGAGTGAAGTCATAACTTGGGTTTTGATCTGGGGCGGGCGAAACTTGTATATTGTTATGTTTCCTTAATCCAACTACTCTCATAAGGAAAATTAGGCAAACATTAAACAAATATAGCCTATTAAAGTGAGAGGAGAATCAAAAGTAATGCTATGAAATTAAGAAGAAATAAATTAAGTTAATTGCCATATCAATAAAAAATATCATGAAACGGGAAAAATTGAACTGAAAATCTAGTGTATGTAAACAAAATATCCTAAGATTAGAACTTAGAAAATCATAACCTGTTGCCGTTGAAATAATAAGATGGGTGCGAGTGTCGACGTGTATCGATTTAAGGGCATAATCGTTGAAGTTGTTAGTCAGTAGGCTCAGGCAGAGGAGGAAATGGACCTTTCCATTTTTAGCCATGCCCCGCCCATCACTAGCTAAGCTCCACCCACACCTCACCGTGTTTGGATTGATCGATCCCGAATGCCCTAGCTATCAATTTCCTGAAAACTATACAGGGAAGCTGTTGAATATTTTGTAACTAATTAGACTGGGTGCTGTTGCTGCCATAGGCAGCAACAGCGCCCAGTCAAATTAGTTTCCAAATATTCAACAGAATATTTATTAAATAGTAAAAGCAAACAATTTGTACAACAGCCCATAGACCGTCATCAAATATGCGTTCGTGACGTACTTATCGACGTCATTCATGACGTCATTCATTATGATGTCATTGTACACATCACGCAGTTCATTATGACGTCATTTTGTAACTAATTAGACTGGGTGCTGTTGCTGCCATAGGCAGCAACAGCGCCCAGTCAAATTAGTTTCAAAATATTCAACAGAATATTTATTAAATAGTAAAAGCAAACAATTTGTACAACAGCCCATAGACCGTCATCAAATATGCGTTCGTGACGTACTTATCGACGTCATTCATGACGTCATTCATTATGATGTCATTGTACACATCACGTAGTTCATTATGACGTCATATGATGGGTGGGTAATCTGGAAGGTGAATTATAAAGGGAGAAATTACACAATTAAACCAGTATTTAGCGACATATAACACATTTCGGCAGCATAAAAAACCATGGACGTTCTAGTGGCGTTCTAAAATTATTTACGATGAATAGCATATTTTGTTGAATATGTTGAAATCAAATTAACACAAACCCATTGCTGTCTAATGCACCAATGTCTTCCAGTCATATTAATTTCAAAATATTCAACAGCTTTCCTGTTGGTTTCCATGACATGCCTGAGATTGCGATGCAGGAATTAAAATAAAATATCCTACTACGAAAACTGGTGACAACAGATTTTTTGCATTATGTCGTTTTACAACCTTATCTGTGTTTAATTGGTAGCAGTGTATCCCCATAATGCCCTATGGTTTGGTCCCACCAATAGTTTAACATACACACCCCAATCCTATCAACCCCCCCCCCCCTATCAAAATATATCCCTACACGCCTGAGAAGGCACATCGTTAGTTACTAAAATCTATTTATAAAGCCTAGTGATTTTTGTTGTTGTTAGTCCAGTTTTCTCACCAGGAGAAATCATTGTACTAGCGTTCTTACCTTCTATATCACAACACGTGGCCAGGGGATCGCGGTTTTCCTATCGCCGCCATCATGTTTTTCAGTGATTTCCTGGATCCGTTAAACCAGTCTAAATGAATTGCGTCTCCAGTGCTGCTTTTAACAAACGGATATCTAAAATACATCCTAGAACGTCGAACTCTGTTTCATGCTGCCAAAATTTGTTCTATGTCATTGAATACTGTTTTGATTTTGTAATTTGTTCCTCTTCGCTCTTACCTCATGGGTGATGACGCCTACACCCTAAAAATAAATCCATAAACAGCAACACTCGCAACCATCTATTTAAATAGCGACAGGTTATGTTTCTGAGTTAATCTCAGGACATACACTAGGTTTGCAGTTCAAGTTGTCACGTTCCATGATCATTTAATCACATGGCATTAACTTAATTTTTTTTCTTCCTAATTTAAAAAATAAATCATGACAGCCATCATAGGTTGATATGTATCGCATATATGTATCATCCTTTAGCTACTTACGGCTGAATATGTTTTCGCTGTCGACACGATAAAAAGACTTAAATGTCACAGATTGATTATTCGTGGCGAATTCTAACACATGTATGGTTAGTATGAGATTTCCTTTACTCCCGTGGCTATTTATAAGCGTTAACACCTTTAAATTTAAATTTCCCTGTAGAAATTGTCCAATTGGAGACCAAGAGAAGACTTTTTTTAATTGTACCACTGGAATAATTGTCTTCTCTTGGTCTCCAATGACCATTTCTCAAGACCATTACAGAAGCCGTTTTTGGTTGGCTTTGGCGCTAAAGCTTTAAATCTGTGTCCCAAATGAAATAGGAGATACATTGCTCGCCCACCCTGTAGGCCTGCCTGCGATTAGTAGGCACAACTGTGTTAATATTGCGCAAATAAAACGAACCCCAAAATTGCACGAATTGTATTCAAAGTTAATGGAGCAGCAAAACGAAGCATTTAAGATTGAAATACTTCTTTTATAACTTGATCTCAATATGTATAATTCGTTTAACCAATTTATACACAAGAGACGATATGAGCTATTCACAAACGTATGGCAGATTACAGCAGTTAGCGCGTTATTCGCTCGAACGCAAGGTAATCCCTCGTCAATGGGCTATTAGCAAACAGTGTACGTGGGAACCCAATAACTGACGATATTCAGGAAAGAGAAACAACTGGATCTGTCCGTGTTTTGTATGAATGTTTTACGGACGTGAGCGGGGGGGGGGGGGTGGGGGGGGGGGGGCGACCTTGCAGATTGCAACTTGCATGAGGCAAAGCCTACCAACAAAACCTTCTTCAAATACGCCCAAAGAATAATACAAAGCCAATAGCACCATATGTAACCTCCTGAAAACTGATGGCACACTGGCCATAACTGATAGGGAGAAAGCAGAAGCTTTAAATGCACACTTTGTATCTGTCTTTACATATTAGGATACCAGTCATCGGCCTAGTTTTAACAGTAGGATAGACATTGTAATGCTCTTTTACAATACATAGAGACCACAAAAGATATGATTATTAAAAAAACTATACAATATAAAAATCAACAAGTCTGCATTTCCAGATGGAACTCAAATTTGAAATTGCATACCCATTCTGATTACATCTTTTCACTAGTTCACTAAGGCAAGGTAAGCTGCCACTAATTTGGCGATTAGAGCATATTTCTCCACTTTTTAAAACGGGAATTAAGCACGCAGTCAATTATTATCACACCATACGCCTTACATCAGTAATTTTTACAAATTACCGATGTATGGCTTATGGTGTGATAATAATTGACTGCGTGCTTATTCCCCTCCTTGAAACTAATATAAAAGAGGGTATTTGTTAACCAGCTTGAACAGAACAACATAATTGTATCAAGCCAGCATGGATGTTCATGCACAACTTATTGCAATCTTAGATATATGGAGAGAGAGAGAGAGAGAGAGAGAGAGAGAGAGAGAGAGAGAGAGAGAGAGAGAGAGAGAGAGAGATAAAGAGAGAGAGAGAGAGAGAGAGAGAGAGAGAGAGAGAGAGAGAGAGAGAGAAAGAGAAAGTTAGAGAGAGAGAGAGAGAGAGAGAGAGAGAGAGAGAGAGAGAGAGAGGGAGGGAGGGAGGGAGGGAGGGAGGGAGAGAGCGAGCGGGGGAAAGGGAGAGAGAGAGGAGAGAGAGAGAGGGGGGAGGGAGAGCGAGCGCGGGAAAGAGAGAGAGAGAGAGAGAGAGAGAGAGAGAGAGAGAGAGAGAAAGAGAGAGAGAGCGGGGAAAGAGAGAGAGCGGGGAAAGAGAGGGATATAGCGATAGAAAGAGAGGGGGGGGGAAACACAGAGACACAGAGAGAGAGAGAGAGAGAGAGAGAGAGAGAGAGAGAGAGAGAGAGAGAGAGAGAGAGAGAGAGAGAGGGAGGGAGGGAGGGAGGGAGGGAGGGAGGGAGGGAGAGAGAGAGAGGGAGGGAGGGGGGGGGGGGAGAGAGAGGAAAGAGAGGGAGATAGAGATAGAAAGAGAGGGGGGGAGAGAAAGGGAAAAAATAGACACACACACACACACACACACACACACACACACACACACACACACACACACACACACACACACACACACACACACACACACACACACACACACACACACACACAGAGAGAGAGAGAGAGAGAGAGAGAGAGAGAGAGAGAGAGAGAGATATAGAGAGAGAGAGAGAGAGAGAGAGAGAGAGAGAGAGAGAGGGAGAGAGAGAGGGGGGAGAGAGAGGTGGGAGGGAGAGTGAGCCAGCGGGGGAAAGAGAGAGAGAGGAGAGAGAGAGGAGAGAGAGAGAGAGGGGGGAGGGAGAGCGAGCGAGCTGGGGAAAGAGAGAGAGAGAGAGAGAGAGAGAGAGAGAGAGAGAGAGAGAGAGAGAGAGAGAGAGCGAGAGAGAGGGGGGTGGTGGGTGGAGGGAGGGAGGGAGCGAGAGAGAGAGGTGGTGGGGAAGAGACTTCGCCAAAGCATTCGACTCTGTACTACACAAACGACTACTTATTAAAATAGAAAAATATGTCATCCAAGGTAACCTATTAAAATGGATAACAAGGTTTTTGACAAACATGGAGAAGCATATTGTGGTGAATGGTTGCAAATCACTCCAAGCTAGCGTGTTAAGGCGACTCCTTTGCATCTGTTATATAAACGACCTATCTGAAGTAATAAATCACTTCGCAATTAATATGTTTGCTGATGATACAAAGATATACAAAGAAACTAAGTTGTCAAGAGATGCATCCAATCTACAAGATGATTTAAATAGAGTCACAAACTGATCCAGTACATGGCAAATTAAATGCAGTGTCGAGGAATGCTGCACAATGCACATAGTCCATGTATGATGCCCACTGTGTCTTATCCTCAGCTACAATGCACATAGGTACCACTACTATCAAGCATTCATAATTTATGAACGATCTCAACGCAAATATTAAACTAGAAGAAATAGCTGTCGAAAAGCAACTCAAAATTAGCACCCCTATCAAATTCAGGCATCCAAGACAAATAAAATCACTCACTTAGGCTGCCCAATACTATTAAGGCTCTACAGTTCACTGGTTAGACATGAATATGAGACTGGTCCATGGGCATCTACTTTTAAAACGGTTGTTTTATTTATGAAAATGCGCAGCGAAGAGCCACCAAAATGATGCCCTCTATAAGAAGTTGTACTTATGCGGAAAATGTAAAGTTAAAGACTACCAACTCTTCACTACCGTCTATCACGTATGGTGGGGCGGGACGGAAGCAGGATAGAAACATATAAATATCTTCATGGCCTTTATCACGTCCAAAGCCCATTCCTAAAGTCAGACAAACAAAGCAACACTGGGGTGAGGCATAGTTTGAAACTTAGTAAAAACATAAGTAACAAACGGGTTAGGCAGAAATTCTATTCAAACTGTATTCCAATTGGCTAGAATAGCTTAACAAAAGATAGTTGTCGTCGCTGCCATAAGGCTAAATATCTTCAAAAATAGACTAGACTCATATTGGTCTGAGATCTGGTTTATTTAGCAACCAGTACACAATCATTATCTTGCTTCTACTTCAAAACATATCGTGGACTAGCTAACAAAATAATTAAGTTACCACAATCTACCCACAAGTATTCGCATACATGGGTAGTACATGCTAAGTATAAGTATGGAATATCCTTATGTGATTTCAACTATATGGCCTCTGTGCCATATACCTCACGCGACATTTTGGAGCTGAGCGGTAGCATTTCCTTGAATGAAAGGACGGGTTTGATGAACATCTAACCTTAGGTATAGAAACTAACATTAGTCTAAGGAAAATCATTATGCTTTTTGACCCCACAAACCATATTTAGACATTAGAATCGCTTTCCTCTGCCATCGAAATACTTGCGCGTGGTAATCATCGGGCGTGTCCTATGGTGGAATCTAGTTTTAGCTATACCTCGTCCGCCGATCTCTAGGTAAACTCCACCCACACATCGCCCGTGTTGGGATCGATCGATCCCTGATCTCCTTCAATTTCCGGAAAACTATACACGTAAGCTATTGAATATTGTGAAACTAATTTGATCGGGTGCTGTTGCTGCCTATGTATCAAAATTAGTTTCAAAATATTCAACAGCATGTTTATTAAATATTAAAGACATACAATTCGTACAACCTGACGGACTATTACGCGATTAAGACGTGGTAAATCAAGCCATTCGTGATGTAATTGATTATGACATCAGCCTACACGTCACATAGTTGAATATTTCAATATAGATTCACCAATTGCTGACTCAATTGACTTAAGGCCAACGTGCTAACATGTTATCGTTCTTGCAGCTCCTGCACGGCGGCTGTCTGATAGGGCTAATATGCTCTCATTCCCCATCTCTTGTCAGATTGTTGGCTAAAATGGCTAACATGACAACGTGCTCTGGCCATATCAACACAATAGTCATGTTAGCCAGCAATTGTGCAACATACTCCCCATCTCTCGTCTATTGCACAATTGCTAGATAGCATGACTAACGTCGTAACATCTATTACTTGAAATTCTTACAAATATGGCTCCTGTGTTGACATGTTATATTCTCTTTTATTACGGACCACTATGGCTGATGTGCTAATATGCTCACATTCTTACTCTTCTTGTCAAGTTGCTGGTTAAAATGGCTAAAATGCTCTTCCACCTCTGCACAATAGCGTAGTAGCAACATTACCCAGTAATTGTTTCAATACGCCCTTCTCTCATCTATTGTACGGTTACTAGGTTTACATGGCTAGCGCGCTAACAAGCGACCATGCTCATCGTGTCCATCGATCAACAACTGCAGAGTTGTGAGTAGTGTTGTTAAAGTAGTTTAAATGGTCAAGATGACTAAAGTGGCTAAAATGGATAACGTAGAAACGATCTCAAATCATGCGATCGTGGCTAACATGGCTAAAATCGCCTTTGTATACAACTGCAAAGCGCGCAGAAATATGGCTAATGTGGGTAAAATAGCTAACGTGGCTAATGTAAAATGGCTTTCTCCCTCCCACCCTCCCTCCCTCCCTCCCTCCCTCCCTCTCTCTCTCTCTCTCTCTCTCTCTCTCTCATAGCAGAGTGACCAGAGCAATAATGGTTTTAAAGAAGGCTAGCGTCTAAAATGGCTTCTCTCTGTTAGCAGGCTTAGGATTAAAGTTAACATTTGGTTTCGAATTGGCTTTAGATTTAGGGTTACGATTATGTTATGTTTAAGCTTAGGGTTAGGTTGGTTCAGTTAGGGTTTGTTTACATTTAGGAATAGTCTTGGGTCAAGGCTATGATTAGAGTTAAAGTTATGACTGAGCCTTTAAGGTTAATTTTATTGTTTGTCTATAGGTGATTTAGTGTTAGGTTAGACAAGGTTTAAATTTGCATTAGCTTTATGTTAGCATGTTGTTTAATCTAGGATTATCGGTAGATTAAGGTTACGGTTAAATTTATTTTAGGGTTAGGTTTATGGTGGATATCTACAACTGCGGAGTTGCCAGAATATTTAGAATAAGTGTTAGAATTGTAGATAGGTTTAGCCGTTGCTTTAAGATTAGGGCTATGCATGTTGTTAGGGTAGGTTTGGGTTCGGTTAGTTTAGGTTATGTTATGTTGCCCTTAGGGCTAGTTTTGGGTTACGGTTAATGTTATAGTAAAGGTTGGGGGCCAATGGTAGGCTCACGATTAGGGTTCAATCTAAGATCAGTTTAGGTTAGGGTTAGTTTTAGAGATAGGTTATGTTTAGTTTAGGATTAGATTAAGCTTAGTATTGGTTACGCTTGGGTCTAGTTTTCGTTTAGGCGTAAGGTGGAGTTTAACGTTAGAGTTAGGTATATGGTTAGTTTTGGGTTATGTTTCATTTGGCTTAGGGCTATTGGTAGTTTATGTTTAGGCTAATGGTTAGGCTTAGCTTAGGGATGAGTGTAGCATTAGAGTTAGGTTTAGGTTTGCTTTAGCTTTAGGTTCAGGGATATCTATAATGGATAGGCCAGGTTAGGTAAGGTTAGGTTAGGTTAGGCCAGGCTGGGTTAGGTTAGGTTAGGCTAGGCTAGGCTAGGCTAGGCTAGGCTAGGCTAGGCTAGGCTAGGCTTGGCTAGGTGTTTAGTGGTATAGCTAGTTTATTGTTAAGTTTATGTTTAGGATTCGGGTAAAGGCTAGGTTCCAAGTTAAGCCAAGGTTTATTTTAGGGTTAGTTGTAGGGTTACTTTATAGCTGGTTTAGTGATAGGTTATGGTAGGTTGCATTTAAGCTTAGTTTATCGTTAATGTTATGGTTAGCTTTAGTTTAGTCCTATGGTTAAGTTTAAAGTTAGTTTTATGTTTCGGTTTATGTATGTGTCAGTTTACTGTTAAGCTAGATTTAGTTTAGAGCTATGGCTAGTTTAGTCTAGGGTTTGTTGGCTTAATGTTAGGGATTGGTTTAGCTTTGGATTGGAGTTAGGTTTATAGATATCCTTTGCTTTGGGGTTTTTGGTTCTTTATTTGTTGAATTGGCATTTTTCTTTATAATGGTAGAGTTGCCGGCAATGCAGGTAAAATGGCTAAAAATGGCTAGCATGGCTAAACGTGTCAAATGACTAGAGGAGAACAGATCTCTCTACAGTAGCAGAGTTGCCGGAAATTAGAATTAGCATTACGCATAGGGTTATGGTTATGGCCATGGCTATGGTTAGGTTTAGGCTTAGGCTATTTTAGAATAGAGCGGTTGAGGTTAGATTTATAATAGAGTTAGTTACGGCTTAGCATTAGCTTATAGTTGATTGATAGGGGAAAAGCTATCGTTAAGCTAGCACGATCTTAAATTTAGGTTCACAAACGGGTTCGTTTAATCGTAGGTTTAAGCTATGGTTAGTTTGAGGGGTAGTTTATAATTGCTTTAAGGGTATGTAAGTTTAGATTTAAGTTAAAGTAAGTATTATTATTATTATTATTATTATTATTATTATTATTATTTTTATTTTTATTATTATTATCATTATTATTATTATTTGAATGGATGTCCAGAATCTCTGCAACCATAGAGTTACTCGCAAGTTTAGGAGTACGGTTACAATTGGACTCAGGTTAACTCCAGGGTATGCTTATCTATTAGGGTGGAAATTGGGGTTTAGTTTTCGGGTAAAGGTTAGGATTATGGCTAAGTGTAGGTTAATATGGCTTATGCTTAGATAGTGTAGGGTTTGGTTTCGTTTAGTGGTAGTTTTAATTTATGGTTATGGTTAGCTGTGTGGTATGGTTAGGCATACGCTTAGTTTATGCTTAGGGTTAGAGCTATGTTTATATTTAGGGTTAGGTTTATGGTTAGTTTAACGCTAGCTTAGTTTTACTTTATGGTTAAGGTTGTTTAGAGTCATTATTTGATTGTGTGGTGTGAATCTTTAGAACCGTGCACCTGCCAACAATTTGGCCCAGGTGGCTAAATGGCTAATGTGGTTCAATCGATAAGTGGATAACACAGAACGGGTCTTTCTGCAATTATATAGTTACAAGAGCAATAATGGCTAAAATGGATATAATGTAAAGGGCTTGTCACAATAACTGCAGAGATGCCAGAAAATTTAGGATTAGTGTTAACATCACGGTTATGTGTACCTTTAGGGTTATGTTTATCGTTAGGATTACTTAGGATTTAGGTTTGGAGTGCATCTTTATTGTCGTTATCCTCGTCATTGCCTTTGGCCTAGAATCACTAAGAACAGAAATCAACCCTGTAAAGCCTCATTGAAAATGTGACTGCTTGAAATTGTGTGCGTGTGTGTCTGTGAGTACGTGCGTGCATGTACGTATGTGCGTGTGAGTGTGCGTGCATGCATGCGTGCGTGTGTTTTTTCTGTGTGTCCAGGTTTGTATCTAAAAAACTATTGATCTCATCTGGCTCCGATTTTAGCACACCAAAGGATCTTACCGTGAAAGGGAATTTCCAGATGTTGGCGGTGGTCCGAATAAAAGACCAGGATCAATTGGGTTGAAATTCTGGATTAAAATGTGCTTGTCCGGCAATCTGGGTAATCGCCTGGTCTACGGTGGATCACAACGGTACAGAACGAGGTCGGGGAGATGTTGAGTTTGCTTCACTGACTCTGTGATATATGGTGACGCTTTATTTTCATTCACACATACACTCAAGTGAGCCAGATGCAGACATTACATAGAGATATTTAGTGCAATGAATGAATCCAGTTTAGCTGTGCCCTGCACATTCCTAGTTATGCTATAGCCACACTTTGTCCGATCGATCCCTAAACTCCCAGAATCTCAATTACCAGAAAAATATACTGGTAAGCTGTTGAACATTTTGAAACTACTTTGACTAGGTGCTGTTACTGACAGCAACGGCACCTCAATCAAATTATTTTTAAAGTATGTTTATTAAATAGGAAAGACATGTAATTCGTGCAACTAGACAGACTAACCATTTATGATGGACTTAATTATACCATTCATGACTTAATTGATTTTGACGTCATACTACCTGTGACGATGCATTATACAAGGTGCGTAATACATCGCCCCTGTCAGTAAAAGTCGGCCAGCAATGATGACCATGAGCTAAGGATGTCAGAAGACACTCCAGCACAGAGAGCTTTGAAATTGGTCCTAATGAGATCCATCTAATATAAAGCCCAAATGGCTTAAATCTTTTAGTTGTGCCACGAGGTAACCTTAAGAAAGCAGGACTCAGTACACTCATGTCAACAATGGACCTAGGGAAGATACAGAATTTGGCTGAGGACAAGACACGGTGGTCAAAAGCGAGGAAGGACTGATGGCTACTGTATGACGTCTTTACTAAGTCAAAACCGAATAATACAGTAACCATACAGTGACGTTGTTGATTATGACGTCATAATGATTGATCGATAGACTGGATTCCTCTATTATGAGAACGAACACACAGTAACATACAAGTAGCATATAACATTACAACATTACAATTGACATTAGATCAGTGACTGTATAATTAAGACGTACATTTTAAACGTAAAAGCTTTAGAGACTTGTGATATTGTCCGTACTATATCACAGGCATATATCGTTGCAGCTCACCTTTCTCGCTAGACGTAATGCATTCAGTCTTTACAGATGTCACTTGACATATTGATGATGAAAATTATCAAATGTAATCGCGAGTCGGTAACACGAGCAGTGCATGACATACAGACATGAATGGAAGAATACAGTTTTAGCTATGCCACGCCCATCTCTAGCTGAACTCCACCCACGCGTTGCCCGTGTTAGATTCCATCAATCCCTGAACTCTCTAAATTTCAATTTCCAGAAAACTATACAGGTAAGCTGTTGAATGCTTTGAAACTAATATGACAGCAACAGCGTCCAGTCAAATTAGTTTCAAAATATTCAACAACATGTTTATTAAATAGTACAGACATACAATTCGTCCAACCTGACGGACTATTATGCGTTTAAGAGGGACTAAACCGAGTCATTCATGACGTAATTGATTATGATGTCATCATACACGTCGCGTAGTTGATTTTGACATCACATGATTGACTGAGAAACTGGATTCCTTAATTAAGCACAACTACTCATTACCCAGTCTTAGTTGTCTTTGTCGACCAGCAACACTGTCTGTGGCACAGGTTGTAGAGAATGCTCAAATTGTAGAGAAACAAAATCAATCAGATCACATGCATCAAATACATCACAAATAATCTGAACATTGATGGCAATAATGCACGTGAAAACAAATATCCTTTTATCCAAGCATATTCAAAGAGAGCCATAGACAATCTATCGATAGGTGTAGCTATACACACTATATACAGGGCGAGTTCTTTGTACTGACTCACACCACAGACTTCTTTATACTCACACCACGGCCTCAGTGCTGCATGTAGTAAGTAGTCGGGGTTGTACGTATCACCTTATTAGTCGGACATCAACACAAGCTTAGCATGGACGCGAATTCCTCAGTCTACATTCACAACGTTACTGATATGACAACCACGTTATCCAGCGCGTATCTCAGCCTAAAAAATTACCTTGACTTCTATGCCAAGGTATCAAGTCTGACCATCTCGCTCACACCCACTGCTGTCTGCGTCTTTGGGGCCGTGATAAACTGCATTCTGATTTGTAACCTTATTAAATATAAACGCTATATGGGATCAGTCGTCCACATCATCATCATAAGCCTCGGTTTCACAGATCTATTTGAATGTTTTATTGTCATTCTCGAGTTCAACACAATTTTGCCAACATTCACGAGGCAAGAGTTTGCCTTCCTCTGCCACGTGATATGGTTCGTTGGCAATACTTTGAACTTTGCAACTGTCTATCATCTTGTCGCTTTCGCCATCATTCGCTTCTTCCAGCTTTCACGGCCTTTGAAGGCACGTGCCATTCTGACGTCATCGTTTATAATTAACCTCTGTGTTGCGATATGGGTAATTACCATGTTAATTAGTATTCCTATAGGGTTCGTTATCGGCGTGAACAGCATGGTTTATAATGGAGCCTGGATCAGTGTCTGTCAGTATCCACCTGGAGCCGTCTTACCACGGGCTGTCTGCATCTCTCTGTTCTTAAACGTCATACCTTTATGTATCATCGTGGGTTTCCATGTGGCTAAACAGTTTGCTGTGGAGAAAGGTAGAGAGAGCTTCCGAGAGGAAAATCGTGATAGCACCGTAAGAAAAAGCACGGATGCGCGTGTATTGTTTATGGTGATTATTCTGTTTATTGCTACGTTCATATGGACAACTATTCATGCATTTCCACATGTGGTTCTTGGCATTCCCGAGCAGCCATATCATCACATGCTTTATCTTCTGGAGCTCATACTACGTGCAATAGGCTCGCTCATCAATCCGTGGATCTACGCCGTAGCTGCAAAGCCTATAAGACAGGATATGCTCGATTCCATGCTCTGTCGCCCGGATCAGAAAAAATAACACCATGTTATATACAGCTCTTAATACCCCACTAGTGTAATAAAGTCGCGCGCAATATATCACTACGCCAGTTGTCTCCTAGCTGAGATGACGAAACAGTACCACTTGCCGTTATTTTACTACTGTTAAATGTTGTAGAATGAAAGAGTTTGATAAATTTTAAATAAAGGCCAGGATATTTTAAACGATCAAATAAAAACAATTCAAGACCTGACATAATAATAAGATGTTGTGCTTGCCACTATGTTTGGTTGCGTATTGGTTCGAGCTCTCGATAATTAAATCTTTCAGAGAAAAACATAAACAATGTAAAATGGTAAGAAAATGGCGTGAATCCATGGGAAAAGTCAAAATCATAGCGTATGTCATTAATAGAATCTCAAACGCAGTACCATTTCATATCAGATTTATCACACTCGTTTAGTAAGATCTCATTTGAAACTCGCTAAGTGTCATTCCAAATGAGATCTTACTAAGGTAGTGTGATAAACTTGGTGCAAAATGTCACCTGGTGTGAGATCCTCTACACATGCATTGCATAATGACGAACCGACGTAGATAGGTACCTTGAGTAGGTGTTGGAATGAAGGAATCTAGTTTTAGCTATGCCACGCCTATCTATAACTAAGCTCCGCACACGCTTCGCCCGTGTTGGGATTGATCGATCCATGTACTCGCTGGATCTCAATTAGCGGAAAACTATACGGGTGTAAGCTGTTGATTATTTTAAAACAAATTTGACTGCGGGTGTTGTTGCCCAGTCAAATTAGCTTCAAATTATACAACAGCGTGTTTATTAAATAGTAAAGACATTCAATTCGCACAATAAAGTGTAGTCCGTTATCAATTAAGCGTTCGTGACCAACTTAGTTACGCCAAGCGACAAGCTTAATTGTTCCACATAAATTGCAAAATGTACCCTTGAACAAAATATCACGAGTACTATGCCTCCCATGTGCCAAGGAACAGAAATATATTACCTCATCACAACGAGGCTAAAGATGCGCATTGTCTCAAAGTGAATAAATCATAAGATTTACTAAATAAAGAGGAAACTATTGTCTTTTATTGTCCTAGGACATTTTTACTTCTTCAATTTAGCTGTCTGCTGATATTGCATCAGTATGTGTACGCTAACAACACACCCTGTTTGACACCAGTACAGAACCTTTCCTTTGCCACCCTCTAACCTCAGGCCTTATCTGTAGCTTTATGCTACTGAACATTACTGGTATTATCACAATAACTCTGTAGTGAGAATTGAGGAACACAGTTTTAGCTACGCCCCGCCAATCTCGAGTTAAACTCCAGCCACCATTTGCCGTGTTGGGATCGAGAGATCCCTCCGCTCCCTGTATCTAAATTTCTGGAAACTATACAGGTTAGCTAACGAATATTTTGAGACTAATTTGACTACGGAAGCAACAGCGCCCAGCCAAATTAGTTTCAAAATATTCGTTAACATCCTTATTAAATAGTAAGACATACAATTCGTACAACAATGATTAGTCCTTCATCAATTAAGCGTTCGTGACGAACTTATCTACGTCATTCGTGACGTCATTGATTATGACGTTATCCCTTCACGTAACGCAGTTGATCATGACGTCATATGATTGATGGATAACCTGAAATCCTTCATTGTTTTTTGTACATAGCACTGAATACAACATCATCGTATCTGTTCAGCAAAATGTATATTAAGATCAGAGCATTGATCCAGCTAACAGGCCATTACACCATTTTGTAGGTGAGGTCTCGACAGTGCAAACACTAATCGAGGTTGAGAAAGCACCTGAGACATGGCCGTATCTATGGAACTGAAAGATTCAGCAATGAACTGGCTCAGGAAGCATCTCCAAACGAATCTCACACATAATAACCTCTGATTGTGGTGCAATAAACTCTGTCTTCGTGTAGCATCTCCACCGACGCCCTTGGCCAACGTATCCGCATTGCCCTGCACAAACACAAGAAGCCACCTTGACCTACCATACCTATGCCCCATCGTGCTCCTCAACAAGCATGTTCAACGTGATGTAGTGTATCCGAGAAAATATCGACAATTTGACGTAATCCTACTAGAGCGGCTTTAAACGAGTCCGCAGCTGTGTAGACATTGCGTGGACACAATGGATGCTTGTGTCAGTAGATCTGTTCAAACATTGGGGCTTTCACAAGATAGGCATTGCCATGTCACATGCCTTCAGCACCACCAAGCGATCATTGATCAATGACCGTGGAGTACTACAGGAGGCTGATTGTATAGTCCATGAGCTGCAACCAGTAAAGCTTCTACTGGATGATGAGATGCCAAGCTGAGATTACTAATAAAGATGCACAGCCTGAGCAGTTCGTGGCCGTTATCGGTTCTCCACATCGAGATAGCCTCTCTTCAAAATATTCAAAACGATCATTGTTATATGATAAATTCACCATGGACATACAATTCGTACCCTTCCATAACGAACTTTACGGTTTTTGTGACGAAGCTGCGTCATTTTGATTGTGAGGCTAGCCAACATGTGACATATTTGAACATGACGTCAGATACTTGCGCGACAGATCGGATTCCTTTACACGCGTACACTCACCGAGCTCTGTACCTCAACATATAGCTGTCTCTTCATACACAGCCGTATGTGGAGGTGCATTATCGGTGGGTGGATGCTGCTGCTGCCACCGCTGCTGTTGCTGCTGCTGCTGCTGCTGCTGCTAATCAGACATAGTGAATATATAGAATTCGGACCCAAACATGATATATATCGTGCTTGACCAATTACTTGATTTGTTCAGGATTTATGTTGAATCAATTTACTTTATTTACCTGAAGTCATTAATCTTTGTTAAATCTGTTCATAATCTTGCTATGTGTGTGTTGAATATTTTTAATTAATTGTGATGTGACGTGGTCAGTTTATATTCAAATGTATTCTGTATTTTGTAATGATTAATATGATATTGGCTATGAATGTATAATATTCACTGCCATTTTGAAAGCGTTATTGTGTGATATATTACGATGTTGAACTATAAACATATTTTTGACGGACAACATAATCATGAATTTATTACATATATGAGGCTCTATGCCAATTTAATATCAGCCCTATAACACTGTCGTGCTGTGTATATCCGCTGATGCATGTCCGCTCATTTGACGAGCTGCATCCCCTGCGGGTGCAGCGGGTGATCAGAATTGTCTCAACGGCCAGACCTGGCGATACCTTTTGCTGGACCAAATGCGGTTTAATTGTAAATAAAGTGGATGGTTGAATTCACGGCCAGTGCCAGTGACAACCTCATAGTTTTTCATGGATCCCCATCCTCCACGAAGTTATCTTTCAGAAGTGACGACTGGGTCAACCATTCTTTCTTTCTCATACCTGGTATAAATGTGTTACCTTCTGATTGTCCTTATATGTCTTTGCTTTCCCACTTTAATATCACATGTCACTTTGGCTTCTGGGCGCTATGCTTGGTCACTAAACTAGAGAAATTGGTCTCGGTGCCATGCAGTGACAACGGCGCTTCTATGATTAGACTCTTGAATGAATGTTCACTAGTGGAGGTATAAAGGTCCTATACACAATGACAAAGACGCAATAGAATCGTTGAACATTACAGGTTGCTGACTTGTAGCAGTAGTCCTAATAGAGCTGGTAATCTGCAGCAATAGATATTATAGGGTTGTCCACTCGTAGCAATAATACTTATTGGCTTTCACACCTAATAACCTATTTCTCAGTAATGGTCTAAGTGGACTTATGGGACGTGTATTTCAACTAGTGGGCATAGACCTACGTGAATGGGTCTAGCTATTTTAAAGGCTAGCTTACTGAGATCCTCTCTACCATGGAATAATAATATTATTATTTTGCTTTTTATACTGGTCTGGATGTAATCCGAACATGGAAACTAGACAAAGTGCTGGTGTATATAAAGGAACACTTCATACCAGAAGGGCCAATTTTGGCAGAGGTCCATCAATACCACCTCAAACAACGGGCCGACTAGTTATATACATGTACACCCGCTAGTGACACCAGTTCTTTTCACAAACTTATGTATTCGTCTCGTCACACGTCGATGGTGGCTAGGATACAAAGCTCTCAGTATGGTCCACTGGATCACAATGTGTCAGTTCCCAACACTTACGTTGATGAATGACAATTTTCTGCAGATGAAATGAGTGGAAAATTCTTTCAGCAGCAGTCAATTTTCTTCAGCATTTTCCACCGCACCTTTTTAGTTTACCAGAAACTAAACTCCTTCATGATCGCCTTCATCTTTACTAATATTGGATTGAGTTTTAGGTCTCAATTCCAATCACGTAGCAAGTTGGTGTTTTGACCTCTTCTACGCGCGTCAGGCACGCAGAGAGGTCATAACACCATCTTGTTAAGGTACGTGCCGACACTCAGTACTAATAAGTCTAATGGTTGTTTGGCATTTGAAAAACATATCCAAACATTAACTATGACTACTGATAGTGGAACAATGTTACGCAGTGTGTAAAGTGTTGAGATTAAGATTATGGTGTGTCATCAACTGTATTTATTGAAAGCTTGAAAATGTTTGCGATGGATGACAAGTATCGGATTTGTTCAGGATGACCTTTGGAGTTGCCCAATTGCGACATATGTATAGAATAACCGAGAGACATGTAGCATAGTATTAATGCATTTTAATTTGCATAAGATTTTTTAGCCGCGAAGCAACAGCTTCTACAATGGTTGGAAAGCGAGATTTCCTCTCACACAGCAAATTTCAGTACGTTAAAGTCACGGCGCATCCGCCCCTTTACCCCGAACCGCAGTAACGTATATTCATCAAACGTATTCTTTATGTATGAGATGTATACATGTGTGAACCCGGTTTTGGCTTCATCAATGAAGAAGTGCATACCTTTGAGCTGTTTTTGTAGCAACATTTTACTTCATCGATAAGATTAGCATCGACTGCACCATCCATCTATTGTGGCATGTCGAGAGATTGAAATTTTTGGTTGGTGTTTTTTAATGGTATCAAACAGATGAAAGCGCTGCAGTGAGGTAACAGTCAAAGAGCATTGGCGAGCAAACATCGCATACAGGTGATCATACTGATGTACAGGAAGCATTGCTTGGGGTGATTTATTATTCGTCTGGTCTGGAGGTGTATATATTAATCCCAACTGAATGAGGTTGCTGTATGCCACCATCCCAACACATAGGGGATATATCCGTATTGCACATCGCTCAAACTGATGCTGGCGTATGACATTATATAAATACGTGTCTTAGTATGTATGCACATAATGGTAGAGCTATCTAACTGGATGGATGGATGGATGGATGGATATGTAGACGTCCATGTTCCATTTAGATACATATTTTGTACTTGTAATTGATGATAGTTTGAACTGGCCAGTTGATGTTGAAATTAATATTAGATTGATGTGACTGACCTTGCGTAGAGGTTATTGCAGCCATACCAGACACCTGTCTCCTGATGGTGTTGCTATACAGCAGTGGGCAATGCATGCACACATATTATTATCCATAACACGACGCCAGAATCATGCTTGATTATAACTAATTTACTTAGGCTCTGAGCCTGTACGTTTAACAAGCGCCATTTTAGATTCGTATAATATTTAGTGCATTGTACTTTGGACCCCAGTTAGCACGTGTGTATTTTACTGACTGATTTCCGCCTGTCTAATAAGGCATATGTGTTTATAGAGAGTTGAGCATAACAAGCTACATAGTATTGACGGATTTGCTGCAGACCAGACATATCTTAAGAAAGATGTACTGGTATTCAGTGCGTCAATACCTTGCAAGATGTTCCTTAAGACATTGCTTTAAGACATGAAGCTAGGATTTATCCCGGGCTCATGTATATAGTTAATTATCCCGGACTCATGTATATAGTTAATTATCCCGGGCTCATGTATATAGTTAATTATCCTGGACTCATGTATATAGTTAATTATCCCCGCGCTCATGTATATAGAGTTAACTGTCCCGCGATCATGTATATAGTTAATTATCCCGGGCTCATGTATATAGTTAACTATCCCGGGCTCATGTATATAGTTAACTATCCCGCGCTCATGTATATAGTTAATTATCCCGGGCTCATGTATAAAGTTAATTATCCCGGGCTCATATATATAGTTAATTATCCCGCGGTCATGTATATAGTTAATTATTCCAGGCTCATGTATATAGTTAATTATCCTGCGCTCATGTATATAGTTAATTATCCCGGGCTCATGTATATAGTTAATTATCCCGCGCTCATGTATATAGTTAATTATCCCGCGGTCATGTATATAGTTACTTATTCCAGGCTCATGTATATAGTTAATTATCCTGCGCTCATGTATATAGTTAATTATCCCGTGCTCATGTATCTAGTTAATTATCCCGTGCTCATGTATATAGTTAATTATCCCACGCGCATGTATATAGTTAATTATCCCGGGCTCATGTATATAGTTAACTATCCCGGGCTCATGTATATAGTTAACTATCCCGCGCTCATGTATATAGTTAATTATCCGGGGCTCATGTATAAAGTTAATTATCCCGGGCTCATGTATATAGTTAATTATCCCGCGGTCATGTATATAGTTACTTATTCCAGGCTCATGTATATAGTTAATTATCCTGCGCTCATGTATATAGTTAATTATCCCGTGCTCATGTATCTAGTTAATTATCCCGCGCTCATGTATATAGTTAATTATCCCACGCGCATGTATATAGTTAATTATCCTGCGCTCATGTATATAGTTAATTATCCCGGGCTCATGTATATAGTTAATTATCCCGCGGTCATGTATATAGTTACTTATTCCAGGCTCATGTATATAGTTAATTATCCTGCGCTCATGTATATAGTTAATTATCCCGGGCTCATGTATATAGTTAATTATCCCAGGCTCATGTATATAGTTAATTATCCTGCGCTCATGTATATAGTTAATTATCCCGTGCTCATGTATATAGTTAATTAGCCCATGCTCATGTATATAGTTAATTATCCTGCGCTCATGTATATAGTTAATTATCCCGGGCTCATGTATATAGTTAATTATCCTGGACTCATGTATATAGTTAATTATCCCTGCGCTCATGTATATAGAGTTAACTGTCCGGCGATCATGTATATAGTTAATTATCCCGGGCTCATGTATATAGTTAACTATTCAACGCTCATGTATATAGTTAATTTTCCCGGGCTCATGTATAAAGTTAATTATCCCGGGCTCATGTATATAGTTAATTATCCCGGGCTCGTGTATATAGTTAATTATCCCGGGTTCGTGTATATAGTTAATTATCCCGGGTTCGTGTATATAGTTAATTATCCCGGGTTCGTGTATATAGTTAATTATCCCGGGTTCGTGTATATAGTTAATTATGCCGGGTTCGTGTATATAGTTAATTATCCCGGGTTCGTGTATATAGTTAATTACCCCGGGTTCGTGTATATAGTTAATTATCCCGGGCTCATCTATATAGTTAATAATCCCGCGCTCATGTATATAGTTAATTATCCAGCGGTCATGTATATAGTTAATTATTCCAGGCTCATGTATATAGTTAATTATCCTGCGCTCATGTATATAGTTAATTATCCAGTGCTCATGTACCTAGTTAATTATCCCGGGCTCATGTATATAGTTAATTAGCCCAGGCTCATGTATATAGTTAATTATCCCGTGCTCATGTATATAGTTAATTATCCCGGGCTCGTGTATATAGTTAATTATCCCGGGTTCGTGTATATAGTTAATTATCATGGGTTCATGTATATAGTTAATTATCCCGGGATCGTGTATATAGTTAATTATCCCGCGCTCATGTATATAGTTAATTATCCCGGGCTCGTGTATATAGTTAATTATCCCGGGTTCGTGTATATAGTTAATTATCCCGGGTTCGTGTATATAGTTAATTATCCCGGGTTCGTGTATATAGTTAATTATCCCGGGTTCGTGTATATAGTTAATTATGCCGGGTTCGTGTATATAGTTAATTATCCCGAGTTCGTGTATATAGTTAATTACCCCGGGTTCGTGTATATAGTTAATTATCCCGGGTTCGTGTATATTGCACCCACTTGTGGTTTTTAGAGAAACAAGGCATTATGTACGGGTTCGAGTTTGACGAACTAATCTAAATACGAATGTTATTCAAATTTAAACTATGGTAACTGATAATATGCATGGATTACATGCTTCGGCAAGTTTACATGCACGTCATTATATGGTGATTAAACATCTTTGAGCATAGTATTGGTCATGTGTACTGTACTCAGAAACTGGTAACAATGGAAAGATTCGAAAAGTCACTCAAGTATATGATGTCAAAATAAATTACGTTACATGTAGGCTGCAACATCACCCAGTCAAATTAGTTTTAAAATATTCAAGAGAATGTTTTTAAACAGTAAATCAATCAAAGAGATACAATTCGTACATTTGACAGACTTCTAAATATTGATGACGATGATACACACATTGACTTGAGCTGTTGTTGGTTCTGGGAATTCAGGATTCATTGTTAAAATACATTCAAATGCCAGTCCAAAGTGGGTGGAGATTCGCTTTAAATGGGAGGCGCATGGCTGGAAATGGACACCCCATCCCCACCTCTCTCTCTCTCTCTCTCTCTCTCTCTCTCTCTCCCTCCTTCCCTCCCTCCCCCTCTCTCTCTCTCTCTCTCTCTCTCTCTCTCCCTCTCTTTTAGCTAGAAATGGGCGGAGCATAGCTGGAAATGGATTCCTCAATTCTGCTGTTAACGTCAACATAGTTTCACACTCTTTCACGTTTAGTACCAAATTATCAACTTAATTTGATAAATATCATATTGAACTTGGCATGTCTTGTTCACAATACTTACCAGTACTGGTGATAATCATGATAGTAACTCGTTAATGATCCTCTATACGATATTTACAACAAAGGGATCTGATTTGTTACTCAAGTATCTGACATCATAGTCAAATGCTTCGCGTGATAATCAAAAGGATATAGGTCCGTTACTATGACCCTTCACGAAAGGGTCCGGCCTATGTAATTATATCGAGTTTATCAACTACTCCAGCATAAGAATTGTCGTTTTATACGTAACCCATCGACATTGTAATTACTGATTTGACAGTTCTCGTAATATAACTCTAAATGTTAATTCGTCGTTGTTTGTCCAACTTAAGGGCTATAAAAGCTAATTACATAACAGTGCATTGTAGCAGAATAGTGGGATAAAACCACAACAGCGATGGAACGTCTACGTGCGCCAGAAAGACTGAATTTCTAGGGAAACGTGCGCGAGAATTTGGAGGAAATTTAACCAATATTTTGACTTCTTCCTTGTCGCTACGGAAATGAACGCTAAAAGTGAAAAAGTTCAAATTTCTCTTCTGTTGAAGTGTATAACACATTCATGTACACAGCAGGTGAGGATAAGGAGAAATTGGATAGCATTTTATCAAAATTTGAACAATACTGTATGCCTCATAAAAATGTGATATTTGAAAGACATAAATTCTGGCGATTTCATTGATCATTGTGTAACAGAGTTAAAAATGAAAAGTAAATCGTGTGAATTCGGTGGTTTAAATGACTCCTTAATTCGATATAGAATACTATGTGGCCTTGATAATCAAGCAATGGCGGAAAGATTATTACTTGAACTCGACCTCACACTTCAAAAGAATGTTGATACGTGTCGTGCCGCTGGAATAAGTAAAACTCAGATATGATTATTGACCATAGAATCTGAGAATTCAGTAGACTACCATAACGCTAAACAACATTCTGGTGCAAATCCGAAAGCTAATCCGCAGAAACATAACTTTCAGAAACGTGATACCAATACCAACTTTAAGCACAATCATGACAATTTATTCAAATGTGGTTTAAAAATGATGTAATACAGTGCCCAGCATTTGCACATTCTTATCATTGGTGAGGCAAGCTAAATTCCGAAACATTTCCGAAAGCGTTATCGTGCAAAACAAACTGTACACAGTATTAATGACATTGTTCATGATGAAGTTGAGATGGATGCTTTGTTTATCGGTGCTATCAATTCGAGTAATGCAGCTAAACAGTCAAATTCGTGCTTGAGCACGATGCCAGCAGATGAATGTCTTGAAGCTCTTAATGTACAGAGGACAAGTGTTCGTTTTAAGATTGATAGTGGATCCCAAGCAAACATCATACCAACATCCACGTTTCAAGAAATCGATACTTCAGAGGTCAAAGTTCAGCGATCGATTGCAACGCTTACAAGTTACACCGGAGATAATCTTATGATTATGGGGAAATATACACTGAAATGTCTTGACAGATCCATAGGATATTATTTCGCAGAAACGGACCAATTACCAATCTTGTGCTTTCGTGCATAACAAGATTTGGGATTGATAAAGGTAGTGATGACAATGGAGTTAGAAAGGAAGGAGGATATTGTCAGGAAACCTCCTGTTTTTGATGGTCTGGGATATTTAGCACAGCCCTACAATATCAACAGTGATCCTTCATACAACCAGTTGTTAATGCGCCAAGAAATGTACCTGCAATACTCGGAGAAAAGCTAGCAGTAACGCTTAAACAAACGGAGACCAAGGGAGTAATAGAAAATGTGGACGGACCTACGAATCGTGTTAATTCATTAGTAGTTGTTGAAAAGCCTAAAACAGGTCAACTGAGAATTTGTCCGGACGCAAGATATTCAAATGAAGCTGTCAGAAGAGAGCATTTTCAGCTACCAACTATTGAAGATATTACGACAAGAATGTCGGGTGCCAGATCTTCTCCAAACTTGATGCAAACCATAATTATTGGCAGATTCCACTTGACGGGTCCAGTCAACTGCTAACAACATTTACCTCACCAATAGGCAGGCTACCTAAAAATGACCTTTGAATAAAATCAGCACATGCGGTATTTCAAAAACGTATGACACAGCATTTTGGCGATGATCCAGGTGTAGAAACTGACATAGATCACATCTTGGTATGGGGATCATCTGTAGCAGAACACAATCAAAGACTAAAAGCATTTCCATAGAGATGCCAGTAGACCAACCTTACTCTCAACAAACACAAGTGTGAGTTTGGGTTAACGAGATTGAATACACAGGACGCCGACTAACATCAGAAGAAGTAAAGCCAGATAGATCCAAAATCTCAGCGATGATTGACATGTCTGCACCTGAAGACAAAAAAGGTGTTGAATGCTTGCGTTGGACAGTGAATTATCGGGACAAGTTTGTGTCATAGCTATCAGTCATACCAGGACCAATAAGAAAACTTCTCCAAAAGGACATTGCTTTTCATTGATTCGAGGAACAGAGTATAGCATTTCAAGACATCAAAGACGTATGTACTAGATAACATGGTCCTGTTCTGAAGTTCTATGATGTGGCAAAGCCTTCACAATCAGCTGTGATGCATCAAAATCCAGTCTAGGAGCTGTATTGCTGCAAGATAACAAGCCTCTCGTTTTGGCTTCTATATCCATGAGATCAGCAGAAATCGCTTATGCTCAGATTGAGAAAGAGCGTCTAGCTGTCCTATTCAGCTTAAAGCGATTTAACCAATAGACATATGGCAAAGATGTCTTGGTAGAATCAGATCATCGTTAATTAAAATCTATCACCAAGAAACCGTTAGCATCAACACAACCTCGCTTGCAGAGAATGTTACTTCGATTGCAAAAATATTCATTCACTATATACGCCTGGAAAGGAGATGATCAGGATGACGTTGAATCAGGGTTCACATTGCCATGTCAAATTTACATGTATCTGATTAGAAACTGGTGGAAATAAAGGACTACATAGAAAGTGATAAAGCGATGAAGAAACTTCATTCAGTTATTCTTGAGGGTTGACCCGAACCCAAGTGGTCATTACCTCTAGAAGTTAAACAATACTCACATTGGAGAGATGAATTATCAGAAGTAGATGGTATCATACTAAGAGGCGAAACCATTGTAATTTCACCTAGTATGAGGAAAGAGATTTTATTGGCCGGGAATGAGTGCAGAAATTGCGGACGTGGTCACCAAATGTTCAACCTGCTTGGAACACAGAAACTATAACTTAAAATGAGACACCGATACCTTCAGCAGTACCCAGTAGGCCATGGGAGGTTGTTGCCACATATCGATTCACTTGGGATGGAGATAACTAATTAGTGATTGAGCAGTACTACTTAAGATATTTGGAGGTTGCCAAACTAACTGACACGAAGAGTGCTACTACAGTCCTCACTCATACAAAGTCAACATTCGCCAGACATGGGATTCCATCTGAGGTGAGAAGTGACAATAGACCTCAGTACTCATCCCATGAGCACAAAGATTTTTCCAAGAAGTCGGGATTCGTACATACAACAACAAGTCCGTACCACGCACAATCTCATAGATTATTTGAGAAAGCAATCAACACAATAAAGACATTGCTTCAAAAGGCCAACGACGACCATAAAGAACCATATCTGGACTATTAGAGTACCGAAATACGTCATTAGATGGTATTGGATCACCTGCACAAATGCTTATCATGCGGAGACTTAGTAATGCAGTGGGAATCCAGCAAAACAATCGTTTAAACCAGCTACAGTTACTGGATCAGCAAGTACACCACGATCATACATCGTGAGAACACCAGATGCAGATGTGTATCTGCGAAATCGACGCCATCTCATGTTAACCAGAGTCACCTCAAGAAGAGAACCACATGTTTGATGAGCCAGAGTCAGTTTTCGACCGAATCGGAACACTTGTTCATAATAGAGAGTCTGCAAGAGATTCCACCCTAACACAGTTAGTTACCAGTTGAACCTGACCTTTGGTACATGATTACATGAAGTTGAACCACAAACTTTGGTACATGATTACATGAAGTTGAACCACAACCTCTGGTACATGTTTACATGAAGTTGAACCACAACATCTGGTACATGTTTACATGAAGTTGAACCACAACATCTGGTACGTGTTTACATGAAGTTGAACCACAACATTTGATTCATGATTACATGAAGTTGAACCACAACCTATGGTACATGTTTACTTTAAGTTGAACCACAACCTCTGGTACATGTTTACATTAAGTTGAACCACAACCTCTGGTACATGTTTACATGAAGTTGAACCACAACCTCTGGTACATGCTTACATGAAGTTGAACCACAACATTTGCGTCATGATTACATGAAGTTGAACCACAATCGTCTGATGCAGATCCAATTCGTACAACACGTGGTCGTGAAATCCGAAAGCCTATTCGTTTCAAAGACTACACGTAATGGTGATTCCAGGATAAACAATCATATGTAAATGTTTAATTCTATTCGTGGAACATTTTCATGTTATTAGTTACATATTACACAACTTTATAATAAAAAAGGAGAGTTGTAATAATATCTAGTTTACCAACTACTCGACCCTATGAATTGTCGTTTTATACGCAACCCATCGACCATGACATTTAATTACTGATTTGACAGTTCTCTTAATATAACTCTAAATGTTAACACGTCGTTGTTTGTCTGTCCAACTCAAGGGCTATAAAAGCAAATTAAATGACAGTGGAACCTGTATGCATTTGATGTATTTACAATTTAATACGCATTCTGTTGAGTACTTTGAAACATTGACTGTAAGCTGTTGATGGTTCTGGGATTTAAGGATTCAATATTAAAATCAATTCAACTTCGCACCCAAAGCGGACGGAAATTCGCTTGAAATGGGCGGACATGGTGCGAAATGGGTTACACTCACGCACACGCGTGGCACGCACACACGCACGCACGCACGCACGCACGCACGCACGCACGCACGCACGCACGCACGCACACACACTCTGGTACATGTTTACTCTCTCTCTCTCTCTCTCTCTCTCTCTCTCTCTCTCTCTCTCTCTCTCTCTCTCTCTCTCTCTCTCTCTCTCTCTCTCTCTCTCTCTCGGCAGATCTATGACTTTTATGGAACGCTATCCATGTTGCTTTCGTCACAACATGGATATATTAAACACTTTCTTAAGAGATATACTCTAATTGGTATGTATTTAAGATACCATGGTGTTCTACAGGGAAAGAAAAGAAAACAATCTATTTGAAATGGCATTTTACAACATTTTCATGTGAAGACAATGTTACACATTTTAGCTTCATGGCCTAATGAATAGACCGTTCCATTTTATCCATCCATCACATGACGTCATAATTAACTACGTGGCGTGTAGGATGACCTTATAATGAATGACTCGATTTAGTCCGTCTTAAACGCTTAATAGTCCGACACGTTGAACTAATTGTATGCTTTACTATTTAATAAGCATTCTGGCTAAAATTTTGAAACTAATTTGACTGAGTGCTGTTGCTGGCATAGGTAGAAAGAGCACCCAGTCAAATTAGTTTCAAAATATTCACCAACATACCAGTATAATTAGAGAGGGGCCGGGCATAATTAAAACTGGAAAGGTCCGTTATTACATCCTCTTATCGGTCATTTTCTCGATTGGGGGGTCTCATCAGGCGTGTGTATACTGTAAATCATACAGCGGCTGTTGGAACTGGAAGAGGCATAGAACCTGGCATGCAATAAAGACATGAATGATAACAATTACTTTTTAAATAGCTCTGATGATGAGCAAATGTATTCGGCAATCCAGTGCAGGTAAGTGTGCACATTACAATCGTAATAAAGACACAAGTAATAAATAATAATGTTTAATGAATATGATGCTGCTGACATTAATAACGAATAGGTCAGTCAAGTCTAGTGAGAGCAACACAGTCCCTTATGCACTATGGGATAAATCGGTGATACGGTCCCTATGCTGTCTTCTCAGAAGATACATGCACGGTGAGGAAAGGCAGATGGGAATGATCTAGGCACCTATGCTGGGAAGGTGAAAGTGAAGGTAAGCTACACAACTGAAAGGTGTGAATGAGCTCAGTTTAAGATGCAAGTGTAATAGAAGGTGTGAATGAGCGCAGTTTAAGATGAAAGTGTAATAGAAGGTGTGAATGAGCTCGGTTTAAGATGCAAGTGTAATAGAAGGTGTGAATGAGCTCAGTTTAAGATGCAAGTGTAATAGAAGGTGTGAATGAGCTCAGTTTAAGAAACAAGTGTAATAGAAGGTGTGAATGAGCTCAGTTTAAGAAACAAGTGTAATAGATGATGTGAATGAGCTCAGTTTAAGATGCAAGTGCAATAGAAGGTGTGAATGAGCTCAGTTTATGATGCAAGTGTAATAGAAGGTGTGAATGAGCTCAATTTAAGATGCAAGTGTAATAGAAGGTGTGAATGAGCTCAGTTTAAGATGCAAGTGTAATAGAAGGTTTGAATGAGCTCAGTTTAAGATGCAAGTGTAATAGAATGTGTGAATGAGCTCAGTTTAAGAAACAAGTGTAATAGAAGGTGTGAATGAGCTCAGTTTAAGATGCAAGTGTAACAGAAGGTGTGAATGAGCTCAGTTTAAGATGAAAGTGTAATAGAAGGTGTGAATGAGCTCAGTTTATGATACAAGTGTAATAGGTGTGAATGAGCTCAGTTTAAGATGCAAGTGTAATAGAAGGTGTGAATGAGCTCAGTTTAAGATGCAAGTGCAATAGAAGGTGTGAATGAGCTCAGTTTATGATACAAGTGTAATAGGTGTGAATGAGCTCAGTTTAAGATGCAAGTGTAACAGAAGGTGTGAGTGAGCGCAGTTTAAGATGAAAGTGTAATAGAAGGTGTGAATGAGCTCAGTGTAAGATGCAAGTGTAATAGAAGGTGTGAATGAGCGCAGTTTATGATGCAAATGTAATAGAAGGTGTGAATGAGCTCAGTTTATAAGATGCAAGTGCAATAGCAGGTGTGAATGAGCTCAGTTTATGATGCAAGTGTAATAGAAGGTGTGAATGAGCTCAGTTTAGGAAACAAGTGTAATAGATGATGTGAATGAGCTCAGTTTATGATGCAAGTGTAATAGAAGGTGTGAATGAGCTCAGTTTAAGATGCAAGTGTAATAGAAGGTGTGAATGAGCTCAGTTTAAGATGAAAGTGCAATAGAAGGTGTGAATGAGCTCAGTTTAAGATGAACGTGCAATAGAAGGTGTGAATGAGCCCAGTTTAAGATGAAAGTGTAACAGAAGGTGTGAATGAGCTCAGTTTAAGATGCAAGTGTAATAGAAGGTGTGAATGAGCCCAGTTTAAGATGAAAGTGCAATAGAAGGTGTGAATGAGCTCAGTTTAAGAAACAAGTGTAATAGAAGGTGTGAATGAGATCAGTTTAAGAAACAAGTGTAATAAAAGGTGTGAATGAGCTCAGTTTAAGATGAAAGTGTAACAGAAGGTGTGAATGAGCTCAGTTTAAGATGAAAGTGTAATAGAAGGTGTGAATGAGCTCAGTTTAGGAAACAAGTGTAATAGATGATGTGAATGAGCTCAGTTTATGATGCAAGTGTAATAGAAGGTGTGAATGAGCTCAGTTTAAGATGCAAGTGTAATAGAAGGTGTGAATGAGCTCAGTTTAAGATGAAAGTGCAATAGAAGGTGTGAATGAGCTCAGTTTAAGATGAAAGTGCAATAGAAGGTGTGAATGAGCCCAGTTTAAGATGAAAGTGTAACAGAAGGTGTGAATGAGCTCAGTTTAAGATGCAAGTGTAATAGAAGGTGTGAATGAGCCCAGTTTAAGATGAAAGTGCAATAGAAGGTGTGAATGAGCTCAGTTTAAGAAACAAGTGTAATAGAAGGTGTGAATGAGATCAGTTTAAGAAACAAGTGTAATAAAAGGTGTGAATGAGCTCAGTTTAAGATGAAAGTGTAACAGAAGGTGTGAATGAGCTCAGTTTAAGATGAAAGTGTAATAGAAGGTGTGAATGAGCTCAGTTTAAGAAACAAGTGTAATAGAAGGTGTTAATGAGCTCAGTTTAAGATGCAAGTGTAATAGAAGGTGTGAATGAGCTCAGTTTAAGAAACAAATGTAATAGAAGGTGTGAATGAGCTCAGTTTAAGATGAAAGTGTAATAGAAGGTGTGAATGAGCTCAGTTTAAGATGCAAGTGTAACAGAAGGTGTGAATGAGCTCAGTTTAAGATGCAAGTGTAACAGAAGGTGTGAATGAGCTCAGTTTAAGAAACAAGTGTAACAGAAGGTGTGAATGAGCTCAGTTTAAGATGAAAGTGTAACAGAAGGTGTGAATGAGCTCAGTTTAAGATGAAAGTGTAACAGAAGGTGTGAATGAGCTCAGTTTATGATGCAAGTGTAATAGATGATGTGAATGAGCTCAGTTTAAGAAACAAGAGTAATAGATTATGTGAATGAGCTCAGTTTAAGATGAAAGTGCAATAGAAGGTGTGAATGAGCTCAGTTTATGATGCAAGTGTAATAGCTGTGAATGAGCTCAATTTAAGATGAATGTGCAATAGAAGGTGTGAATGAGCTCAGTTTATGATGCAAGTGTAATAGCTGTGAATGAGCTCAGTTTATGATGCAAGTGTAATAGAAGGTGTGAATGAGCTCAATTTAAGATGCAAGTGCAATAGAAGGTGTGAATGAGCTCAGTTCAAAATGCAAGTGTAATAGCTGTGAATGAGCTCAATTTAAGATGAATGTGCAATAGAAGGTGTGAATGAGCTCAGTTTATGATGCAAGTGTAATAGCTGTGAATGAGCTCAATTTAAGATGCAAGTGTAATAGAAGGTGTGAATGAGCTCAGTTTAAGATGCAAGTGCAATAGAAGGTGTGAATGAGCTCAGTTCAAAATGCAAGTGTAATAGCTGTGAATGAGCTCAATTTAAGATGCAAGTGTAATAGAAGGTGTGAATGAGCTCAGTTTAAGATGCAAGTGTAATAGAAGGTATGAATGAGCTCAGTTTAAGATGCATGTGCAAAAGAAGGTGTGAATGAGCTCAGTTCAAAATGCAAGTGTAATAGAAGGTGTGAATGAGCTCAGTTCAAAATACAAGTGTAATAGAAGGTGTGAATGAGCTCAGTTCAAAATGCAAGTGTAATAGAAGGTGTGAATGAGCTCAGTTCAAAATGCCAGTGTAATAGAAGGTGTGAATGAGCTCAATTTAAGATGCAAGTGTAATAGAAGGTGTGAATGAGCTCAGTTCAAGATGCAAGTGTAATAGAAGGTGTGAATGAGCTCAGTTCAAAATGCAAGTGTAATAGAAGGTGTGAATGAGCTCAGTTCAAGATGCAAGTGTAATAGAAGGTGTGAATGAGCTCAATTTAAGATGTAAGTGCAATAGAAGGTGTGAATGAGCTCAGTTCAAAATGCAAGTGCAATAGAAGGTGTGAATGAGCTCAGTTCAAAATGCAAGTGTAATAGAAGGTGTGAATGAGCTCAGTTCAAAATGCAAGTGTAATAGAAGGTGTGAATGAGCTCAGTTTAAGATGCAAGTGTAATAGAAGGTGTGAATGAGCTCAGTTCAAAATGCAAGTGTAATTGCCCCTGTCTGTCGATCCTGTCTTAGTGACGTAGCTAAAGAGGATGGGGCTACGGACAATGGCGCGTGGCTCCTTATGAGAAATTAGTGGTCCCTTTGTGCACCCATGATATTTGGTTCTGTAGCAATAGATAATTGACCTTTTAACCTTTTATGACACAGAATGCAACCTTATACAGAACATCACTTCTCCGAGATTTTAATTAAAAAGGGTTTCGTGAAAGGAACCAAGAATACCTGCTTTTTGTGATGGTAAAACTCTCTCCCTGATCCTCGCTCAGCGGGTGACCCGACGCAGAAAGAGTACGGCAGACTGAACTAGAGGCCCAATGGACCTGTATCGCTACCTGGATATATTGACCACTTGCACAAACGAACAAAACAAGATGACCACTCTACAAATTTACCAATTTAATTTCTGTGAAAACGGTTTTAGGCAGGTTTTATTAAAATTGGCCAAGTGGTTAATAATTCTGATTTTCTCAGAAATGTTCAGAATAATCCAAGATGGTCGTTAAGCACGATAAATTGTGAGTGATTTACCGCAGCCACGTTTTTACGTATCAACTTCCCTTGAACAAATGCCGTTAATCCCTAATCATATCTCCCAAATTTCGGCCCGATCCTTTCAGCGGTTCTGGAGAAGAAGTCATTTTCACGAATACTAGGTCATCCTACGATAGTCGCCCATCCATTTGGCCAATCATGTTCCCTTGAACAAACCTCGCTCAGATCTTACTCCACATGACATTTCGTGAGTTTTGAATCAATCCCCCAGGAGATTTCGGAGAGAAAGGTTTTTAAAGACATTTGTGATAATCGGCCGAAATCCAAGATGGCCGCCGGACAAATTGGACGATCTGCTTCCTTTTAACGAACTATGACCTCTATGCCAGAAGGATGCTTCATTCCAAATATAATTGAAATCGTCCCAGTTGTTCTCAAGAATACATTTTAAGTTACCTATTGCTTAAGTATGGGATTTTTTTTGGCAGAAAACGGATGCAAGATGGTCGCCAACCCGTTTATCCGACAGCTTCAAAAGGGGAAATTTAAAATCAGCCTACCCAAAAACTCTTGAATAAACCAATTCATCTTCAAAATCCATCAGATATATATTTTTGACGTATCAACGTCCCATGAAAAACTTTAATAGCCTAATATATTTCCCAAATTTCGGCCCAATCCATTCAACGACTTTGGAGAAGAGGTCATTTTCGCAAATACTAGGTCACCCAAGATGGCCACCATACCATTTGGCAAATGAAGTTCCTTCGAACAAAGTTTGTTCAGCTCTTGTCCTAGATGATATTTCATGAGGTCTGAATCAATCGGAGATTTTTAAAAACGTTTCTAAAAATCGGACAAAATCCAAGATGGCTGCCGGAAAAATTATCTGATCAGCTTCTTTTTAACAAATCTGGATCTCTATGCCGTAAGGATGCTTCCGGCCAAATATAATTGAAATCGGACCAGTGGTTCTCGAGAAGATGTTTCAAATAGTTCATTGCATTAATATGGGAGTCTTTGGCGGGAAAATGATCCAAGATGGCCACCAAACCGTGTATCCGACAGTTTCCAAAGTGAAATATTCAGAAACTTAAATAAAACTAATTTCGGCTTCAAAATCCATCAAATAGAAAAAAACAATATGGCCGCCGAGCATGCTGCATTTTGATTGGTCCACGGTGGCCATGGTTTTAACGTATCCACTTCCTTTGAACAAACTTTAATGGCCCTTAGTCCCTCATCACATCTCTCAAATTTTGGCCCGATCCATTCAACGGTTCTGAAGAAGAAACCGTTTTCGCTAAAACTAGGCTATCTAAGATGGCCGCCGAAACCTTTAGCTAATCAAGTTCCCTTGAACAAACTTGGTTAATTCAGCTCTTCCCCTAGATGTTGTTTCATAAATTTTGAATCAATCTCACAATCAGCTTCGGAGAAGATTTTTGAAGAGTTTCTAAACTCAATCGGACAAAGTCCAAAATGGCCACTGGCTAAATTGGCAGGTGGGCTTCTTTTGAACAAACTCGAATCCCTATGCCCTATGGATGCTACGTGCCAACAATAATTGAAATCGATTCAGTGGTTCTCGAGAAGAACTTGTTTAAAGGAAAAGCTTATGGACGATGTAGACGCACGCACGCACGCACGCACGCACGCACGCACGCACGCACGCACGCACGCACGCACGCACGCACGCACGCACGCACGCACGCACATGCGCGCACATTAACAAATCTGTATTTGTAGGAGGTTTCCATATGCCCTTTCAGATTATGTATTTTAATATGCGATACACCGGGACATACTATGGTTTTTGAGGCGTTACAATTACGCAAAGGTTCCACTGCGACTCTGGCCACGGCACTCAAAATTGGCATAAACCTCGATACAATCAGTGTAGACTTGCACAAGACCACTAAAAACCTGTCCTGAAGCATCGTATTGAACATGATATGTCTGTAAGTTGGATAAGTCGGTCACCAGAAGTAAAATGGAAGTCACCAATTTTGCTGGCAACTGTGCATTGATATTGTTGACAAGGGTATATTTCGGTGTTAACCGCCTAAAGAGTGAAGAGATTCCGTATGAACGAGCTACAGATCCTTTGTTCATTACTTTCTTGGAATGGTGTTATTATGCTAAATGGCAGAATGTCCGTTTTTTTAAAGTAGATGAATTACGTAGAGTAATCAATTAATGAGAAAACAAAATGTGCGTTGCCTTTATGCACCAGATAATAAGTATGTCAAAGAGGCCACAGATTAAGCCCATAAATTTCAAATTTGTTCTTTCATCTAGTCACCGTGATTGTCACTATCAAATGTCGATTCACTACGTTGATTGCTCTTATCATCATCAGTTTTCATGATCATTTATCACTTTAATACACTGTTTCTCTAACATATCCGCTAGTTTAGAGGTAGTCTCTCGCCCTCATACCTCATGGCTTCCTGTCTCTGTCCCGACCGACACCATAGTCAGTATTCTCAGTTGGTACCCGGATGTCTTGCAATTATCTATCTTTTTGTGTCATATGGGGCCAGTTTCACAAACCTCGTTTCACACTAGGGTACTTAAGTACGGAGTAAATATCAAATGAAGCATACTGATTGGTCCGTGTTCTACTTTACGACATGGCGTAACTTACGCATCTTTGCGAAACCGGTCCCAGGTGTCACATACAGTACAGCTCAGAAATAACATAAAATATTTCCAAAACAAAATGAATCGTTCTGTTAAATATTTCGAACTTAATTTTATTGGAAGCCACTGTTGCCTAAGGCAGCAATGGCTTCCAGTGAACTTAAGTCCAAAATATCCAACAGACAATTTCTTACATCGTGTTCAAAGTTATACTCCCTAATATGCGTTTGTGTTTGTTTAGGAAACATGTTATTTATGATCCGTACTATAGCAGAGTCAAGGCCCTGGATGAGGTCATTCTATGTGCTAGCTTGACAAACAGACCTTATGAATCGGTTCTATCCAGCACTAAAGAAGACACGTGTCAACAACGGTCTTTTCGATTTTCTTGACGGAGCTACGTCACGACTATGCTGTGGCAGCAACATCTCCCAGTCAAATTAGTTTCAACATATTCAAGACGTAATTGAGTATGACGCCAGCTACACGAGTAGCAAACCGGATCATTCCATTGATTCTATGTAGCCAAACGTAATCTAAGACGTGTGTAGGAACGTACTGCATGTACACGCATGCATGTACGCATTGAAGTCGGCATGCGTTTAACAAATTCGAACTACATTGATCTTAAACGTTGATAGAAACCCAATCTCTGGATAAAACCTGTACAGCTTATCTCCCACTTTTACAGCGAGAAGTGTCACATAGATTGAAACGAACAGCTCCATCACTCATCCACACTAAATATTTTACACTTCTTAGAATCCGTGTCCATGGTATTATGTATTGAATTGCATAGGAAAATACATTTAAATAAGAACTGTAGACTTCATGTTGCCATTTATTCAGAGAAGAGCAATGATGCATACTTGTGGCTGTTGCTATCTTGGTAAAACACCATTTTCAGAATAAATAATGGAGCCCGTGCTAAATTGAGCTTCATAACGGAGCAATGTGGCACTGTATTCAGCAGTAAATGTGTCTAAAAGCGAGATTGTTTGCTTGTTTAGTTTCAAATGTAGCATCTTAGCGCGAGACTTCAGAGCTTTTAGGCAATGGCTGTCCAATCTACGCCTCCTTCCCGCTTAATGACGAAGTCAGTGGTGCTGAACAAAATTGCCTTTTATAGAGCCATAATGGATGTCAATTCCACTCAATGAAGAACAGGGCTGGCGATGGGGGGGTGTTGGAGGTAAGAGAGGAGGGCTAAACATAACAACGCTCATACATCACCCTCAGCGACAGCCCTCTAGTACCACTGCTGTTATATTTTTCATGAGGTCGTAGTCGTCGTCGTCGTAGTCGTCGTCGTCGTTATTGTTTCCGCTGGCGCCGTGGTTATGATCGCTGCGCTGGTGTGGTAAAATTAATTTCGCTAAATATCTGAAAAAAATCGCCGAAGCCATCATTGTTGGTCATCGTTGTCATCGTCGTCGACGTCGTCCCTCGTCATCGTCGTCGTAGGTTGTCGTCGTAGTAGTTGGTGATCGTCGTCGGTCATTGGTTATTAGTCGTCGTCGTCGTTGTTCTTGTGGTTAATGTAGTCGTCATCCTAGTCGTCGTCGTCGTCTTCCTCGTCGTCGTCGTTGATTTTATTGGCGGCGGTGGCGATGATGATCGTTGTGCTAATGCGGTGTAATTAAGGTTGCCAAATATCTACTAAAATCATTTATCGAGATAAGGCCTCTAAGTTCCTAAGTGAATTCCGTTCAAATCCCTTCACACTCACAGAAGTTATCGAATCCAAACAAGCAATTACCGCACGGATGGACGTAGAGCTATCTCCCTTGACCTTCGTTTTTGACTGGGTAATAATTAAAGTCCGTGATTTGAGAGGAAATGAAAATATTTATGTCAATAATGGTTAGGGCGGTAACGATACGGTTTCGGGCAATAAAATACGTATTGCAATAAACAAGTCACAATACAACACACAATTCAATACAGTTATTACAATGAAAAATGTGTGTAACTTAATGTAATAATTCATTGGAGCACTTTTTCTTTGTTAGCCCTTTAACAAGCGCATAAGCCAAAAACAGCTTCTGCATTGGTCTTGAAAAATGCCCATTTCCAGACCAAGAAGAGACTATTTTTGAAAATGTACCACTGGAATGACTGGCTCGATAAAAGAGCCAGTTATTCCAGCGTTAAATTTTCAAAAAAAGTCTTCTTGGTCTGGAAATGGCAATTATCTGGGAGAAATTTGTGTTAAAGGGTTAAATGTGTACTTATTGTTTGCTCAGCACTATGTCACAAAATCTTTATTGTAATAACTGTATTGTATTGCGTATTGTTTTGTGACTCCAATACAATACGAGTATTGCCAAGGCTCATATTGCTATACAAAATATGTATCGCGTATTGTTACAGCCTTAATAATGGTGACGTTAACTTGACTGAACGCTGGTTGCTCAGCTGCTCAAGGCAGCAACAGGTTCTAGACAACTTTACCTCAAAATATTAAACAGCTTTTAAAATTGAGATAATGTAGTCAGAGAGTTAAGTTCTAATTTCTAACCCGTTTTGCAAGCTTCAATTAATAAAGATTGTATTACAATTGGACCCTTAATTTAGGACAAATTCACTTTATTCACTTAAATTCACTTTATTCACTTAAATTAACTTTATTCACTTAAATTCACTTGATTCACTCAACAATTGCATCATTAACACTTTTATTTTCTCATCAAGTCGAGCAGCGCGTGCCACAAAGTTACGTTTTAGACAGTAAATGATTAATTGCGCGTAAACGCTCAAGCCAGAGATTACCACAACCGGAAGTGACGTGGTGTGCTTGGCTCTTAAGATCTGTTGTATGGCATCGCGTCCTGTTGACGCTAGCTTTAACCCTTTAACACTCATATCAGCCAAAAACGGATTCTGTAGTGGTCTTGAGAAATGGCCATTTGCAGACTAGGAGAAGACTATTTTTGAAAATTTATCAATGGAATGACTGGCTCGAAAACTGAGCCAGTCATTCCATTGGTAAATTTTCCAAAATAGTCTTCTCTTGGTTTGCAAATGGGGATTTTCTATGAAAAAAATGAAATAATTTTGAACAAATTCGATGGATAAAAGTTTAACAGTTACTTGTCAGGTCTCATGATGGATGAATGTTAGATCTAGAGCAATGGAGGGATTCGATCTGTCACTCAAGTATTGAACGTCATAATCAAATACGTCACTTACTAGCTGACGTCACAATCAAAATCACGTGGGTCGGTCATGAAATGGGCAATGGTCCGTCACGACAGTGTCTTAATTTGATGTCTTTGATGAATTTACAAATTAACACATTTTATGTTGAATATTTTTTAACTAATTTGATTGCGAGTTGTTGCTCGCAGTCAAATTAGTTTCAGAATATCCAAAAGCTTGGCTGTATAGTCACCTTGAAATTGAGATTCTGGGAGTTCTGGATTCAAAGTGTTAAAAATAAATTCAAATAAACGTACAAAGTGGGAGGAACTTAGCTAGAAATGGGCGGGGCATAGTTAGAAATTGATTCATCTAGTCCGTGCTTTTAAAGCATGAAGACTGCTGGTAAGAGAATTGATAATAGCGTAGTTACAATACTGGATTGTTCCTGAGGAAATCACACAAATCTGAATTTGGCAAATAAAAATGGCTGTGTAATTTGGAATGACCAGTTTGATGATGACGTTTTTAAAGTCTCGCGCTCCCTAGAAAGGGGGTATCTAATGTAGAAGTAGGTATGTATTTGAAGGTGAACGTGCGTTGTCAATAGCAGGATTAATAGAACTTATGCTTGACATTAATAAAACTGCATACCTATCCAAATACATGCCTAAAACATACCTACGTATCTATCGACCATATCTAACTAGCTATCTATTTTTCTACTCTTAAGCCCTTCGCTCTCGCCCCACACACCCACCTACTCTTAGGATTGACTGTACTATGCAGGCGATACACGAAAGATGTCTTTGTGGGTTCTGAGCGAGTGAGGACGCCTGACCTGGGTTAGTGTGGTTTAGCTATCATGAAAATTGACGCTATACATATCGCTATTTAAGATGAAATCGATTGCTATTCCCAAAGGCAAATATCTCCCAACCTTAGTCTAGCCATGACAAAAGGGCTTTGTGGGCAGAGAAATTTGCAACACTTAAGAAAAGGGAAAATACACTAAAATCGGGGATTGTTTGCCGTGTCAAAGGGAACTCTGTCTGGAGAAGCCACATACATTGACTGTAAACGATGAAGGGAAATTACGATTCCTGCTGGGACATAAAGAAGGCGAGTGTCCCTGGAATCGTTGTCAAAATGACACAAGAATAACACGAATCACTTAAACACGCTCTGAGAGACCGTACTCCAGCCAGATAACGATCAGATCTTCTGCAACTTCTTGACTGGAATGGCAGCGTACATTTTGAAACTATGTTGCCGAAACCTGCTGCTGTTGTAGAAAGCAACAACTTCCAGCAACATTGTTGTCAAAGCGAACATCAGCCATCATTTAAATACATGTGTTTAGATGATTGCATAATAAAGCCAGTATTAAATGCAGCACAGAAGCGCTAAGTGTTATACAATTTTATATCTTCAATCCAGGATCAAAGATCGTCTCAAGGTTTCCCCGAGTGAACAGCGAGTCGAATGAAAGCTTTGAATGGAACAGTCTCCAGGAACCGCTTCAGGAAGGCAGGATGTTCCTCTAATTAACTGTACCCGAAGCCTGGGTAAATGTTATCCCTTCTAAGCACGCCAAAAAGCGACTGCCTTTTTAGCTGGCTATTGGCAGATCTCGAGCTCCGAGAATAGCCGAGTTAATCGTTCGAGACCGGATAACTCACGAGCCAGTTTGTCCGGATATGGAAGTCTAAAAGAAGGAAATAGCATTATGGGTAACTTAAAGGGTCTCATTAAAAGAGCATCGATCAGTCTTTTGATGTTGTTTAGCATAAACGCTTGAATTCACTCCAGATTATAGATGCGGCGAGCAATGCTGATGGTGACGAGGCGGCGAGCAATGCTGATGGTGACGAGGCACTAAAATAGGGTTAGGCTCTTAGCTACATAACGGCAATAATTCTAGTTCCCATCAGTAGCAGCGACACTAGCAGCGTCAGCAACAAGAGGGGGAGTGCGACAACAAAAAATTAACACAAATTAAAACAACAACAACAACAACAACAACAACAACAACAGACGGCCGGCCGGACTGACGGACGGACGGACGGACGGACAAACAGACAGACAGACAGACAGACAGACGAGTAAATCAACCGTCCGACCGATTGAATACCGACAAGTCAGCCGACTGGTCGGCCAGTCGTTTGGGTTTGGTTATTTGTGCAGCCTCAATCGCTGGGTCAGCCATTCAGTTGGTCAGCCATTGGTTCATTTCATTAGTCAGTTGATCCATAATTATTCAATCAGCGTATACATCTGTCAATCAACCAAGTAATGAGTCGATCAGTCGCTTGTTTAATCGCATATGGCCTGTAGTAACCTCTTGTCTACATGTTCAGATTTATTACCACTCTCACCATCATCTTTATGATCATTATTGACATTAGCAAATACAAAGCCAGGAGAGGACGTCATTGCATAAATCTGCTAAGCGTGCTACGAGGTGACCTAAAAAGCAGGGCTCGGTACATTCAAGTCAAGAATGGACCTGAGGAAGCTAAGGATTTCGGTTGCGGACAAGACACAATAGGCAAAAGCGAAGAAGGACTGATTGTAGGTGTATGATGTTTCTACGACTACAGCCGCAGAATACAGTAATCATACATACATTGACATTAGTCTCGACATCATTGTCATCATCATATTGTTGCTGCTAGAGGCACCATTGCTAACTGTTGCATGTAAATTGAATAGTCCATTAATCTGGTATCTGTCCCATCGTGCTAACCGAGCTAGTCATTGGTAAATTAAAAAAAATAGTCTTCTCTTGACTGGAGACACACTTACTGTAAAGAAAATCTTACCATATCTTAGGTCTTATAGGTGATAGAATTTACTTCCTATAATCCATCTCTGATATTTTAGCTTTTTATCACGCAGACAACGAAAGATGTTCAATCAACATAGTATTTATTAAATTGTAAATGATTTTTTTTAATTCGATCTTTGGCGATAAAAGGGTTAGAGTGCCCATTCTACTGGCAGTTAAATCTGATTCAGACCTCTGTATTCTGACGTATAACAGTTGTATTTACTTATATGAGTACTTGCAATAATTAGGATGGTTTGCCCATGTCAAAATTCTTTTTCCAGATTTCAAAATGAAATGTTAATGATATAGTCGGGTAAATTGACCTGTCCTTTGTATCCATCCATCATCCGACGTCATATCACATCATAATCAACTAAGTGACGTTTAGGATGACGTCATAATTAATTATGACATGAATAGCTCGATTTTATTCCGTCTTTAAAGCTTAATAGTCTGACACGTTGTACGAATTGCATGTATTTACCATTTAATAAACAGTCTGTTGAATATTTTGAAAGTAATTTGACTGGATGTTGTTGCTGCAGCAGCAACAGCACCCGGCCAAATTAGTTTCAAGTGCTTACCTGTATAGTTTTCTGGAAATTGACAGTCAGTGAGTGCGGGGGTCGATTGATCCCAGCGCGAGCCAGGTGTGGGCGGAGCTTAGCTAGAGATGGGGCGGGGCATTGCTAAAACTGAAAAATGTCCATTTGTTCGATTGGTATGTATATTATATTTTAATCAACCTAGATCTAACATTTTGATATTTAACGTTTTCATGTCTAAGACGGCCAAAATCGGCCCCATGAAGCGGTTTTAAAGAATACCCATTTGCAGGCCAAGAGAATACTATTTTTTGAAAATTTACCACTGTAATGACTGACTCTGTAACCATAACTGTCTCTCTTGACCTGCTTAATATTTTTAAGTTTGGGTCCGTATTCTCACTAGAAACTTAACCGGTGTATCGCAATGCTGAGGTATGGCGTTATTCCCGTCATGGCCATTGAATTGTCTATCAAGCTAAAGAATTGCATGTCTTTGCTACGTAATCAACATTATGTTGAATATTCTGAAACACATTTTACTGGAGGCTGCTGTTACCAGAGGTAGCAACAGTCTTGCTGCCAGAGAGGCAGCAACAGTCTCCAGTCAAATTAGTTCAAAATATTCAACAGCTTGACTGCATAGTTGAAAATGGGATTTTGAGAAGTCGGCGTTCACGGCATAACATGGGCAACGCGAGGGTGGAGCTCAGCTATAGATTTACAGGGCATAGCTATAGAAATGGATTCATGTATCTACAGATCTACACGAAGCTAGTGTTTGTAAGTTTAACTTGTCCAAGCACCCACCATGTACCCGTTGTTTCGTTCTATGATTCTGTAATCCTCAATAGGTTTTATTAGTCCATGAGCTAAAGCTAGGTCAGAATCGTGACGTAGCACACCCAGTATTCGGAAGGTCTGACACTTGCTGTGGCTTGGGGGACATGTCCCACACATTTTAAGCCCTGTTGTACAAACAAATTGTGGTAGCACTAATTAGTTATCCTGATTTCTTTGCATAGGGGGTCTAGGCTTTGGCTGTATCCACAGTGCACAACGATATAAGCATGAACGTGTCATAACTCAAAGTAATATCGTATTAGATTCACCATATATGATATTTAGACGGATATTGACCTAACATATATCCAACATACATTTTGCATGCATATACCAAAGTCACCAGTTGTGACCGCGTTCATGGACACTGTCAAGAAGGATTGGTACCAATGTGATAGCTCAATCCAGGAACAGGCATTAGTCATGGATCTTGCATGGGCCATCGTTCGAATGTGTCCAATAAAATTGTTTGCGGTAGATCTTGTACCCATGATGACCACAGAAACACAAACAGTCCCTAGTTGGAGTGGATTTAATGCACTTGTATCATGTGCACTGTGATCAGACTGGGGTGATTCCACATTTCGCTAAACTACTTAGCTGTTATTGGAAAGATGTTTGATGACTCTGGCTTAGAAGATCTCCTCATAGAGGCCAACACATATGGTAGCAGCACGGCTGCTGCTCTACTTAAAGGGAAGTCATATAATCGAGGAGTGAGGGCTCACAAATTGGTTATGGAAGCGCTGCTGCGATTACAATGGCAGTCTTTTTCCAAATGGGTTCAACAAAATGGACAACATGAGGACCACATTACTCCAACAGAATTGGAGAGTCTGGATGAGAAAATTAAGATGTGCCGAAGCAGCATTGACGACTTAGACGCACTGCAAGAAAATTTCAAAGAGGTGTGTATGTACGTGAATAAATTGCAACAGCTGTTCAAATCCTTTAAAGTTGAGTCAAGCTCGAAATCACACCTGTTCGCACTTTGGAACTCATATATTCATATGGTAGAGCTGCTGCTTGGATTCATAAGAGCTGAGAGAACTGGAGATTGGCAGGCACACCTATCTGCTACTGCTGCTATGGCGCCATATTTCTACAGCATGGACAGAACCAATTATGCAAGATGGCTGCCAATATATCTTGCGGACATGAAGATGCTTCCAAGTACACATCCCCATGTACATGAACAATTCTTGAATGGAAATCATTCCGTAAGTCGCTCAGACCATCCATTCAATCAAGTGTGGACAGATATGGCCTTAGAGCAATCGATTAATTTGGATTCCAAAAAGCGAGGTGGTATTATTGGAATAACACAAAAGCCAGGAGCTCTGGAGAGGTGTTTTTTAACTAGCCACGAGAGGGCAGCCATAACAACGGTCACAAAGCAAATGTGTGGGTTACAAGATAGTCACATGTTTGGAGTACATACGGAAATGGGGACTAATCGAATGAACAGGGATGAAACCGATGTGCAGAAGATACTTTCGATGTTCTCATCAGATATAATGACCAATCCCTTTAATATTGCGGAAAACGACGACAGCGAGTGTCTTCCGCTTGTAAACATTGCAACTGGCGTGGTATTGCCTAGTGAAATCGCCAAGAGACTTGTTTCCGCCTGTGACATTGGTAAGGAGATTATGGAAAATTTTGTTCAGGAGCGGCTGGACACTAACACGAGAAGCTTTTGGGACACGTTGCCACACTTAAAACTTAAAACATTTGCCAGCCTAGCACAGAAGAAAAAACTCAAAACAAATGATGAAAGAATTCACAATGTGAGATCTGACCGCGAACTATTTGGTCGATTAATTATTGCCGCAAGGTCCAGAGATGTTGATTTAAAACTAGTGATGACGTATGAACTGTCTGCTGTTCCACTATCATTGTCACATACGGATGGGACTCTAAGAAAGAATGTGAAAAGTGTTTTGTTAAGTGAACTAGAAAAGGAAGTAAATGTTGATGGACGGCTTCCACCTGTTGACAAGACAGGCGCAACAGCTTATGTAGTAGATGGCATGGCAATTGTGCAAATGGTTAAAACTGGAGGTACGTCTACATTTGGAGAATTGGCTGATAAATACTGGCACATCTTTACAGTTCCACTGAATCAAGAAGACTACAACAGAGTAGATATAGTTTTTGACAGATATGATAGACTGGAATCTCTCAAAGCGGAAGAGCGGCTAAAACGTGGGTCATCAACAGCATTGGAAGTAAAGATTGCTGGAGAAAATACTCCCGTTCCAAAGCAACAAAAGTAACCTGGATGCATTTCTCAGCAAGCGGTGGCGTGATACTGGTCCAAATATGCTATCTGCCGACAATTGCGTCATTCTTGCTGGTGGCTTTAACGATGGACTGGATGTTGTTGTCATTTCAGCGAACAATTCGTCGTATTTGGAAGAACTTCGATCAGATCACGAGGAAGCAGATACGTGTATGATGTTGCACGCGCTACACGCTTCAAAAGACCACATGCGTGTTGTTATACAGTCTCCTGATACAGACGTGGCAGTACTTAGTATAGATACGTATCATTCCCTTCACTGTTCTGAACTATGGTTCCGTACGGGCACAAAGGACAAATTGCGATACATACCAATACATACAGTTGCTCAAGTACTGGGCCCAGCTATTTGTCTGTCTTTGCCTGGGTTTCATTCTCTTACAGGTTGTGATAGCACTAGTGCATTATTTGGAGTCGCTAAGAGAAAAGCATTCAATCTCTTAAAGTCATCTGAATGTCATCAGCTTAGCTTAGCCCAACTCGGCGAACATGTTGACTTATCACCGAATACTGCAATTCTATGTGAGAAATTTGTCTGTGAGTTGTATACCAACAGGGATGTGGGAAAGACAGCTGATGAAACCCGTTATTGGCTCTTTTGTCAAAAGAGACAAAGAAATGAAAATCTTCCACCTACATCGAATAGTCCAAAGCATCACACCGAAAGGGCCAATTTTCAAGCTCTTGTTTGGAGACGTTCATTGCAAGCTGTTCACAATCTTCCATCTCCAAATGGACATGGCTGGAGTATAGTGGATGGTCTACTCAAGCCTGTTCTAATGTCAAAGGATCCTGCTCCATTTGGATTAGTTGAACTCACATCATGTAGATGTCAAAAGTCTGCCTGCAAAAGAACAGATCTCTGTCAATGCAAGGCTAACAATCTACTCTGCACTGAAGCATGCCTTTGTATGGGAGGTGAAATGTGTGACAATGTTCAGCATACAATTGTCGAAGATGACTCTGACACGGATGAGTAACATTCTCTCATTTGCTCGCGTGATAAATATGTCCCGCCAGCTTGTGTAGACATGCACTGCATGTCAGTTAAAAGTTTAATTATGAAAAATGTAGAAAACATGGGCATTGTTGTAGCTAAGGTATTGCTAGTCACAAGAAGACCTAAGTGCCCCAATATGTACAAAGCAACATACGGGTGTCTTAAACGAGGTTGATTATGTATAAATCTGCGATATACGATCACTCCTTTCCATTTTGGTTAAGATTGTATTGATATAACATGCGCTTAAGTTTGTGAAAAATTTACCATTGTGAAAATTGTTTGAGAGCCACATTCAACACCTATTGTAAAAGGGCTTCTCACGGGTTAGTGATACCACAATTTTCTTGTACAACAGGGCTCAGAATATACCCAAGACATCGGTCTAGCATAATATAGAGACAAACCTTCTGAATACTGGGTGTGCTACGAAACCATTCTTCTAGACCCCTTTTGAAAATTGCCTCCCGGACTATATGCGTTAAATTAAATGAGAGATCCAAACTTGAGTTGCATATTGAACAATTGGTCTAAAGTGTGATTTTAATAAAGCCAAAAGGATTCCTTACCAAGAGAGCGGCGAGCAAAATGTCCTTCGCATTAGTGCAATGATTTTATTTGCTGTATATATTTTCCCGTATCTGCCTTCATAAGAACTTGTCTTATTATCAATTACTATAACTCCAATACTGTTTGGTCAATGGTCAAGAACTTGCACGTTCCTTCCTATGGTATATATGTGCAGATTTTCTCATACTGTGTCATGACTCAGGCTCTAGATCACATTTTTGTGGTCCACTCAGATGAATGTCCAGTTGTTACAGCTCGCAGTAGTCTATTGTTTACGAATGACTCGACGTGTTGCACAGTAATAAATTTATTTTGAAGCCATATAACTTCATTTTGTTTAGGAGGTGTTTGTTCGACACTTTATCGAATGGCCTCACCAAGCCGCAGTAAATAAAGTGTATTGAACATTTTGTTTTACAGTACGCTAGCCCATTCATCTATTACTCTTAGCACCTGAGGAAACAGTAGACAGTAGTCTTTCATTAATCCCTACCTCTCTCGTAAACAATATTGGCATTGGAAATAACCTCCGATCTGGATTACCCCTCGCCACACCTATGTAAAGATTTTTAATTTTCAAATTAAATTAAAAGTTAAATTCGTGTTCATTTTTAACTGACAAATTTGGTCGAAGACTTTAGTATGCCACGCATCAATGGACCATTCCAGTTTTAGCTATTCCCTGCCCATCACTAGCTAAGCTCCGCCCACACTTCATCGTGTTGGGACTGGTCGATCCCCGAGTTCTCTGACTATCAATTTCCTGAGAACTATGCAGTTAAACTGTTAGGTTGTTGAATATTTTGTAACTAATTTGACTGGGTGCTGTTGCAGCCTATGGCACCCAGTAAAGTTTGTGACAGCAACAGCGCCCAGTCAGAATTAGTTTCAAAATATTTAAGAGGATATTTATTAAATAGGATAGACATACAATTCGTACAACAACGCCTAGTCCGTCTTCAACTACGCGTTCATGGCGTCCTTATCTACCTCATTCATGATATCATAATGCCGTCATTGATTGTGATGTCATTCTATACGTCACGTAGTTGACTAGGACGTCATACGATGGGTTGATACAGTGAAACGGCCCATTTGTTATTATATACATACAGCAGTGATGGAACAAATCTGAATCCTTGATGTACACGTGGTTTTATTGAAGTAGTACGCGACTGCTTCTTGGAACCAAAAATAATTAATCCCACCCGAGAGCGTGGACCTTCAATTTTAGATCTATTGTTTACTAATAATTCAGACCTAGTTGATGATATCCACCATGCTGCATCTCTTAAACAAAGCGAGCACTCCATAATTGAAACCATAATCCACCTAGACGGAGGCATCAACGCGAAACCAAAGACCAGATTCTGTTATAACAGAGGTAATTATGAAGCTATGGCAGCATTCATGAATATAAACTGGACGAAACAAGTAGAAGGTTATGTTGACATTGATCATATGTGTGAATTAATCTGCAACAAGTGTTTGGAAGCTGAAAAGAAATTCATCCCTGTGAGAAAAATAAAAAACAAGAAACATAAATTTCCCCTTCATGTGATTACACGATCTAAGATAAAGAAAAAAATGCTTTTGGAAAAAAATACTTAGAAATCGCTAGTGAGACAACCTACGAAGAAAACTTCCGGACAAGATACTAGATCCGACAGGTAAGTAGAAAGGTATTGAAACTACATTAAAAGAATATATCCACAAGTGCTAAGCAGAATCCCAAAATATTTTGGAGTTATGTCCAATCCAAGACGAAAGCTATGTCAGGAATCCCAGGTTTACAAGTACCTGGAAACACGGAGGAGATGAAAATTCACCAACACTGACAAGGAGAAAGTAGATGTTCTAGCTGAATATTTCCAAACTCTATATACAATCGGATGGTGAAGCTCCAACAATCCCTAGCAGGAATTACCAGAATCAAATACATCGCACCTGACATCGTAAACGATAAACTTTGCAAAATTAAAGCCTCAAAATCCACCCAGATCACAATATGAGCAACGTCATGTTTTAGCCTCTAATTATCCACTCTTTAATACACCATTAACAGTAGGCAAAATACCAGAATGTTGGTCTAATGCTAATATCTCCGAAAAGGTGATAAAAAGCATGGCAACCACCGCCCTATCAGTCTCACCTCTGCGGTATGCAAATTAATGGAATCAATTATTAAAGACTCAATTATAGAACACCTAGCTAATAACTGCATGCTGTCAGACAACCAATCAGGTTTTATAGGCGCCAGATTTACTGTGCTTCAACGGACCTTTCCGGTTTTAGCTATGCCCCGCCAATCTGTAGCTAAGCCCTACCCACACTTCGCTCGGATCGACCGATCTCTGAACACACTGACTATCAATTTCCAAAAAAAAAGTACACATTTAAGCTGTTGAATGTTTTGAAACCAATTTGACTGGGTGATGTTGCTGCCTAAGGCATGTTTATTAAATAGCAAAGAATTACAAAGACATGCAATTCATACAACGTGTCGGACCATTTGTGATTTGGTGACTGTCTATATGGAATCCTTTGTGACGTAATCATTATGATGTCATCATACGCGCGCTGAACTGATTATGACGTCATACGAGGTCAGATGATAGATGGATACTCTGGAAAGGTGAATTACTGACAGTACTACAAAAATGGCCGGAGGCACTGGATAATGGAGGGGTGATAGATGTTATTTACTTTGACTTTATGAAGGCATTTGATAGTCCACAAACTCCTACTTAAAAAACTAGCTGCCTATGGCATTGGTGGAAAACTATTAAACTGGATCCAATCATCCCTAATCGGGAGGAAGCAATAGGTAGTCATTAATGAAACATACGCTAAACTATTATTTGTAACCAGTGGCAGTAAGGCCCAGTCATCGGCCCACTAATCTTTATATTGTACATAAATGACCTGCTTGGAGCAATTAGTTATCGGTCAGATATATTCTTGTTTGCAGACGATACAAAAATATTCAGATCAATCCTTAAACAACCTGGCTGTGATTCGATGCAACAAGATACAGACTAGATGTGCCTTTGGAGAGAAAATGCATTACTAACGCTCCATCCTGACAAATGTAAAAGCGTGGGGATTTCTTCAGAAACTACAACTCCCCATGTCTACACAATGGACTCTACCCGCCATACGTGGTGTCGTAATTGATGAAAAATTTAGTTTTGATTAACACATAAACGAAAAGATAAACAAAGCCAACCAAATAATGGGACTAATTAGACGCACATTTAATTACATAGATAAAGACGATTTCAAATACCTATTTAAATCTCTTCATATCGAATATATCAATGTAGTTTGCACACCCACCACCCCACACACCCCTCCCCCCCCCCCCCCCCCACACCCCACACCCTCCACCCGCCCCACACCCGCACAACCCCAACCCCAACCCCAACTCCCACCCACCCCAAACCACAGTTTCTAAAAAGATGTAGACGCGATAGAAAATGTCCGTAGACGTACCACCAAACTTATTCCAGGTTTTGCGTAATCTACCTTATAATGAAAGACTATTACCGGTTGCACACCTCTGGCTCATGTAAGCAAGAGTTACGTGTTGAACGGTGGCTCACATAAGCGCGGCTTAAGCCAGGCTTGGCAAACTGAGCTCGGCTTGCCTGAACCCAGATCAAGTCGGACTTGGGGTCCGACTCAATCATTCTTGCAATGTTTTCTAAAGCAAAAAAGCACCAAACATGCTCTCACAACAGATACACAGTTTGCGAGAGCGAGAGCGAGAGCGAGAGAGAGAGAGAGAGAGAGAGAGAGAGAGAGAGAGAGAGAGAGAGAGAGAGAGAGAGAGAGCGAGAGAGAGAGAGAGAGAGAGAGAGAGAGATGGATGCATATGGATATGGGGAGGAAGGTGAATGGGAGAGTGGCCCACTACTACTACTACTACTACTACTACTACTACTACTACTACTACTACTACTACTACTACTACTACTACTACTACTACTGCTACTATTGCTACTATTGCTGCTGCTGCTGCCGCTTCTACTTCTACTGCAACCGCTACCGTAACCGCCACCACAACCACCAAGAGAGGCAGGCAGGCATGCATGCAGGCAGTCAGGCAGGCAGGCAGAGAGGCAGGCGGACAGCGCCAACCGCAATCCCCCCGCTGGTCATTCGCAGCACGAGTAATCATAATAGCATGTATTTGCCCAGCAATGTTGCAATTTATCTGTTGTTGCCTATGACAGCAACAGCTTTAGGCAATGTTGTTTTCAAATTTTGCTCCAGTCTTTATAAGTGTGGCAAAACACAACTCAATAACATCAAATTTGATCGGTTACGTTTAAATAATCTGCTATATTTAACACTGATCTCGGATCTGAACCTGCCCTATAGTAGGTTCAGATTTTGCAACCAATCTTGGTGGAGGTTACGTGGGCCTAGCTGGTGTGCATGCGGACATGAATATCAAGCCGAGTTTAAGCCCGAGTCTAGCTTGAGCTAGCAGTGCACAACCGTTCATTATAGAAGACTTACATAACTCAACCAACACACGCATTTAGAAGACTACTGGCAGATTGCGCACGTATAGCTCAAGCCCCACTCAATATGAGTCCAGCTCCATTTTTGCATCCGCTTGCGCATCAACTTGGCTTCCTAAATACCGCTCAGATTGCTGGAAAATCTGAACCTGCTCTAGCCCTGGTTCAGACCTAAGATCAGTGTAGTAAATGGCAGATTATTTAAAAACAGACCAAATCGATGTTCTTAATTACAAATGGCTGCAGATGCTGTTGCTGCCGTTACTACTGCTGCTGCTGCTGCTGTTGTTGTTGTTGTTGTTGTTGTTGTTGTTGTTGTTGTTGTTGTTGTTGTTGCTGCTGCTGCTGCTGCTGCTGCTGCTGCTGCTGCTGCTGCTACTACCGCTATCATCATCATCATCATCATCATCATTACCACTACCACCACCTTTGTGGATCCCACTGCTGCTGCTGCTGCTGCTGCTGCTGCTGCTGCTGCAGCTGCTGCTGCTGCTGCTCCACATGACCACCACTCATCCCACCCAACGCCGGCCCGCGTCGCAGACATTACTTATCTCTTCATCCGCATGCAAACTCACATAATCATCACCATCACCATCATCATCATCATCATCATCATATGGCTTAGTCAAGTGGATCTGGTGTGATAACATCTGCTGAGTAAAATCCTGTGATTTCAATAATTATTGGTGTTGTGACGATTGGATTTGTTTAACTAGGAATGTAGGTGAAAAGTAAATAAATTATAATAATGCTATTCTTAGTATGATTCATGCAGCAATTTTAGTATTTTTTTCTGTATTTGTACAAACATGTAGTGTATATTATTTTATAGTATTGTACATAGTGTATATATGTTTGAGGGCCTCGTTAACATCAGGCAACTGACGATTTACCCTCGTGAAATAAAGATTATTATTATTTTATTATTATTATTATTATTATTATTATTATTATTATTATTATTCACTAATTATTTATTCTGTATGCTTAATGTGAATGACTTAAAGTGTTAGCGAATGCTTAACATTAATCGGTAAAGAATTTACGTCGCCGTGTATGTAAACCTGTTTTTTCCGTAATCTGTTCTTATTTTTGGAGGCTTTAATAGACCATTGGTCTTTGATCGTAGATTCCGAGAATGTGTCTTCTACCGACGTAAATAGGTGTTTCATGTGCATAGGTGCAAGGCGTTAAAGGGTTCAGTGTCGTCTTGCATTTAACTAGTTTACATCATATATAGCGTCTTCCCCATCCCCGCGCATGCGTGCTCTGTAAAATTGGGAGCTTTTGCTTTAGAAGACATTACGAAAATGACTGAATCAGAAGCGAAGTCGGGTTTGACCCGAGTTCGCGTAAACCAAACTCAGTTTGCCAGTCCGCAAGCGAAGTCTTCCTCAGTCGATCTCCACTCAAATCAGGTTTAAGCTGCGATTACCTGATCTCCAATTCACCTCGTAACTCAGGCTTGCCTGAGCCATAGGTGTGCAAGGCTTGCCTGAGCCATAGGCGTGCAACCGACCGTACGTGGGATATAATCGAAACACATAAAAATCCGTCGCAACAGATACGATCAACCACCATCAACCCTAGTAATTCTTTGTGATAATAACGTTATTACAAGAGGTCATAGTCTAAAAATTAAGAAAATTAGATCCAGGCTAAACATCAAACAGTGTTCATTCCCACCACGATGCACAGACCAATGGAATAAACTAGCTGAATACATTATCAATGCACCGTCTATCAACTTTTTTTAAATCTAGACTAGACAAACTATGGAGTAAGCATCCATTGCTATTCAATTTCGAATTTGAACCAATCAAACCTCGACGTGAGCGGCCAATAAAACCAACTGACCAATAACAATCTTTCATACCACTACCGGTTTTAACCCCTCTTGTATCAACTTAACCTATTAATGGTCAACCTGACCACAGCAACCCTGCAGTGGTCTTGAGACATGTCCATTAGCAGCTCAAGAGAAGAATATTTCTGAAAATTAACCACTGGAATGACTGGCTCGTAACCGAGGCAGTCATTCCAGTGGTAAATTTTCAAAAATACTCTTCTCTTGACCTGAATTTTCTTTACCATTGCCCCTTTAATGGTCAAGCCGTTCAAAAATTTCAGAGGTAAATTTACAACAAAATAGTCTTCTAGTATTAAAATTTCTTGAAAAGTGCTGACCATTAAGATGCTTAATTGATATTGGGCCTAAGTAGTAGTTTAGCTCCTTGAAGCGCGGTTGACACAAAAGTGGTTAAATAATCATTAACAAGCCACGAATGTGAAGATAACCAACAACTGGCTCAGCCCATCAGCATATGCAGCTCAGAACTGATGTCAGAGGCGAGTTGATTAATGCCTTCTGTCAGAAGAGGATTCGTGTAAGATCATGTGAGAAGATGTTGGTGTCATAGACGGCAGCATTGTCCATCAAAAATGCTGGGAAAATTTAACTAATAACACACTAGCTAATTTAATGATAATCTCCCAAAATGCACCGCGGGATAGCAACAGGCCTTGGTGAACAGCGCGTGCCTGACAATTATTAATAGTGCCTCAGCAAAGTGACTAATTATCATCACGACGAACAGTTCTCAATTACCTTATAGCGGCCACTGCGCGCATCCCTCATCCGGGTATTCACGCTCCGGTGATCAGTAAATGCAGAAGCATTTCCTGAAAACGGATTTTTTAGAAGAGCAAAGAAAACGTAACCAATAAATCTGAAGCATACAAAGCCGTTTGTTCTGCGGAGCATGACAGCATTTAACATCATGTCAGTTTGAAGTGTTCTCATAAAGCGGAAGTGCAAGATAACGGGATCCATTTTGAAACCGGAAGTGATCGTATTGTCGAACAGAATTCTTTTTTATTGTTGATCATTGACTAATAATAAACAGACATCAGCAGGATACTGGATGACGTCTGTACAGCGATGAATTAAGAGACTCAGATTTATATATATATATATATATATATATATATATATATATATATATATATATATATATATATATATATATATATATTCCACAGGCCTAACTAATTAAGATATTAATTGTACGCATTTTGCAGGTCTACTTTGAGGTTTCTGTCAATTTGATATATGAAATATGGCGGATTCGTCTGACACATGGTGTCCAGATATGTACATACTGACCACATTACCGATATAAATAATAATAGAGCGCGTGCACGTATGGTCTCTATATAGAGGGTCAAATATTGTTTGAAGAAATTCAACCGTCTCTCCGTAGAGGTACTTTAAAACATAGGGCGTTCAATGGCAAGATTGCGGTACAGCTGAGAAATAACTTGGACGGTTTCCGAAACAAAATAAAATGTAGTGTTGAATACTTCGAACATAATTAGATTTGAAGAGATTGCTGCAACGTCTTCAAATCCAATTATGTTCAAAATATTCAAAAAAACATTTATTACATCGTGTTCAAAGTTTTATTAACTAACATATTTCCGTTTCTGCTTTGGAAACATGTTATATTATCTCTACACGGGACTGTAGCTCTAATAGCTAAACAATGAACATTTCAGCATAGTTTTATGCCACGTGCATTCACGCACCGGTAACCAGTAAATAGTAGATCGCGTTCTCCGAACGAACGAGGTTATGTGATAATAAATATGAGAAGACGAATCAATGAAAACCGTCCCACACTGCATCATTAAGTGTCCATTTGCTGTAAGAGCAATTTGTAGCGATCAAATACAACCGGAAGTTGGATGAGTGTGGTGTATTCTGAAACAGGAATTGATCGGGCTGCTGAGCAAACATCGCGTTGTTATATGGGTAATTTATTGTTATTAAATGGCAATATTACCGATTTGTAGAGAGTTTAATTTGTCGTTATAGATCTCGTGTCCATAACATTATTGGATCAATTACCGCTCCAATGTAACCCTTTTGTTGTTAAGTATTTGATTGCTGCAAGGCACTAGACAATAATTTCAATGGACAATAACTCTGGGCATGCTGGATATTTTGAACACCATTTGACCGATATTTGTTGGTGGCTTAGCCACCATCAACTTTCAGTTAAATAGTTTTCAAAATATTCAGTATATCCAGTGTTAAACCACATTGGAAAATGCAGTCTGCATAAATTCAGCAGATAGCGAGTTACGTGTAAGCTCCATTGCGTCAATGAACGACGTAGTTGTACGCGGTTGGTGATGAGACAACATAACACCCTTCAATAATTGCCTGTACAACATCGATACCGCCCTCAATATAGTGGTGCTTAGCCATTCAATGACCACATTTGGTCAAGAAAACCAAATGATGCACTTATTGAATGTCCATTTGTAGACCAATAGAAGACTATTTTTGAAAATTTCCAACTAGAATAACTGTGGCTAAGACGTTGAGTTATAGAACATTATCAAAGCCTCTGTTTAAGATCTAATATTATTGCACTAATTCACCTTTCCAGAGTACCCACCCATCATATAACGTCATGATGAACTGCGTGATGTGTAGAACGACATCATAATGAATGACGTCATGAATGACGTCGATAAGTACGTCACGAACGCATATTTGAAGACGGTCTATGCGGTGTTGTACAAATTGTTTGCTTTTAGGGTTTAGTAAATATTCTGTTGAATATTTTGAAACTAATTTGGCTGGGCGCTGTTGCTGCCATAGGCAGCAACAGCACCCCGTCAAATTAGTTACAAAATATTCAACAGCTTCCCTGTATAGTTTTCAGGAAATTGATAGCTAGAGCATTCGGGGATCGACCAATCCCAACGCGGCGAGGTGTGGGTGGAGCTTAGCTAGAGATAAGCGGGGCATAGCTAAAGATGGAACGGTCCATTGACGTCATTACTGGGCATACACTTGCCTCCCAATCGATCAACATTTTATATGAAAATGCAGGGTTTCATTTATTTGCAGTTCTAGACAATATGTGCAGTTCTGAAAAAAAATGTGCAGGTCTAATAAAAAATAGTGTGCATTTCTAAGCATCTAAAATATAGATGTTTAATGATTTGACCTGAATTTCAACCCGTTTCAACAGTTTGGGGGCATGTAGTTTGGGAGCCCTAATCCGGAAACAAGCAAGTGTGCCATTTGTGACCGATTTAATTGTGATATTAGACAACGTCTCCTACACATTAGCCCAAATTACTAGCCCTTTAATTGCCAAGTCAGCAAAACATCTATTGTTATCTCTTTGCGTCTTCTAGGTGCTCGCTGTTGAAGCTTAACTCCTGTAGAATGTATGATGCCTTCTTCATCATTTTCGTCAGATTCATCTTGTTCCAACAGAGTTTTCAGAAAGTTGAGCCACTCACCTACCAAAAGAGTCGCCTTCGGTGATTTAATCTTCACTTTCACGCTCGTTACCAGTCGCTTCACGATTTTCTCAAAATTCGTCTGAAAATCTTAAGTAATTGGTACCTTAGAAAAAAGAAACAGTCAAGAACTTAAGCAAATGGTACCTGGGGCCATTTACATAACTTTTTCTTCAAGTGTTTTCTCAAAATTCGTCTGAAACACCTAATTAAATGGTATCTGGGGTCTATTTAGTAAACTTTTTTTAATTTCTTCAAAATCTTCTCAAGACTGGACTGAAAAGCTTAAGTAAATGGTATCTACTGGCCATTTGCTTTTCTTTTCCATCCAGATTTTCTTTAAGTCATCTATAAAGCTAAAATGGTTTAGTAAATGGCGTATGGGGGGCAATTTAGTAAACTCTTCCAAGATTAAAAACTTTAACAAAATTGAAAACTTATGTAAGTGGTATCTGAGGGGCATTCACATAAATTTTTTTTGGTCTGGAAAACTTAAGTACTGAACAGTTTCTTCAAAATTTCATTAAAATTTTCAAAAGAAATGGACTGAAAAACTTAAGCAAATGGTATCCAAGGGCCATTTACTTAACCTTTTATTTAAGATTTTTTTCAGAATTGAACTGAAAAACTTGGTATTTGTGGCCCTTTATTAAACGTTTTCTTCAAGATTTTCTGAATGCTGGTAATGTATGAATCCAGTGTTAGCTATGCCCCTCCTGCGAAAACCCTCCCAGTGTCCCGCGAGGAACAATATCAGATCATGCACCTCTGCGCAAAATCCAGGTAAGTGAACTACACGCACGCACGCACGCACGCACGCACGCACGCACGCACGCACGCACGCACGCACGCACGCACGCACGCACGCACGCACGCACGCACGCACGCACGCACATATATATATATATATATATATATATATATATATATATATATATATATATATATATATATATATATATATATATATATATATATATATATATATATATATATATATATATATATATATATATATATATATTTATATAACATTGTTTCCTCAACTGATAAATAGCAACAGGACTTGAGATCTGTTTATTTCCATAAAATTTAAAATTATCAAACATGAAAGATTTATAAATACTATTTATTCTTCTTTAATCCATACATAATAAAATTTTATATTTATGGCCTGGATAATAATGATGCAAAAATTGTACAACTTGATTGAATTAAGTATAAATTTATCTTTATGATAAGTTCTTTAAAATGTGCGATTTGTATCTGAAGAATAATAACGCTGACGTTATCCGTGTGAGAGAATGTGGATTAGATCGTGTGTTGCTGGTGTATCGCTTGTATCCATGTATTTACACATCCATACAAGAGATTAGTCCCGTCTATTGTCGGATGTAACAAAACACGACGGTGTAACACTCTCTCAAAGTTTGCATTTCTAATCTCCGAACTTAACCCTTGTTAGCAAAGGAGATACATATCAGTATTTTGTAGGAACGTTCTGACTGGTATATATTTTGACGAGGTCATACATATAGCAACAGGTTACAGCAACATATCTCTTCGAAACATATAACACACCGCCCCCCCCCCACCCTTACCCCGAGACCAGGACGAAAACTGGTGTTTTGGGATGATATAGAGTGTTATTTGCCCAGCAGTACTAGCGTTATAAGGCAATTTGAAGTTTGCATTTCAATGTATAATTGAAACTCTATAATTCGCTGAGGATCAAACTGACTGGCGAGTTTATCTTCATGGCCGTCCATATATAATAAGTTGATACAGGCAACCCGATACGAAACTATCATCGCAACTCCGCCTTGATCTCGCACGCGCGAGAATCACGACAATAGCGAGAGTTTGAAACGTTTGTTTATTTTGAAAATACTGCCCATGAATGAGTGTGGGATTATGATAATGGCGATTAAATGGCTCTAGAGGTTAGTGCGTATCGGGTGAGTTTGTAAAGGCCTGAGGTTATATTAATTTTGAAATCGACGTTTTTATCCGAGATTGTCACGTTTTGTTACAAAAGATTTGGATATTAAACTGACGTTTTGCGAATTGCGGGAGCTGTTTAAAGTAAACTGGTTTGTTGAATTTCTGGATGTAAAACCTATGTAAACAGCCACTTGATTGGTAGCGAAACGGGGACTGAGCATATATACGAGGATGACGAGAAAATAGATTTTAACCTGACTAAGAGGGTTGTCACAACATAGAGGTACCGTAAAAACATCAGAGACATATGTCAATGTGATAACATGTACACATGTCAATGTGATAACATGTACACATGTCAATGTGATACCATGTACACACGTTAATGTGATCACATGTACACATGTCAATGTGATAACGTGTACACATGGCAATGTGATAACATGAACACATGGCAATGTGATAACATGTACACATGTCAATGTGATAACATGAACACATGGCAATGTGATAACATGAACACATGGCAATGTGATAACATGTACACATGTCAATGTGATAACATGTACACATGGCAAGGTGATAACATGTACACATGGCAATGTGATAACATGTACACATGCCAATGCGATAACATGTACACATGTCAATGTGATAACATGTACACATGTACATGTGATAACATGTACACATGTCAATGTGATAACATGTACACATGTACATGTGATAACATGTACGCATGCCTATGTGATAATTCAAGGCATATTGGCAACGTGAAACATTATTATAAGAGAAAGAGTACTTGTGAGTAATGAATTATTCACACGCTATCCACTCTATGACAGGTTTCACACGTTTGGTGATTATCATATAGAGGAAGGATTCGAACCCACGACCTTTGGTTTACGAGTCTAGCTCATTAGCACATGACCATAGTACGTGTCGTACAGTGTGTAGATGGATGATTGGCCAGGATTAGATAACTGTCGAACTAGTGATTATACGTACATGATGCGCCAATGCATCGTTAGCGTGTACGATATCACACAGAAACCACACGTTTATCCAACCACGTAACCAATGGGCAGTTTACCCATCAATCATATGACGTCATAATCAACTACGTGACGTGTAGGATGACATCATAATCCATTATGTCATGGACGCTTAATTGATGACGGACTAAGCGTTGTTGTACGAAATTGCGGAGGGGTGTTTTATGGTTGGTTTGTACAGTAACTAATGGCCGCCTTCTTAGCATGAAAGAATATATTAACACAATATTGTTATATACATCATGATGCCAAGCTAAACACAGGGCTCGTACTGGTCATGGAAATCTTGGATAGTTATTAAATCTGAAATTTTAAAATCAAGACCCGGAAATCCTGGAAAATCGTTACTTCTTCATGGTAGTCATGAAAATGTCATTGAAAATTAAACCTTGGAAACTTGATTTCAAGACAATCATAGATTCATACACAAGTAAGTTGTTAAATATTTTGAAATGAACTTGACAGGAAACTGCTACTGCCCTAGGCGGCAAGAGCTCCCATGCAAATTAGTTTCAAAATATTTAACAGAATATTTATTAAATTGTAATTAACGTTTCATAAAATTTGGTATTTGATGTTCAAAATGTTAAAAAATAGTGTCTGGAATTGATATTTGGTATTTGTCCTGCTCTAGGTCATGGAATTGTGTCATTTTGGTTATATAAAATCATGGAAAAGGCATTGCAATTAGCCTTGTGAAGCGAGTACGAACCCTGTAAACACAGCGTGTATAGTTTATGTGTGACAGCTTGTATTACGTGACAGATTGTATCACATGAAAGGATAGAAAGATTTGAAACGACTTAACCACCAACAACTTTCAGTCAAATTGTTTTAAAAATATTCAGCATATCCAGCGGTAAACGCCATGGAGCATGTAGTCAGTAGAAATCCAAAGAGCAGACACGTAAAGAGCTTCTGTTCAGCCAACATCAAGGTTTCACGCTGAACACCGTGGTCGGGAATCGAGGGTGTTGCACCTGTAACATGCACGCCTTTACTTGCAAAGAACGCAATACCGGCGGTATCCGTGTATATAATATACACGATAAGTCACGTATTGTGTGTTTAATATGACCTGTAAATTGGATGGGAGGGGAGCGAGTAAATTTACTTACTAGAAATTGATATCGTTAATATCAAAATATAGCAGCACGGCGATAGACAGGTGAAATGACAAGTACACGCATATGGTACCATCGTGAGTTTTTTCGGATTGAATTCTAGTGATAATTTGATGAGTTAATTCATAATTCATTCGTGTGCCTGCCTGCCTGTCCGCCTGTCTGCCTGCCGGCCGGTCCCTCGGTGGGTTGGTCGGTCTGTCAAAATTGCTGATATTTCTGACAAAATTGCACATATAGCACATAGAAGTTCGGCGAATCATTGTTTTGACGCGTATGCATGCGTGTCTCGTGTAACGCATTCATATTGGCTGTTAGGCATATGTTGACCTTGACTAATATAAAGTCTTGGCAAGAAGAGATGAATGGAGGAATAGTCATTTGTTGGCGAATGCTGTTAGACATACAAGATGACAGCGACTACAGTTAGTATTTCTATTTTATAATTCCATGGCCATAGAACTGTAAAGCGTGATTGGTCTGCAACAGGCATGTCCGTCAGCATTATGGTTGCTGAAAAGCATTGCCGTTATAGACGCTTTGAGTTTTACAGTTTCATAGCTGTGAAATTATCAAGATAGAAATACTATCCCTGGGCGTTATCATGCTGAATGAAACGTAATAATTGTCGCTATGAGGGCTAACGCGAGGAGCATCTATCAAAAACGTTATCAGACAGAAATCGCCTTTAACCTAAAAAAAGTCAATGGACTTCCTGTCTTAAGTGCGCGCGCAAACTGATATCATTTTCCGCTTCCGCCAGCAGTCGCGCTCGGTAGCGACACGTGGCGATAATGGCGTCGTTCTTGGTTTAAAATCAGTCGTATATTGCCACACACTTCAAACGCTATGAAACGTCGGAAATTCAAGATTGAATAATCACGCAGAAGGGGCGACATGCTAATCATTTAACGCAACAGGAATTGTCGCGAAGACGAGCTGTGTGAACAAGATTTTATAAGAACAAGGACGCTGTTTAATCATCATTTTGTTATACAATTTTAGCTTGAACATTATTTGGATAATTTAAAACGGATATTGAATTCGTTACAATTAATTAACGCGTACGCCTACTTAATCGTTTACAGCTTAAAGTCATTATATAAGCAAACGGTTGAATATTTTGTAACCGATTTGACTCGAAGCTGACTAGTAGCAGCAACGGTGACAACAGCCAGCAACAGCCACCGGTGTAACGGGTAGCAGCAACATACAGCCGTCGTCGCCGCCACAAACGTTGGCTCCGACGCCACCGACGCCGACACCGACGACCAGGCCGTTGCAACCACCGCCGCCGTCGATGACGGCCGACGGCAACAACGCCATTCCTTCCTTGGCTCACCAGATAAGGTGCCACAGAACCAATTATCCCTGGGCCCCAAATAGGATTAATCCGGCTCTGCGGACGTTCAATTGATAATCGCGGTGTATGGCGAATAACTGAAATGTTGAGGAAATACGACCTTGTCGTAATTGTTACAGCAAGGATTGTGTCCCGCCTGAAGCAGCAGGCGATTATAGGCCGTACATGAATGGACGTGACGCGCGTGAATAAGCGTGTGTCTAGCAGCGTCATAAACCGGCATAACTCATCCTCACTAGGCAGATCCAATAAATGTTTTAAACCTTAATGCCTAGATTTGGTCCAAGAAAATTAAAATTTGTGCTTATTGAATGCCAATTTGCAGGCCAAGAGGATAATATTTTTGAAACTTTACCACTGGAATCACTGACTCGATCATCGTTTTCTCATGGCCCGCAGATGACCATTCCTCAAAACCATTGCAGAGTCCGGTTCCCCCGCACACAACCCCTCTCCCCCCCCCCACCCACCCCAGCCACCCCGACTTCTGTATACGAAAACGCTAATCGAGCTAAAAGACGGATCCATCACTAAGCCCCGCCCACTGTGTACGTATGTTGAAATTGATTTAAAACCTTGAACTCTGAACTCCCATAATATAAATTTGAAGGTAAATATACAGCGAGGTTGTTGAATATTTAGAAAACTAATTTAACTTGGAACAGCTCCCGATCAAACTATTTAAAATAATGTTTATTAAATTATAAATTCAGCAAATATATATAATGCAGGTTCGTGACGGACTTTTCCACTTTCATGACGGACCTACGTCATTTGCCTTGTAACGTCACCTAACAAGTGAAGTATTTGTCTATGGGGTCAGATAGTTGAGTGACAGATCACCTTCATTGTATACGATGCTATCTATTCTGAAAGCAAATTGACGGAAAGTTAACTTGTGACCCTATGACGGTTATTGAAGTCTATTTGGACAATGGGTAAATGGAGAGATCCAATCTGTCATTTAAATTTAAGGCGACATAACCACTTACATAATATAGCCTATCGGCTGACGTCAAATCAAGATGTGTAATGTATGATGTATATAGCACCATCATGACTATTGAAAATTCCGTCAAATGTACGAATTGTATGCCATTAAAATAGGATTCTGGGACGTCAGTGTTAAACCTATATAAATTGATTACAACACGCAGAAAAAGTGGGCAATGCGTAACGAGAAATGGGAGTGGCATAGCTAGAAATGGTGTTTCTCTATTGTACCGAGTCATTAGTATCTCCCATGGTACCTGTGTACACCTTCATCAATATCGGCTGTGGTACCAGAGCCCACCTTTATCAATATCGCCCACTGTACCTGTGTACACCTTCATCAATATCGCCCACTGTACCTGTGTACACCTTCATTAATATCACCAGCGGTACCTGTGTACACCTTCATGAATATCACCTACAGTACCTGTGTACACATTCATCAATATCTCCCATGGTACCTGTGTACACCTTCATCAATATCACCCATGGCACCTGTGTACACCTTCATCAATATCGCCTGCGGTACCATTGTACACCTTCACTATAGCGCCAGTGGTACCTGTGTACACCTTCATCAGTATATCCTACAGTACCTGTGAACACCTTCGTTAATATCTCCCATGGTACCTGTGTACACCTTCATCAATATCTCCCATGGCACCTGTGTACACCTTCATCAATATCTCCTACGGTACCATTGTACACTTTCACTATAGCGTCAGTGGTACATGTGTACACCTTCATCAGTATATCCTACAGCACCTGTGAACACCTTCATCAATATCTCCCATGGTACCTGTGTACACCTTCATCAATATCTCCTACAGTACCTGTGTACACCTTCATCAATATCTCCTACGGTACCTGTGCACACCTTCATCAATATCTCCTACAGTACCTGTGTACACCTTCATCAATGTCTCCTACAGTACATGTGTACACCTTCATCAATATCTCCTACACTACCTGTGTAAACCTTCATCAATATCTCCTACATGTATATCGCCAGTGGTACCTGTGTGTACACCTTCATCAATATGGCTCGCAGTACCACTGTACACCATCATCAAAATCTTGCACGGTACCTGTGTACACCTTCATCAATACCTCCAATGGTGCCTATGGACACTTTCATCAATATCGCCCACGGTACCTGTATATACCTTCATCAATATCTCCCACGGTATCTGTGTACACCTTCATCAATATCTCCCATTGTACCTGTATACACATTCATCAAAATCGCCGCGATACCTTTGTAAACCTTAATCAATATCGCCTGTGCTACCTGTGTACACATTCATCAATATCGCCCGTGGTACCTGTGTACACCTTCATGGATATCGCCCACGGCACCAGTATACACCTTCATGAATATCACCTACAGTACCTGAGTACACATTCATCAATATCACCAGTGGTACATGTGTACACCTTCATCAATATCACCAGTGGTACCTGTGTACACCTTCATCAATATCGCCCGTGGTACCTGTGCACACCTTCATCAATATCACCCAGGGTACCTGTGTACCCCTTCATCACTATCACCAGTGGTACCTGTGTACACCTTCATCAATATTGCCCATGGTGCTTGTGCACATTTTCATCAATATCGCCCACGGCAGTTGTGTACACCTTCATCAATACTTCCCATGGTACGCATGGACACCTTCGTCAATCTCGCCCACGGTACCAGTGTACAGCGTCATCAGTCTCGCCCACTGTACCTGTGTACACCTTCATCAATACTTCCCACGGTACCTGTGTACACCTTCATCAATCTCGCCCACAGTACCTGTGTACACCTTCATCAATCTCGCCCGTGGTACCTGTGTACACATTCATCAATCTCGCCCATGGTACCTGTGTACACCTTCATTAATCTCGCCCATGGTACCTGTGTACACCTTCATCAATCTCGCCCATGGTACATGTGTACACCTTCATCAATGTCGCCCGCTGTACCTGTGTACAACCTTCATCAATCTCGCCCGCGGTACCTGTGTACACGTTGATGTACATATATTGACGGAATTGGACCTAAATTAGTTTGTAGATACAACAGTTCAACAGCAATGCCCTTTAGTCAAATTGACTTGAGAATATTCAGCATTCTTCATATTTCCCTCAGGACCTTTAGAAACAGCGGCGTCTGGTTGTAGAGTGGAAATGGTGTAACCCTATTCACGGCCTTTGCAGTGGTATTGAGAAATGTCCATCTACATGCTAAGAGAATGATATTTTTGAAACTATACCACTGAAATGACTGGCTCGATAAACTACCCGGTCATTCTAGTGGTTAATTTTCAAAAATAGTCTTCTCTTGGCCTCCAATTGTACATTCAATAAACAAATATTTTGATATTCTTGACCAAATGTCCTTATTAAAGGGTGTAACCGTAGTCTGCGTTAACTGTCGTCTGCCTATAGCTACTCACCCAAACGATCATCATTAATTTTGTTTCCAATTATCAAAGATTGTAAATGGCTCATCTCTAGGGCGAATATAATCATTAACACGTGATTTCTATGTTTCTTGATGATTGGATGACGGCGATATAAGGGCCAGGTTTTATGCATCACCCCCGGGCTGTTTGTGTTACAATAAATGAGTCAGTATATAACCATTCCCGCTATTAGACATTAATGCATACGGCATACGAGCGAGCGGTGAATTTTATTGTAGAAGGAAGAAATCTTTTTAAAAAACGCATCGAAATCAAGTGATTTTTTTTCGCTTGTGATAAGATTCATACTAATTAAAATGTTGCATATTTGTGAATAAAATTGTGACAGATTTAATTAAGGTGATTACCGTTTTCATACCGACTATAACATCATCTGCAACAACCCTCTAGCAATAACAAAAAACTACTGTTTGCCGACTAATAAATATAATGGACATTTCCATTTTTAGCTATGCCCCGCCCATCACTAGCTAAGCTCCGCCCACACCTCGCCGTGTTGGGATTGATCGATCCCAGAATGCCCTAACTATCAATTTCCTGAAAACTATACAGGGAAGCTGTTGAATATTTTGTAACTAATTTGCCTGGGTGATGTTGCTGCCTAGCGCCCAGTCAGATTAGTTTCAAAATATTCAACAGAATATTTATTAAATAGTAAAGGCATACAATTTGTACAACAACGCATAGACCGTCTTCAAATATGCGCTCGTGACATACTTATCGACATCATTCATGACGTCATTCACCTAGTTGATTATGACGTCACATGATGGGTGGATATTCTGGAAAGGTGGATTATTAAGCAATCCCAAAAAGGATGAGACTATCACACAACTACGGTCAACAAACATAATCCGTAAAGATAATACCCGAAAACAAAGTGAAATTGTGACTTGAAAAATGGTTAATATGAAAATAGGTTGCCTGAAACCACCCAATCACATTACTGTAGTAAATCTAGACTGTTTGTTTCAATGTTATCAGTTAATCTATAGAGATATATAAATAATATATAAACTGTCTTGACACTGTATAAAGTGTATAATGTTTATACCCCATGTATCACATGTATGATCTGGGAGTAATAAATAAATCTTGAATCCTGAATCTTCATGGCCAAGAAGACCAGGCAATTTTTGCCGAAACAGAAACAATAATCGAAGGAGCCATTTCATGGCTAAGCACCGCCCACTTCTAGCTAATCACCGCCCACTTTTAGCTACGCACCTCCCACTTCTAGCTAAGCACCGCCCACTTCTATCTAAGCACCGGCCACTATCACCGCGCGTTGAAATCGATTTATAAATACACTTTAATTCATGAATTCCTAATTCAACGTAACTATGCGGGTAAGATGCTGAATATTTTGAAACTAATTTGACTGCATGGGTGCTGTTGTTGCCTATTAGTGCCAAGGCAAATGTTTCGAAATATTCAACATAATATTTATGTAATAGTAAACCTATCAAAAGACCTACAATTTGTACACTTGACAGACTTTTAAATGTTCATGACGGAGCTAGATACATTTATTCATTACGGATTTTGAGTGTGACGTCAGCATACAGGTGACGCAGTTGGGCATGACGTCATATACTTGAGTGATAGATCGAGTCTCTCAATTTCCCCTCTTTATTTGGAAATAGATTGACTGACGTGCACACACGAGATATCGAATCAAGAAGCGATTTTATACATTGCACACACAAGGCTAATTCATTAATACATCAACAGTTATACAGCAGCTTATGTGTCCAAGCTCGCAATGGATGAATATAATCGGATCCCTCCATCGGGAAATATGTTACCTCGATGTTTTTGCTGCTGTTTAGCACAAAGTGTTTAGCAAATTGTAAAATATCCCACTTGTATATAATGGTCAGTCAGACGCTCATTCGGAGACTAATGTGACTAGGCGAATGGATGAATCCAATCTGTCAGTCAAGTATAGGACGTCATAATCAATTACGTCATATGTAGGCTGACGTCACAATCAATTGCAATGAACGGCATATCTAAGTCCGTCAGTTGTATGAATTGTATTTCTTTACTATTTAATAAACATTCTGTTGAATATTTTGAAACGAATTTGACTGGGCGCTGTTGGTGCCATAAACAGCGCCCAATCAAAGTAGTAGTAGCAGCAGCATCAGTCATTCCTTCCTTCCTTGACCCCCCTCCCCAATCAGCCTCCACCCACAAGCAATTAGCCCTGGGTCCTAAAAAGGCTTGGTCCAGCTCTAAATAGGTGAGAGATTAAACTCAATAAAGATTTTCACATTTAGAGGACGCTATATAATGCCACACGAAAAGTCGTCGCATGGGAGCTTTTAACGTTATGTTGGATATTACTTCATCACATATGAAAGGCACGTTTTCTATGTTTTCCATACCATATAATTGTACTCGATCATAAACATTTACAGTGAATATCATGGGATTTACAAGGAGATCTCGCCTGTTCTCATATCATAAACATTAATGCCATATCATCCGATATGAAACCAGTGTATGGACAAAAATACTTTGTGCACCACCAGAGACAGTCCTTCTGTGTGTGTGCATATACATGACACTTTTTAGGGCGAATCCTGCGCTAGGCAGTGTTTTTAATGTTACCTAGAATGTTTTGCGGGTTAAGGCATCAAGCGGGCCGCAGAAGGACACGATCAGGTAGGCTATACGAGAACCTCTTCAGTTGCAAGGTCATGCAAATCTGTGGCTCATATGGCTATACCGTCAACGGACCTGACGCTGTCAGAGCGGTCAATGCTCCTGGGTTGCACACACGCAAACAAACCCGTGTAACTTAAAAGAGGAACGAATTTAGTCGAACCTCCACCGAGTTTTAATGCAGCGCTGGTCAAAAACGACAACAGACTGAGAAGACACAATAAACTTGGAAAGGATCACGACTGATGCGGCAGTTATCTGGTTTCTGTCACTAGGGAAAACTGGCAGTAGTTACCTAAACTTCATCGTGACTGTCGGCCGAGTGGTCCAAAAAGCAAAACGGTTCGCTAAGCAATGGTAGGAAGGTCTTGGTGGACGGTTTTAGCTGCAGTGTCTGTCCTAATTTCAACCTAAGGGGTTATGCATAAAAAGGAAAAATAAGCGATGAGGGTTATTGAAGCCTAGATAAGAACACATTTGTGGGGAACGGTCTTGCGTAGGATGAAGTTTTATCGTGGTGTCGAGATTGTTTGCAACGAAGCTGGGAATCCGTGACGAGGTAGGCAGATGTTTTCAGGTGAGCTGAGTGGCGCGGCGAACCAGATGGCTTAGCTTTCCTTACCTTATCAATATCCTACTCATCAGAAGCCAAAGCGGTACAGATCGAAGATGTGGTAGCAGATGAGCCGCAGGTGACTCTTGTGCTAGTTAGCTGGTGATCCAAGTGGTGTGCAGGAGTTTCACGCTAAACACAGAGGGCGACACCTACTCCAAAAGAGTAGTAAAAAGGGTGAACGTCCTTATTCATATAGATGAATTTAGAAATGTGATGCCACTACAATGCTAGGGTTCGACTTCACGTTGCAATGTGCGTGAGATTGCCATCCGCATTGCTACAGCTAAGATGGTCGATCTCCTTTAGAACATTCCTTATGACAAGAATGGAGTGATTGCTAAACAGCAGTGGAGACAAGTTAAATTGAGCTTAAGGTGGTAAATTTAGAAATCTTTAGAGAAAAAGATAACTAGATTAGTCAGTACATTTAAGGTTTTGTCATGCACAGTTCAAGTTCTTACAGCGAGGTAGAAAGTCATGGTCTTATAAAAGGTTTCGCTAATGCGGGGTCTAGGTTCTGCTATTGAGGGCATTGTCGGCTTGTAACCAGCCTCGGTAGATATATTCCCGAGGTACAACATTCGCAGTGACTTAGTCCTAAAGATCACGATTTCTTGGAATGGAAGAAAGTGTGACTCATGGAGAAGTGGTCCCAAGAAAATGAAGCAGCACAAGTTGAGCTAAGTATATTTAACAAAGCTTGCGATATAATAGACAAGCGATAGAATAGTTTTTTGCAGGAGGTAGACGGGTCCATCAGAACAAGAACAGAAAAGTGGCCGAAGCCGAACTCGGTCAGAGACGAGCACCGAATGGAAGTTTCCCCGAGTCTCATGGTAGTAGACAAAGGGTGGCATCAGCCGTTCCTGGCAATGTCTCAACACAGGAGTAGCTAAATGATTCTGTCAGTGTGCAATCGAATCTACTTTTCTTCAGGATCAGAAGGCGTATTTAAGGCGTAAGGGAGGTTTCAGATCAGCAAAGTTCTCAGAACGTGGCAGTTTCTGAAGGAGGAAGAAGTTAAGTTGTTAATTTGGCCGCTTTAAAGAGTGGCCTTTCAAAAATGGTGTTGTCTTGCCGCCTATCTAGATATCGACCAGCTCTGAGCGGTTAAAGCCCTAATGGTTGCACAGTGCAAATTCCCCGCCAGTTACTGGTACGGGAAGCGGAACGTATACCATTGACTGGGGTCGTTGGCTAGGCAGCCAGTGGACAACCTGACACGGCTACTCTTATCTAGCAGAGTGAGCAGCTTTTATAATCTCTGCTCTCATTATCTTCTGACGAATGGATGGCTTTTCTTAAGTGATCAATAGCCAATCGGTGGTCGCTCTTGCAACTACAGCTGTATCTACAGCGTCTAGCAGGAGCCGGAGAGATGTCTTGTTTCTTTCTTAAGTAATCTAGGAATCGCAGGTTTTATGCGTCACTCTCCTTTTGTCTCGGTCCGGCATCGTAAGCTTTTCAATGGTACCAAACATTCCCGGAAACTTTTGTGATCATCGCAATTTATGCGAGGAAGAAGTCGTGCAGCGATCAGATATACAAACTAAAAGTGACCACCCAGCCATCGGTATTGCGAGAAGTCGGCCGTGTCCCATATTATGAAAGAAATCCTGGCTATTATGGAGGTACTGCCAGTGGCCCGGCGCAAAGCATAGCTAGGAATGGGCGGGACATAGCTAGAAATGAGCGGGTCATAGCTAGAAATAAGCGAGGCATAGCTAGAAATGAGTGGGCCATAGCTAGAAATGAACGTGGCATAGATAGAAATGGGTGGGGTGTAGCTAGAAATGGGCGAGGCATAGCTAGAAATGGGTTGGGCATAGGTAGAAATGAGCGGGACATAGCTAGAAATGAGCGGGGCATAGGTAGAAATGAGTGGGGCATAGCTGGAAATGAACGGGGCATATATAGAAATGGGTGGGACGTTGCAAGAAATGGGCGGGGCATAGCTATAAATGGGCGGGGCATAGCTAGAAATGAATGCCTCTATTAACTAACATACCTGTGAAGTTTAACTGACACACAGACACACCGACAGCAGGGCACACGGACTCACGACAGCAGGACACACGGACACACCGACGGCATGACACACCAACAGCAGGACACACGGACACACCGACAGCAGGAAACACAGACACATAGACACACCGACAGCAGGACACACGAACACACCGACTACAGAGCACACAGACACACCGACAGTAGGACATACGGACACACCGATAGCAAGACACGCGGACACACAGACAGCAGGACACACTGACACACCAACAGCTAGACACATGGACACACTGGCAGCAGGACACCCCGATCAACTAAATGACTGCTGTTCGGACATTAAATCCTGGATGACATTGAATATGTTGAAGCTAAATGATGACAAAACGGAGGCCATGCTAGTTGGTCCGGTGATTAGGCGCGCTAAATCAGACTTGACATGCATCACTGTTGGAACAAGCCAAATAAATCTGTCACCTGTGGTGAAAGATCTAGGGGTAATGCTTGATAATGAACTGACCATGGAAAAGCATGTTAATCATCTCTGCAAAGTGTGCTCGTACCAGCTACGTAATATTGGTTGCATCAGACGGTATATTACGAAGGAGGCTACAATCATGCTTATACTGGCGTTAATATCGTCAAGACTTGATTATTGTAACAGCTTGCTTATTGGTGCACCAAAACAACTTATTCATAAGCTACAGATTGTACAAAATACCGCTGCTAGAATCATATCACTCCGCCGAAAGTATGATCACATAACCCCTGTCTTACAGAATTTGCATTGGCTCCCGATCGAGCAGAGAATCACTTTCAAAATTTTATGCTTGACTTACCAATGTGTTTCCGGTACTGCCCCTGCATACTTAACTGAACTAGTACAACCCTATTCGCCTGGTCGATCACTCAGATCTGTCAATCAGATGCTGCTAAACGTCCCAAAAGTAAATTCTACTACATATGGCCACAAAACTTTCGCTTATGCAGCTCCCACCGAGTGGAACAATCTACCACTTAGTCTAAAAAACTCAGCATCATTAGATATTTTCAAATCACAACTGAAAACCACCCTTTTCAAACGAGCATATTCTCAGTAGATATAGCTATACGCACTAGCGCTTAGAGCACGCATTGTCATGGATTCAGCGCTTTATAAATGTACTTATTATTATTATTATTATTATTATTATACGCTGACACCAGGACACACAGACATGCCAATAGCAACCCATGGACACACTGACAGAGACACACGGACACGTCGATAGCAGGGCACACGGACACAAGCAGGAGGGCACATGGATACACCGACAGCAGGGCACATGGATATACTGACATCAGGGCACAGGGACACTGTACTGTTGCCTCGTTCTATTCGCCAGTCTAGTCTTTTTTGTTTTGACATCTATGTTTGTAAAAATGTGGGCGACGGCATGTTCGCAAGTCTATTTTTCCTCGTAATTTTCCTTGTTGGACCTGCGGTTACCCACAGTGTGAGTAACAGTAATTATTTTGATTGTTATGAAACAAATAATCGCAGAATTCAGTTTATTTTGCGCGTTTCACTTCAATACACCCTCGTTGTCTAAATCCGTTATTTAAAGCTGAACCGACATTTCTAAAACGACATCTTGACTCATAACGGATTCGTCATTGAAGCAGTATTTAAAAGAACTTTATGACTTTCTATTGTTCGCCTATGTGCCCTTGATATATTCACGATAACAATACACATAACATATAATTAGCATTGTTTTCAACTCCCGGTTTTGGTGTTGTTTGGTGGATCGAGGAGGGTCTTATCAGTCCTGTCTATCAAAATTCACCAAACCTCTGCAGCGTATCCAGAGAGACAAGTATTGTTTTTATGCAGTCCACAGGCGTACTTTATTATCCTAAACATGTACCTTTTTCTTTTATTTAGATTTTTACCTGATTCAGCTCCCCCTCCTGAGTGAGGAGTGTGCTTCAAAATAAATGTACAGTATAGCGTCCAGGCGTTCTGTTTGAATATATTTTTTGGAACAATTGGGGAACACGGGTTAACTCGCCCACTAAGCCTCCACTCAGACAGAGTAAGGCTGGACAGTAAAAATACTCATGACCAGTCGGCCAGCCTTGGAAACTCTGTTTCGGTATATCTCGTGAAGTTGGCGCTTAGGAATTCGTGAATTATAACAGGAATTATCTATCATCACCAGTGACACAAATCATAGGTCATTTCCTTCGCGCCACTCGCTATGATAAAATTCAGTGTTTATGGACCAAAATCGAACAATTTCTAGTTAACATTCGTGACAATGACTTAAACATCTTAGAGTTACATGGAGCTGAAAAACGCTTGATGAACTATCGTGATAGAAATCAGAATGTGTCTACCGAATTCGTTGCATTCTTGGCACGTGTAAATACAGCCACAAGCAAAGCAGAACCTGAAACGTCAAATTTCGATGGATCAGACTGAGGAAGTACGTATACAGAATGCCGTCAAAAATCTTGACATGAACATTCAAGATCTTCTGGAAGCGCAATCAAACTCCTCAAAACATTCATAGTCTGACCGAGGAACAAATTCGATAACATCATCTACCTCCAGCCTCATTCGTAAACAAGTGAAGATAGAGGCAGCATGCATTCACATACAATTTGTAGAGCGAGAATCTGACTTGAAGAAACAGCATGCAGAATGGGAAGCAGAGAATGAAAAACAACAAGCCAGGTTGACAACCAACATCGATCTTCTGCGAGCTCAACAGGATGTCGCCGTTGCTGAAGCCGAGCTTCAGGCTCTTCAATCATTGGATAAAAAGGCAGACTACCGTCTGGATTCCATTCCATTTGTACCGGTGGAGTCTTCTGCTCAATGAACTAGTCAGTATGTTATGCAACATTCCTTTCTGCCAAACCAATATAACATGAAAGATTAAAAAACTCTCTTCTTCTTCTTCTTCTTCTTTTCGATCGCTGGTATCACACTTGGAGAGCCGTTCTCAAGATGAAATCTGTGGTTTTCTGCAGTTCTTCCACAGGCCCATACAGCTTTTCAAGAAAAGAGGTTGACAAAGGCCAGATCTCTTCTCTCAGCAGCTGATACGTACTGCAACATTGAAGTATGTGCTCTGTGGTCTGTTCTGCTTCTCCACAAGGACAAGCGGGCGATGTCGTAAGGTGGAACCGCCTGTACATGTGTTGGTTTAGTCTGTTATGTCCTGTTCTGAGACGAAAGATGGTCACATGCTCTGGCCTCGAGAGATGATGGTAGGCATCTTCTGATTGAGGTGTTCTATAGAGTGACTTGAGGATAGTCTTCATCTCTGTATGTGTAACCATGTTTTCTGTCTGATTCTCTTCTGCACCTACCTTTTGCCATCTTGTCTGCTTCCTCATTTCTTTGGACTCCACAGAGTGAGGGGATCCACTGCAATGCTATCCTCAAGCATTTGAGGGTTTGTAGTGCTTCTTCAAGTTGTGGCAGCTTACCTTTGGTGATAGCCTCAAGGACGGAGCGGGCATCAGATAAAAAGACAATCTGTGCAATAGGGTCTGCTGTTCTGCTGTTGGTATTAGCTGCACGGACCAGTGCTTCGACTTCAGCTCTGTAGTTTGTGCAGTGTTTGCCTGTTGGTATTGCAGCTGACTCATGTTGTCCGTTTGGATACTGTATGTGCAGTCCGGCACCTCCGCTCCTAATTGCATCTTTGGCCGATCCATCTGCGTAGATCCTTATCCATGTCTCCTGAGGGTACATTTCTTCCAGCATGGCTAGGGTCAGGGCCTTCTTGCTCACATCACTGTGTTCGTCTTTGGTTGTGAGATGAGGTACTGTGGTGCGAATATCCATGCTCTCTAGTTTGTTTTCCCAGGGTGGAGGATCAAGGGTGTGGTTTGGGTCTTCTATTTGTGCTGGCAACATTTCTTGGTGTTTCCTTTGAAGTGCTTTTGTCTCTTTCACAAAACTTGATCTTTTAAGTCTTCCTGATGACAGCTGTGCTTGCCTGATCCTCATCGGGTGGTTGTTGAACGATTTGAACTTTGCAGCTTGGATCAGTGCTTTGCATTCCCTTCCTTTGCTAAATGGGGGGATGCCTGCTGTCTGCTCCATTTTTTCTATTGGTGTTGATCTCATTCCACCAGTGATGATGCGCAGTGCCTGGTTTTGTACTCTGTCGAGGTTCTGTTGATGAGATTTAGCTGCTGTCATCCATGAACTGGATCCATACTCAAGGTGTGGTCGTACGGCACCTAGGTAGATGGTCTTGAGGATCCTTTCATTGGCACCCCACTTTGTTCCTGCCAGCTTCCTCATGATGTTTAGCTTTCTTCTGGCCTTTGCCTCTGCGTTCTGGATGTGCTCCTTCCATGTTAATCTTCTGTCATAGGTGACTCCCAGGTATGTCTGCTGGTCCTCGTACTCGAGTGGAGTACCGCCCAGTGTCAGATTGCCAACCTTGGTTTTGGTGGACAGTGAGAATAGCATGGCTGATGATTTTTTTTTGTTGATGGTAATACACCAGCGATTGGCCCAAGCTGTAATTCTGTCCAAGGCGAGCTGCATTCTGTACGTGGCAGTCGTTGTGTACTCCTCAGTGCGCCAGAGTACGAGGTCATCTGCATAGAAGGCTGCTTGGACCCCATTGGGCAGCTATGCTACAATGTCATTAATGAAGAGTATGAACAGAGTTGGTGATAATACTCCGCCTTGTGGTACCACTTATCTCAGCAATACATTCTGTCCAGATTGTCCATCCACCAGCACCCTAGCTCTGCGATTGTGTAGGTATGACTTGGTCCATCGAAACATGTTGCCACCGATGCCTGTGCGCCGGAGCTTCACGAGGAGGCCATCCTTCCACACCTTGTCAAATGCCTTCCGCAGATCGATAAAGACAGCTAGCATCACCTTCTTGGCTTGAAATGTGTCCTCTATGACCTGTGCAAGATGTGTTGTTTGATCTTCTGTGCTCCTGTATCTTCTGAAGCCAGCCTGCTCTGAAACTATAATGTTCTCCGACTCCAGGTACCACTGCAACCGCTGGTTGACGATGCGCTCCATGGTCTTGCATAAGCAGCATGTAAGACTGATAGGATGGTAGCTCAGCACTTCCGTCTTGTTCTTCCCTTTTTTTCAGAATAGGAGTCATTCTGGCTTCCTTCCAGCACTGAGGGACCTCTCCATTGGTCCAACTGAGATTAAAGATGTCTAGCAACTTGCGGAGAGATGCATTACCAAGATGTTGGATCATTTCATTCGTAATGCCATCTGGCCCGGGAGATTTCTTCTTCTTCAGTTGGTGGAAAGCCTTCTTCAGTTCTGCTAAACTAATGTCAACTTTCATTGCATCGTGAGTGTTGGTGTCTGTCCCTTCCTTTTGCTCTTTTCTAACCTCTTTTTTACGCATTCGTGGTATAGAAATGTTGCTTTCTTTTGCATATGCCTTCACAAAGGCATCTGCAGCCATCTTTCCTAATAGTGTTTGTCCATCTTCTTCAAGAGTAATCTTCTCTCCCCCGACACCCTCATCATTCAGTGCTTTAGTCAGTCTCCATAGCTTTGTGGTGTCTCTCTCTAAATTAAACCCTGCCGTCTTTTCCCTCCAGCTTCTTCTTTTGGCCCCCAGCTTGATCTTTAGATACCTGGCTTTAGTTTTATTGTAGTGTGAAGTGGTTTTCATGACAGGGATTACCCTCTGCATCTTCTCTGGCCTTGTCTAGTTTATCATGTGCTGCTTGCAGTTCTGTTGTCCAGTAGAGGCGGTAGTTTTTCCTGAACCCTCGAGGAATCGCTTCGTTGGCAGCCTTGAGGATACTTGAATTAAATTCCTTGACCGCATTGTTGATGTTTCTCCCTTCTACTGCTATATTTTGGGTACGCTCATTGTAATGATTGCCGAACAGACTCCAATTTGCCTTTTTGTAGTTCCACCTTGAATGTTGAGGTGAACTTGTCGAAATACTTCCAGAAAGAGAGAGGATGACTGGGCGGTGGTCGCTTCCTCCTAACTGCGATCCGACCACTCTACTGAGGTTTCTGTGAATGTCTTCTGTACAAAATGCCAAGTCCGGCGTTGTTGTAGGCTGATCTGGGGGATCGTTGACAAGTAAAAGGTGCTTTTCATCTTGCCATGCTTCAATGTCTTCTCCTCGTTTATCAAGTGTTCTGTATCCCCAGCTCTGAGACTGGCTATTAAAGTCTCCCGCAATGAGGAAGTGGCAGTCCGGGACCTGGATTGTGTCAAGTGAGAGATTCTTGTCATTAGGGCAGTAATAATTGACAATGTCAATCACAGAGTTGCTGGTTGTTACCTTGACCTTGATATATTCTGCCTCTTCCATAAAGGTGTTGATCTGGCTGGCGTTCATGCTGTTTCGGACCAAGGTGATCACCCCGCCTTTCTTTCTTCCTCTTCGATCACACCGGAAAATCTGGTAACCTCTGATCTTAAATGGTTTTCCTTCTTGCATGTGTGTCTCTTGGATGCAGCAGATATCAATGTTGTTTTCGTACAGGAACTGTTCGAGCTCTGATTTCTTGTTGGTAACTCCTTCTGCGTTCCAGTGCATGATGTTGATACTGGGGTTCTCTTTGGGTTTGGTCTTCTCTTTCGGTTGGCCAGTAGCTCTCCATCCTCGTCCCCTGGCTCCACAAGACGAGTTGATGGGACCTCCAGTAGCTAAGGGTGGGCTCCTTCGAGGCGTGGAGCCCGGCGCTGCACCTGCCTGGTGGATCCTCGCAGGGTGAGCACCATTTCGGTTGATTCGATCTCCAAGTGTCATTCATTAGCGTTTTGCATAATGCTCTGGTTAGCCCCTCCAAATGTCTGGATTGATACCCAGTGGGTTAGACCCCTGCGCCACGTTGAGGCCGAGCATATAGTCTTAAACAGGGGAAAAACTCTCTAAACAGTCAGTCGATAGGACACCCAAAGCTTATAGACTTGATCATGTAGATTACTTACCTCAGAGACATATTCATCAGTCTGCTTATCAGACGACATTCAACCCTAATGCCCCAGCTTTCATACCAGTCTTACACATGTTTCGGATAGACCTGAACTATATGCAGTTTGGAAGGCCAGATTCTGAAATGTAATGCGTGAGCTTCAGATTACCCCTATCGAAGAAGTAGATCTGTTGGTGAAGTGGCTCAGTCCCGAATCTGTGAAACACGCTCTCAGTCTTTGCGCCTCGAACATCAGTGACGCCGGTGGAGGACTTATGCGTGTGTGGCAGAGACTTGACAAATGATATAGTAATACCAAAATGGTTGAAGCCGATCTCAAATTTAAGCAAGAAAGGTTTCGTAAGTTAACTAGCAAAGATAATGTGAAACTCTATGAACTTTCCGATATTCTATCCAAAACCGAATCCGTTAAAGAAGATCCTCAATACAGAGGTCTTTTAGGCTACTTTGACTCCTCCTCTGGTGTAAAACCCATTGTTGATAAATCACCACACGGAATTCAGGAGAGGTGGACCACCAAAGCCCTTAGTTACAAGAGACACTTTAATGTGCCTTTTCCTTCTTTCTCATTCTTTGTTGAGTTTATGCGCAACACTATCCAAGCAAGAAATGATCCAAGTTTTGTTCATGAAGAAGTTGTGGTTTCTTCCAGAGGAGCTTCTCTTCATGCTGTTAGAAAGGACACCTTTTTCATGAAGAAAACCTATGTTAATGAACAATCACATCAGGATAAATGCCCAATGCACAACACAAATCATAATCTAAATCAGTGTAGAGGCTTTAAAGCCAAACACTTAGAGGAATGCCGAGACTTTCTAAGACCGAACAACATTTGCAACAGGTGTGCATCTGGTAATCACTGTGCTAACATGTGTAAAGAAACAATTAAGTGGCAAGAGTGTAGTAGTGAGGGTCACCCAACTGCTCTACATGTTCCAGCAAAAAGGCATTTCTTAGCAGCCTTCAAATTCATCACCCACAGACCACAGCGGGGAGAATGTAAAGCATACTGACTGTAAATCACCATCCCCTGTGACATCGACGTGTACTCAGATTTGTGGGACAAATTTCCAGGACAAATCGTATGGAAAGACTCTGTTGGTTACTGGTTATGCAGCACGACATCCAGAATATGTCAAACAGATGTACGCGATCATCGATGATCAGAGTAACACAACACTAGCTCGCTCCGATTTTTTTGGGATGTTCAACATGGACATAACGGAGTTTCCATAACCTTTGTCTTCTTGCACTGGAAATATTTGTACTTCTGTGAGGTGAGTGAACAACTTTGTGGTGGAATCTGTAAATGGTGACATAAAGTTAGAACTCTTTACTATTTTAGAATGCAATTAAATTCTGGATATTCGGGAAGAAATTCCCACCCAAGAAGTGGCGCAATACCACGCTCACATTGGTGACATAACCAAGTATATTCCACCTTTTAATGATGATACCCAGATTCTTGTGTTAATAGGTAGAGACGTCATCGAAGCCCATCATGTTCTGGATCAGAGGATCGGCCCACGTGACACACCTTTCTCACAACTATTAAATCTTGGATGGGTAATTATTGGTGATGTGTCCATCGGGAAAACTCATGTCCCCACTGTTGTTAATGTGAACAAAACTTGCTTGCCAAAGAATGGTAGACCATCCATTCTCGTTCCATGTCCAAATCATTTTGATGTCACCACATCGCATCTTGATGCAGACAACCAATATAGTGATATGCTGCAATATTGTCCAAAGCAGATTCATGAGTTTGGTCTTACAGTGTTCGAGAAAACGAAAGCTGATGAAAAAGTTGGAATGTCTGTGGAAGACAGGCGATTCATGGAAATTAAGGATCAAGAATTCCACAAGGAGCCGGAAGGAAACTCGACCCGACCGCACCACTTCCTTTTCGAACTCCAAGACGTCATTTATCGAACAACAAACTTCAAGCCCTTAAGTGTGCAAAGACTTTCTAACCTTCATAAAAGCAATATTTGACAACGGTTATGCAGAACCTGCTCCAAAATTAAACGATGATGAAGAGTGTTGGTATCATCCTCTTTTCAGTCTTTATCACCCTCAGAAGCCTAATCAAATCCCAAGGGTTTTTGATTCATCAGCTAAGTGTGAAGACGTGTGTTTGAATGATGTGCTAATGACTGGCCCCGACATGACCAGCAGTCTCCTCAGGATACTACTGCGCTTTCGGAAAGAGCCAGTGGCTATCACTGCAGACATCGAACAAATGTTCTACAAATTCTTTGTTAGAGAAGTCCATAGAAACTGTTTACGGTTTTTCTGGTACCACGATAATGACATAGACAAACCCATGCTAGAATACCGTATGCATGTCCATGTGTTCGGAAATAGTCCATCACCAGCAATTGCATCCTACAGCATTAGAAAAACTGTTGAGATTTGAGCAGAGCAGTTCAGTAGGGACACCAAAGAGTTCGTTGACAAGAATTCCTATGTAAATGATGGCGTAACATCATTAGCAACCAGTGAACAAGCAGTGGATCTGTTAGAGAGGACTCGACAGTCTCTGAAGGCTGGTGGAAAGCTTTGCCTTCACAAAATAGCATCAAACAGCATCGAAGTAGTGAGTACCTTTCCATCAGACGATCTAAGAAAAGATCATAGAGATTTAGACTTATGTTCAGATACATTACCTATCCAATGCAGGCTCGGAGTTGCTCCACATCCCACGAACCTATGCCGTATCCAGCCTTAGTGATGTTGACAAGAAGAAAATGCATATTTTCTCAGATGCATCTGAAAAGGCAATTGCTGCGGTGGTATATCTTCTTATAGACGATGGCAAGGACATAAAGTGGACATTTGTTCTCGGAAAAGCAAAACTCTCCCCATCACATGGCCAAACCATTCCGTGCCTAGAACTGTGTGCAGCGGTTCTAGCCATGGAAATACATGAGACAGCCCTAGCTCATCTGGCCGTTGCGGTCAACACTATTAGACATACACAGAAGGTAAAACTGTACTCAGGTACATTCATAATCAAACTAGACGGTTCTGTATTTATGTGACCAATAGAGTAAGCCGAATCAGAAAATCCACTGATCCAGGACAGTGGTCATATGTGTCAACTCATTCAAACCTAGAGGATCAGGCTACCAGACTGGGTAGTACAGCTGATCTAACTAGCAGCCTTGCTTTTGCAGTCCCTATCATTTTCAACCATCGAATGTTGAATCGTTTCCATTGATAGATCCAGACAATGATAAATCAGTCAGACCTATCGTCACTACACTTTCTAACACCACGTCAAGCATTAGTACTCTCGGTTCTCATCGATTTTCAAAGTTCTCATTTTGGGAATGGATTGTTAAGGCCATGGCTAACCTTAAACATTTCTGTCAGAGTTTCCATGATTCCAAATTTAAGGGATGGCGCTTCTCATCACCAGTGCTCAATTAAAGAAAGAATCAGAACTGCAGATCATTAGAGATGTTCAGCGAGAATTCGAGGCAATTCATTTCCAGAAGCCTCTACCTGGAAACAGTCCACTTTCCGCATTATGCCCTTTCATTGATGAGGATGGCTTGCTCAGAGTTTGTGGACATCTCGACAGAGCTGATATCAGTTTTCCAGAAAAACATCCTAGCATACTACCAGGATGTCATCACATGGCAACGCTGCTGATTCATAATTATCACATTGATGCCTGGAAGGACGTGGCTAAGCCTCAATGGAAACTTACTAAGACTCTTCAACTATCGATGATGGTTGCTTCCGCTTACTACCGGAAACTTGAGAGTGTTGCTGCGACAATGTTGCCGATAATAAGATGAAGTGAAAAAGCAGCTGCAGTCGCTCGCCTCATTCGACTGATGGTAAATGGACGATATTTTTTCTGACTGCTGGGCCTGATCTGACTGGTCTAAGATTCCTAGTACGGACTGGGTGTTTCTCCCAGCTCATGTTAAATTCCTACCATTAACAAACTCAGATCTTACATAAACGTAAGATTAAAGACTTTATTTACACTTATAATACAAACAATTGAATTTGAGCAATATCGCTCTACAAAGAACACTTTAGTACAACTGACTTGTACATAAAACTATCGAAGCTAAACTAATTTACTTCTATCCTATTCCTACTCTACCTCAAGCTTCGTTAGGCAAGGCCATGGCTGGAAACTTACAACATCAGAAGATGCCCAAGTGAATTGGCTCGAGTAGCCAGATTAATTTGTTCTGAGAGAAGTACAATCTTATATAGCTACAGATTATGACTTCGCAGCACTCTGGTCATTTCCCAGAAACTCACAACTGCTCTCAGAACACATTTTTATGATTCTTCTAGGGACCCGATAAGCACACTTTGATTGGCCGAACAATAAATTCACAAATCAACTGCTTCTTATCTCTTTTTAGAAGTTCTGACCTGATAACTAATTGGTCCTTTCAACCAATCAGTGATTCCTCCCTCACTTGCTATGGAACACCACCTTATCCGTTATAATTCTTAACTGCAGAGTCTGAATGCTCTTGACTGGTTATGACGTCATTCTGACAAATCATGCTCTGCCCAATCCTTCCAAGAAGAGTGTGCCTCGCATACTCAAAGCAGTGGGAACCGGTTCTGGTTTGACGTGATCTGCCAGCTAACTAACAACATTATGGTATGCCTTGTTGTTGCATACCATAAAATGAGTGGCATATAGTTTATCAATAAGTTTTGATTCTGTTATGAATTCTTATAGGATGCTCTATGTTCATGTCCTGTCCATTCTATACTAATGGAGAAGTCTCGAGAATCCTAGAGTGCTAGGCACACGTGCTGGATGATTCATTGCCAGATGGTGTTGTTTTAGTTCACGATCAAATACCAGTCTGCTTACATCATCATCTGTGGCATTTAGTCACGTTCAATTTATTCTCATAATTCATGATCCCAACACTAATCACTAAACACTAATTAATTCCAAATTTACAATTATCAAAAACTGCTGGATATAATAAAAGTAGTTGTCTGTTAAGCAGCAACAACCTTTAGCTAAATCATTCTCAAATACACATCAACTCAGAATGATAGAATCATTTCAAATTAAATCTTCCTATTTCTATCATCATCGACACCTGGACTTTTAGCTCACCTGGTATTTTCACATAATTTATTCTTGGGTCTTACGTGAATTATAAGACATCCCGCGGGGTCATGACTTCCCACATGACAATCCCATATTTACACATGCCCACCAACCAAAGTTAATTAACCACCTCTTAAGCACTTAAGAGAGCATTAATTAACTTGTTGTACACCATCAACAACAAAAGCACTCCTACCAGGGCTAATCCAGATGACATCACCATATCTAGATAAACACAGTAATAAATCAAATCATAGACAGTAGCAAAGTCAAAACGAATCATAGAGAACAGTACAGTGATAACTCAAAAACGAAAAGAAATGATAAACAGTGATCGAATCAAATAAAAGAAAAGCAATATGATAGCAATCAAATAGAATAAATACTAATAATTAAATCAAAAGCAAACAGTATACGATGATATATCCATAATTCACCGCAATTGTACCACGCAACATTGATGCACTGCATGTAAATATACCTCAAATACAAATTGTTCACCTTGATAGGCTAACAAGAAAATAAATACAGTGTTCAAATTAGCGATACACCATATCAGTGTATCAATACTGTGGCAGAGAGAGATCTGGAATTCCTTCTATGTCCACCATCTCCATGCCCATCTGTTCGGATGCTGTAGGTGACGTCGTGCCTTTTGGTTTGGTCGGCCTGTCCCTGGCATTAGGCATTGCCACTGGTCGGTGTGACCAATGTGCCCAGACTGATCCAAATCGCAGAATCCTTTCCATGGGTGGTTTTTATGAAGCGCACCTCCACACATGGTGAAAGACTCTGCACTTATATAAAATAAGCGTTAACACAATAAGTGTGATGACAGAAGCCACCAAGTATAACAACATAGACTTCGTACCGATGCTCTCGACAATCACTGTATCGATTTCAGACAATGGTGCTACAGGTACATACTTTGGTTTCTGTAAATGTTTCCATTTTTCCACCTTCAAGTGGTTAACTATCAAGGATTGGTTGAGGACACCAGCCACATCCAATCTTGGCACATCGATGGCTAAACCGATCCGAGCATATGTCAATTCGTACATCCGTATGGGTCGCAATTTCCATCCAGTACCACTATAATCACATTCATTTGACGTTAATGCGTACACTCCATTCATTAACTCACAATGTTCAGTCAACTTTCCTCCACAGTGTACTTCCACATGTTCACCAAACGTTTGCAGTACCACTCCAATCCCTTTATGTGCAAACAATTTACTAGTAGTTTCGTTAGATTGTGACAGCCTAACAGTGCATTTACTATTGGTTAAGTTCGTCAATAGACTCACAAGGTATGGTACATGAGTCTTATCGACTCTCAATTGTCCATGACATACACAAGGATCAACTCCTCGCCATTCTGATGGAGTAAAGTACCAACCAGTCTTTGTGTCTAATCCAATACTGGTTCAGGCAATTATCACCTGCATGTAATGTCCTATTATACTTAAAGGTTCGGGAAGTAGCAACATAGTGTATCTGCGAATCGTCCTTCCACAATGGAGAAACAATGACATTTCGATAATACCACTGATACAGTTGTATTAACTCAAATCCTACACTAATTTGACCTGCAACATCTTTTAAATCTGCCGGACTAAACAATTCTTCTGTCAATCTACCAAGTTCGAGTGAAGCAGTCTGCCTATGAAGTTGCGCAGACAGTTTTTGGTAACTGTACACAACGTTTTCGGCTGAATCAATTGTGTCCTAAACGTACTCATGCATATAAATCCGCTTGATGTGACATCTGTTGAGTAAGTATCTTGCTAATGTTCGTGGTCAAGCTGACCATTGCGTCCGTAACTTCATTGGTTCTATTAGTGTTGACGTTAATCTCCTCGAAAACATGTTTCACATGAGACGATAAGTCATTAGAAAAGTGAACTAATCTATTCATATTCTTCATAGCTAGCTTAACAATGTTCTTAAGAGATTCGATGTCGCCAGACGTCACCACTCCAAATAAAGAGGACGCAACATCACCAGCGAAGTTAAATAAACCTCGCTTATGTCATCCACCTATTCTATGTAGCATTGTTTGTTGAATCGCTACCGCAATCTTTTTAATAATGCTGATCCGATGTTGAAGTCCAAAAATATCATTATTACTAAGGGATGTCTTGCTTCCTATATCGGCAACAAGAACATGAATACTGTTCAATTTGTTAATAAAGTTAGCTGGTAAGTACGGATGGTTTATAGATACTACCACTGTCCATTCGGCCCATATTACAGAAATCTGTTGATGATCTGTGATCATCACACCATTTTGCAACTTATGAATATTCGAATTTTCACATTGTCCCAAAACACTACTTGTAAACATTAACACGAGATTAAATCGCAAAATATATATGACTGTTAACTGGTAGAGTATAACGTTACCTTGAGAGTATCACAAAACGATTAACAAATTATCTCACTGTGTCGATTTATAACAGCTTCAATACGCCTAACATAGTCAGCAAATCTCGACTAACCAGATGTGCCAATCCTAGCGAGTTTACTGGTTGATTCATCGTAAGAGTTATGACTGCACCTGCGCAGATTATAGGAGTGCGTAGGCGGTGACACATCCATTGGCTCACTGGCAGGCTCATGCACAGTTTCTGATGGGTCCATCGGTGACTCATAATCAGGATCATTACTCATACCAGGTTGATCGACATCCATGTCAACATCTTCAGTATGTATTACCACATCTGGTACCTTTTCAGGTACTGGTCGTACTTCAGGTACTACCTTCTTGGATGTTGGTGCAGATTCAGGTAGTGGTGGCAATCTTGGACCATGGCTTAATTTAGTACCTTTTGCTGGATTCCTAATATGGCATGGTCTCACCCTGTCCCAGCACATCTCTGAGTCAACTATACACAGTTTTGAGATATTCAAAACATGCACCTTCTCAGATCTCTGATGTCGGACATGAGCCACGGGTCCATTAATTTTGAAAATTTCATACTCAGGGTCACTGTGAGAGGTTAACTCCATCCTCTCCTCAGCTTTTACAACCACTAAATCACCTACTTAGTAGTTACCAGCATTAGCACGCTTATCAATTTGTTCATGATGATGTTCTCTTGACTTGACCATCTTATTATGGGCACGCAATAAGGCATCCACAGCATCGAGTGGAATTGCTAACGGAAGTCTCGCTCATTGACCATACATCAGATAGAATGGCGTATATCCAGTCGTAGCATGGTGAGTGTTGCGGCACGCTGTTAAAGCTGCACCTAACTCATCTTCCCATGCTCGAGACCCATTATTAACACCTTTCTGGATCAAATCATTTAACGTTCTGTTGAATCTTTCAGTCCATCCATTTGTCTGAGGATCATATGGACTCGCTCTTCTGTGATCAATACCATGCCCAGCATACCTCTGCTCAAGTGAATTCGAACAAAACTCCTTTTCTTGATCAGTAATGAGAATTACGGTATACTGTGATGAGTAATGTATTCATTAAATAATGTATCCTCCATGTTCTGCACTGTCTTAGTGGAAATTGGATAGGCCTCCACCCACGCAGAACAATGATCCACAATCGTCATTATGTAGACATTGCCTTCATTGGATTCTAATAGTGGACCTATTAAATCCATTCCAATTATCTGACCAGGATAATTGGCCATAGGCATTTCTGTATACTTGGGTCGGGTCGTGACAGGTCGATTGACCTGGCATGTTGCACACCTATCAAACATATATACCACCTCCTTCCTTAAGGACGGTCAAACAAAGGAATCGCTTACCATTCCTATAGCCTTCATCAAACCTTGGTGACCAGCTTGCTCATGAGCCTTCTGGAGTACCTGCTCACGGAATTTACTTGGTAATAATATTCTCGGGTATTCAGCATCTAACGCTCAAGGTGGGGTTAACGAGTACAAAATACCGTTATTAACCATATACTCCTCCGGCATGTTCTTAAACAATTCCGGGAATTCCTTGCTCTTTTCAGTACACAACTCTGTGTATGGTATGTTATATACCTCCAGAGGAACATGAGGTAATATGCCCTCTTCCACCCCTGGTATGACGTAATCACCAGTATCCAATGTCGCAACTTCGTTAGGTTGACGTAGCCTCGACAACATATCCGCACGGATGTTCTTCGAACCCTGTATATATTCAATCTTACACCCATACTCAGCAATTAACACTGCCCAGCGCTGCACTTTCGTATTCTTAACCTCGCCCACAAACAAGCTCTTAAGAGGTTTGTGGTCTGTATACACAGTGAATTCAGCACCAAATAGATATGGACGAAGCTTCTTTAATGCATATATCACGGCATACACTTCCTTTTCTATCACAGGCCAGTTTTATTGACTGTCCTTCAGGGTTGACCTGACATACTGATTTATGCGCTCAATGCCATTATCGTCAATTTGCATTAAAATCATACCTATCGCATAGCTTGATGCATCTGTGTACAGTTCATATGGTCTATTCAAATCTGGATATGTGAGAACCGTCTCATTACACAGCAAGTTCTTAAATTCCTCAAACGCTTGCTGTTATTCTTTTCCCCACTCAAATCTTTTATATTTCTTAGTTAATTCTATTAAAGGCTTAGAAATGTTGGCATAACCTTTCACACAAGATCGAAAATAGCCGGTAGCTCCGAGAAAACTTCTGACTTCACCCACATCACGGGGTGGTGACATTTCTCTTATGACCGTAACCTTTTGACTCCGAGGAGCTACTCCTTGGCTCGAAATGCGATAGCCCAGTAAGTCTACAGACTGACTCGCAAATTCACATTTCTTTCATTTTAACTGGAGATCATACTCCTGAATTTTGTTCATCGCAAGACGTAAATGATGTGCATGTTCAGTTGGATTTCTTGAATATACGACTACGTCATCTACAAAAACATGCATGAATTTCCATACAAAATCACGAAAAATGTCGTTCATTGCATATTGAAAAACTGCACCTGAGTTGCAAAAACCAAAAGGCGTCCATTCGAAAAGACCTTCACTGCAGACAAACGCTGTCTTCTCAATGTCTTGGCTAGCCATGGGTGTCTGCCAATAGCCAGACTTCAAGCCCATTGTAGAAGATAGTGTCACACCTCTCATTGAATCAAATATATCAGAGATGTTAGGTAGTGGGTAACTGTCCTTACGACATACTGAATTCAACATCCTAAAATATACACAGAAACATGTATCACCATCTTTTTTGGGTACCAAGGTGATAGGTGACGCCCAAGGTGATGATGATGGTCTTATGATGCCTGCTTCTAACATTTCTTTGACCTGATTTTTGACTAAATGTGCCTTTGCCAGAGGTAGTCTATATGCTTTCTGTCAAATGGGAGGGTGGTCTCCCATCGGAATTGTACATTGTACTTTGGGCATATGTCCAAGGCTCTTGGGATGAGCTGTATCAAAATTATTGGCAAAGTCGCTCAGTACTTTGTCGATAACTGCATATCTGGTCGTTTCTTTGGAACTAGCATATACATAATCATTTTTAGACCTATAGGGTATCTTGAATGGGTATTTCCTTCCAAACCATACCACTTCCATTGTCCCAGAATCAATCTTTGCATCCGCACCAATTAAACATTCATGTGTTCCACAACCATACTTGGAATCAGCCTGCCATCTTGAAATTGTATCTGCATTTCGCCTAATATGTTTATTGGTGAACAATTTATGGCTAACAAAGTACCAGCCTTTTTTAATGGATAAGCCTTTAAGATGCTCCTCCATATATCCTTTCTAACAAGGGAGGTACTAGCACCAATATCTATTAGAGCATCTAGGTACTTACCCCCATTGTTCTCCTGACCACTCACTTCCACTTCTAATTAGATAAGGAACCGTTTGGTCACTGGCTCCTTCCGTATGCATTTAATGAGCAGCATCACCCATCAACAGCTTCAGCATAAGATCTGCACCTATTTTCACCAGATGAGGCTCCTCTGTTACCATATGAATGACGGCCATACGCGTCGGTGCTCCCATCAGTTAGAACGAATCCTTCTCGATCCACATACTCATGGTCATGATTTATGTCATTACGAATTGCTTTCCTTGTGTTGCACAAATATGCATGAGGGGTCACTCTCTCGGAAGTATATGATTCACAGTCTTCACGATCATACCATTCATTGTAGTGTGTTGGTGATCTGCAGTCATGCCTCGGATAATCGATCTGATCTACTTCCATTGGCTCATCACCATGGTTAGAATCATCAGGCTGACGTGGTCCTTTCCTTGCCCTATGCTGTGGTCAGTTCCTCGGACATTGAGCCTGATAATGTCGCGGTTGTTGACAGCTAAAACATGTCAGCATGCGTTTAGATGTGGAATTTGTTTAAAAATTAAAAATGGTGTTCTGAAATTCTTGTATTTGTATTTTGAAGTGCTATTTTAAGTTGTGTTCATTTCTTGCCTAAATTTGTTTAAAAGTTTTGTTTCACGAGTGAATTGTTTGCTTAGATTCGCGAACTTTGGTACTCATAGTATACCCCTATACCACTTGCAAAAGTGTGAGTGCGGCTATAAACATTAAACATGCCAATATCTCATTTTAACAATCCATGCTAACAGGAATTTTCAAAAAAAGAACATATGTGAGAATAAAAAACTGCACAGCTATCAACTATATCTTTCCCAACGCTAAATAGAGGCTGTGTGGCATGTTGGCTCCAGGACTAATAATACGTGTTTAAGTTAACTGAGAAAAAATATGATAATTTTGCAGGTACCTGTCTGTCAATATTTATGTCTGGAAATGCAGGAGATTTTTTTATTGTTTTAGTTGGTTTTATTGGCCGCTTACACCTAGATGCATTTGAGCCATGCCTCTATATTCTTGCGGTGCTTCCCCCGAAGGGTTGCGAAATGAAAGTAAAACTGAAATAATCATAAAAAAGATTTAGATGTTCTTGCTAGAGGCGTCTGTGTTGCCTGTTGTTGTCTATTGAGCTATTGAGCTGTTGTTGGTGAGTGTCAATGTCGTATGCCGTGGAAAGGAGGGGTGGGGATGGGGAACTACTTTATTTCACGTGGAGGGGGTGGTGGGGTGGTGGTGGAGGGCAGTCTGTAAACTTAAATCTTAAAACGGAAATTAGGCATGAATTTTTTTAATAAAAAATATTAAAGACGAAACTGGAGATAATACTATCAACTAAAGTATAAGAAACATAAAAATAATGCCATGTGATAAATAAACAAGAAACGAGAAAATTTTTACTTAAAATCTAGTGTTTGCAAACGAAAATTCTAACTTAAAATCATAACCTGTTGCTGTTAGAAATAATAAGTTGAATGCGAATGGCGCTGTTTATGGATTAAAAAGCTTAACAGTCATTTCAAACATCATTTTTTTGCATTTTAAGCCTGAGAGTCAAGTCGCTAACAACCCTTTCATACGCATGTTAACATGTTTATCCAGCGCCGGGCAAAGGAGAGCAAAGCAGAGCAACCGCATCCACACCGAGAGCAAAGCAGTGTCAGCCATGAACCAGGGACCAGTTTTCGCGCCACCAGAACCTCACATCCACGCCACGTGTGATTTCATCATCAGGCACGCCATCAACAGGAACACAGCAGCAAGCAAGCGACGCCACCAGCATCCCCACACGAACAACCACATCTCTCCAGGAAGGGGGGGGGGGGGGCGCCGTTGATTGTGGCTCAATCATAAGCTCGAATTCTCGATCACCACTGGCGCCAATCCAACATCCAAATTCCCGGGTCCTGGTTTCGATCTCGCGTCGTCACGTCCGTTCGTTTTCCTTCTTCTCTCTTCTCTTCGAGACTGAATTTTCAATGTGGTATCCTCTGAGAGAATCCACTTTTTTAAATATTTTTTGGTAGAATGGTGTGTAGGAACACGATGAATACCCATCTGCTCGGGCCCCACTATTAGTCACAGGAACGTGACAAAAAACTCAAACTTGGAATGATCAAGATAAAGTGGATACTGCTAGAAAGAGCATTAAAAGACCTTTTTACTGATACCTACATCATCCACATAGGTTGATTATTAAGAAAGCTATGAATTTTTATGTGTCGCGAATCGGGGTATAATATTGTTTAACAATTATATAGTAAAATGGCGAAAATCTGTGACTGATTTACAGTGTTTTTACCATTTTCCGGCACTAATTTTGTCCTATTTTACTTAATATCGGAGATATCTTCATGAAACTTTCAGATAATATAGATTACATTGTTGTGCTCAATTTGCATCTGTAGCCTTATTTATCGAATTTTTTGCAAATTTGCCTTTGAGGCTTGCTGTCGCAACATAATTTTTTCTTAGCTAATCCCAATTGCGTAGTTTGTCCGAGTCGCTCTCGTAGAACTGCGCACAGAACAATGCTGTCTTGTTCTAAATGTGTGTGTACATGTAGATGTAGATTCTACATCGTTGATCTGATTTTGATCAGTAATCATTTCGGTCTGATCTTGATCATAATGAATTTTGACAGGTTTTGTGATTTTGACAGATATCGCTTTAAATGTTGAAAATGGATCCAAACAGACAGATTGCAATTTCTTATATTGATCAATATTCGTTAGGTTTTTAAATCTCTTCAACAATTTAAGGACCAGTCTCAACAAATTGGATTGGAATGATGGCAATGATTCACTTGAGATTACAGGTAAGAGAATAGACCGCGTTATGGTAAGGATATACTTTCAAAAGCAGTTTTTTCTTGGTGTGGAAATCGACATGGTCAAATTAAATTTATTATTTGTGTGCTTGCACGGTACGGGACACTTTCAGCGATGAATCCCCATGGGTATCATTTTCAAGGCTACCACGCAGGAAAACTTTAATATTTTGAAATTGACCGGAAGCCTTTAATGCCAGTCAAATTAATTTCAAAATATTCAATAAGTTTTATCATAAATTCACTTTTCCAGGGATTTGCCGGCGAAAGGGTAAATGATACCTCAGCTTTAAGACATACATTATTTGACGTTTAATGATAAAATATTTTTCTTGAGGACATAACAGATAAATAAGTTTATTAATACTATTTAAAATGTAGTTTTAACTCACCTTCTTTGAAAATTTCTATGATAAAAATTAGTGGGATTTTCAAAACGCACAAATTTACCGAAGTACTGTGATTAGCGGGAAAATTTGAAAACGAGATTCAAGTTGAGAATTCCCTTTTATCATTAAAAAAAAATTTAATGCTATTCCTAAAAAATAACCAATCAAAAAACGGAATTTAGAACACACCCTAATTTCAAAATGCGCGACATCATGATAGCGTATTATGCGGCAAGATCTGTTGAGTTATCGCGTCATTTTGTCACGTACCTCGCTGAGTTTAGGGACATGATTTTAACAATTGTGTTACCCTGACTAGTTCCCATCTGTCCTACCCTAAATTTTGCTCATGCACGACGCCCCAGCTGGGGAGGGCTGCGCCGACAGTACGACTGTACGCACGCACGCTGCACGCTACGGGAACGCACGCGCGCAAGTTTGAAGTAAGACAGCAAACGTATTCCCTCCAAGGGAGGTAACTCATGAAAGAATAGATCGTCTGTGCAAAACAAGAGTCTGATAATAAGCGCTATCCACGATTATGACAACTACAGAATACGTGATAAGCTAATAATATATGTACATTCAACACTGTCTATGACCTCGTGTAATGCAATTCCTTAACATAAAAAGAAGGATGTAAACCAAGTTAACGACTTTACCATTGCGGAAGTGGATCAGTTAACTGTGAAGGAATTTGTGGAGGAAGTAAAGGTAAGATCCATTACTACTAGTACAAAGTAGTACGCCTATGGAAACCCATAGGCAATTTTTTAATGCTCGTTACGAACGTGCATATAGACATAAATGTTTCGTTGGCAGGAATAAACAAGACAATGGTTAATAGTGTACATGTTTCAGCGTACATCTTTAAGGACAAACAAAGTAGCACTCGCACTGTATGCATATAACGTAGCTAGTATTTCCATCGTGTTTAAGCAGTTATATGCATATAACGTAGCTAGCATTACCATCGTGTTTAAGCAGCTATATGCATATAACGCAGCTAGTATTTCCATCGTGTTTAAGCAGTTATATGCATATAACGTAGCTAGCATTACCATCGTGTTTAAGCAGCTATATGCATATAACGCAGCTAGTATTTCCATCGTGTTTAAGCAGTTATATGCATATAACGTAGCTAGCATTACCATCGTGTTTAAGCAGCTATATGCATATAACGCAGCTAGTATTTCCATCGTGTTTAAGCAGTTATATGCATATAACGTAGCTAGCATTACCATCGTGTTTAAGCAGCTATATGCATATAACGCAGCTAGTATTTCCATCGTGTTTAAGCAGCTATATGCATATAACGTAGCTAGCATTACCATCGTGTTTAAGCAGCTATATGCATATAACGCAGCTAGTATTTCCATCGTGTTTAAGCAGTTATATGCATATAACGTAGCTAGCATTACCATCGTGTTTAAGCAGCTATATGCATATAACGCAGCTAGTATTTCCATCGTGTTTAAGCAGCTATATGCATATAACGTAGCTAGCATTACCATCGTGTTTAAGCAGCTATATGCATATAACGCAGCTAGTATTTCCATCGTGTTTAAGCAGTTATATGCATATAACGTAGCTAGCATTACCATCGTGTTTAAGCAGTTATATGCATATAACGTAGCTAGTATTTCCATCGTGTTTAAGCAGTACGTAGCTAGCATTACCATCGTGTTTAAGCAGCTATATGCATATAACGCAGCTAGTATTTCCATCGTGTTTAAGCAGTTATATGCATATAACGTAGCTAGCATTACCATCGTGTTTAAGCAGCTATATGCATATAACGCAGCTAGTATTTCCATCGTGTTTAAGCAGTTATATGCATATAACGTAGCTAGCATTACCATCGTGTTTAAGCAGCTATATGCATATAACGCAGCTAGTATTTCCATCGTGTTTAAGCAGCTATATGCATATAACGTAGCTAGCATTACCATCGTGTTTAAGCAGCTATATGCATATAACGCAGCTAGTATTTACATCGTGTTTAAGCAGTTATATGCATATAACGTAGCTAGCATTACCATCGTGTTTAAGCAGTTATATGCATATAACGTAGCTAGTATTTCCATCGTGTTTAAGCAGTTATATGCATATAACGTAGCTAGTATTTCCATCGTGTTTAAGCAGCTGTATGCATATAACGTAGCTAGTATTTCCATCGTGTTTAAGCAGCTATATGCATATAACGTAGCTAGCATTACCATCGTGTTTAAGCAGCTATATGCATATAACGCAGCTAGTATTTCCATCGTGTTTAAGCAGCTATATGCATATAACGTAGCTAGTATTACCATCGTGTTTAAGCAGCTATATGCATATAACGTAGCTAGCATTACCATCGTGTTTAAGCAGCTATATGCATATAACGCAGCTAGTATTTCCATCGTGTTTAAGCAGCTATATGCATATAACGTAGCTAGTATTTCCATCGTGTTTAAGCAGCTATATGCATATAACGTAGCTAGTATTTCCATCGTGTTTAAGCAGTTATATGCATATAACGTAGCTAGTATTTCCATCGTGTTTAAGCAGCTATATGCATATAACGTAGCTAGTATTTCCATCGTGTTTAAGCAGCTATATGCATATAACGTAGCTAGTATTTCCATCGTGTTTAAGCAGCTATATGCATATAACGTAGCTAGTATTTCCATCGTGTTTAAGCAGCTATATGCATATAACGTAGCTAGTATTTCCATCGTGTTTAAGCAGCTATATGCATATAACGTAGCTAGTATTTCCATCGTGTTTAAGCAGCTATATGCATATAACGTAGCTAGCATTACCATCGTGTTTAAGCAGCTATATGCATATAACGTAGCTAGCATTACCATCGTGTTTAAGCAGCTATATGCATATAACGTAGCTAGTATTTCCATCGTGTTTAAGCAGCTATATGCATATAACGTAGCTAGTATTTCCATCGTGTTTAAGCAGCTATATGCATATAACGTAGCTAGTATTTCCATCGTTTTAAGCAGCTATATGCATATAACGTAGCTAGTATTTCCATCGTGTTTAGGCAGCTATATGCATATAACGCAGCTAGTATTTCCATCGTGTTTAAGCAGCTATATGCATATAACGCAGCTAGTATTACCATCGTGTTTAAGCAGCTATATGCATATAACGTAGCTAGTATTTCCATCGTGTTTAATCAGTGAGCTGAAAGTGAGTTATTTTTTAACCCTTTAATTCCATAAATTAGTCACGAATATAAAAAAATTTACCAATTGAATGTATATTTGTGAAAGTTTCCAACTAGATTAACCATTTTAAGTATGTGGCAGCGTACAATATGTACATTACCGGCCGTAACAACCTCAAGTCAAAATAATTTCAAAATGTATCACTGAATAGATATTATAGCCTGTATAACAAGATTGAACAGGAGATAGAGGTGGGAGGGAAGGGGGAGAAAGAAGGCGAATGGAGGAAGTGGGAATGAGTGAGAAAGGAAGGGTGTGGGATGAGAAAGGAGAGAGAGAGAGGGAGGGAGGGAGGGAGGGAGGGATGCGAGGGAGAGAGAGAGAGAGAGGGAGGGAGGGAGAGAGAGAGGGGGAGGGAGGGGAGGGAGGGAGGGAGAAAGGGGATGTGAGGGACGGAGAGAGAGATAAAAGAAGGGGCAGACAACAAAAAGGTATCTGCATGACTAACAGATTTTTGCCTCAACTGACTTAACTTATCATGATACATCTGGCGGTTTGTCTATAGCTGCCTGTCTGTCTGTCTGTCTGTCCATCTATCCATGGGGTGTCTGTCTGTCTGTCTGTCTGTCTGTCTGTCTGTCTGTCTGTCTGTCTGTCTGTCTGTCTGTCTGTCTACCTATACCATCACTGGTGGCAGGTTTTGTTATTTTGCATCCTTGTTTTGTTATAGCAGAAGACATTGATGAAGTCGAAGTTGATGAAAGGTGGGTAGGCCATTTACTCCTTAAACTGATGAGAAAATGATTGAAAACAAAGTCAATATAGTTTACTGAAGATCTGAAAAATAAAAGTTGTATTCCTTCTGTTATCTACTATCATACGTATTTGTCTTAATAAGCATAATTAATGTAACATAGGGGTAGATGATCCCGCGCAGGCTTTCTGTGGTGATCTGACCACACTTCCCACTTGGAAAGTTATAAATTTTGTAATCTACCATCGCGCTACTTTGGTTTGACAAAGTTTAGTCCTTGTGTCATATGGGGTAAATGAACCCCTTTGAGACTCTTTATCGCAGCCCATTAATGACGGTCTAACCACATCTCCACCCCACAAACCTTCAGAAATCTGGTCAGTTTTAGTTTTTCTCAATCTACTATATATACCACTTTGATTTGACAAAGCTTGGTCCATGTTGCTTGTATGATGTATGATTACTGTATTCTGCCGCTATAGTATTAGAAACATCCTACAGTTGCAATCAGTCCGTCTTTGCTTTTGACCACTGTGTCTTGTCCTCAGCCAAAATCTTTAGCTTCCACCGGTCCATTCTTGGTTTGGCTGTACCAAGTCCTATTTTGTTGATGTCACGTCACAGTACATGTATGCATATTTATAAATATTTCCCATATTACTGAATGTGATCCGGGTTTTGTAAATAATACATTGAAATTGAATTGAAAAATAAATATATATGATTCTTAACCATTTAAATCTTGATAAGATTGCCTTGAAATTATTATGCCAACATGTCGGTGTTGAAATGGTTATGTATAAATACATATTTAAAATAACTGATTTGTATAAATATACGTTTAGGGAGTGGGTGCGCGTATGAGCGGGAGAGTGAGCGAACGAGCGTATGAGCGAATGAGCATGCAAATGAACGTGCCCTCGTATAAGAAAACGTGCGTGTGACCGAGCGTGCAAGCGAGCGAGTCAGTAAGTGAGTGAGTGAGCGAATGACTGAGTTTACGAGTGAACGAGCGTATGTGCGGGTGAGTGGGCGACCGAGCGAGCAAGCGTATGAGCAAATGAGCATGTGAAAGAGTGCATGTCAGCATGTGAGAAAACGTGCATGTGGGCGAGCATGCGAGTGAGCGAGTCAGTAATTGAGTAAGTGAGCGAATGAATGAGTTTGAGAGCGAATGCACGTATCTGCTGGCAAGTGGGTGAGTGGACGAGCGAGCACGTGTATGAGCGAAGGAGCATATGAATGAGCGTGCCGGCGTATGAGCAAACGTGCATGTGAGTGAGCGTGTGAGCGAGCGAGTCAGTAAGTGGGCGACTGAATGGATGAGCTTGCGAGCGAGTACGCATAGGTGCGAGCGAGACAACATATGTGATTCCGAGGGAGTGCGCTAGCGAGTGTGTGACTGAGTGTACATAAATGTAATATATTGCCTCTCCAATATCAGGCGATGGAAGATTTACCCTCCTTAAATTATTATTATTATTATTATTATTATTATTATTATTATTATTATTATTATTCAATGACATCTTCTCATGGCACTGTATGTGCTCGCTCCCAGTAGCGCGAATTCTAAGGCTCTCTGTGGTGTCTCTTCTGCCATTCTTAGCACTTTGCCAAACATGGACCATCTTTGCTGGGCGGCTTTTACTGACAGCGGCGACATATTACACATGTTATATAGTGCAGCATTGGAAATTGTGCTGTCTGACCATCAGTGTCCAGTGGTGGTGCATTGGGGAGATGGGGGTACGTTGGGACACCGGGTTCATTGATCCAGTCACCTTATAAGGATAAACACACAGTGAAATCCCAATATTATGACGTCATGCATAGCTAATGAGGGTATTCCATTGTATGACATTGACAATTTGAAACAGGAACGCTGCGTTCGTGAGAGAGGCGGAAAACTTCAAATTAGGTAAGTTTAAGTAAATTTTTCACATTATCTTTCCAACTTTGCATTTTACTAATAATCTGCTACAAACAGACATAAGTCTTATATTAAATTTATGGATCTACCATAATACTGACCTAGATTTATTGTACAGTTTTGGCATGGCGTCCGGTGACATGTGGGAGGGTAGTTTGGGGTACCTTGAGCCATTATTACCGGGGCACATTGTTCATGTGACTCAATGTACCCGTACAAAATACAAATACAAAAGTTTGATAAACATCATTTGTAGCAATCACAAATGTAATGCCTTATTATCTAACGCGCACAACAGCAGCAGCAACAACAACAACAACAACAACAACAACAACAACAACAACAACTACTACTACTACTACTACTACTACTACTACTACTACTACTACTACTACTACTACTACTACTACTACTAGGGGCTTACTACTACTACTACTACTACTACTACTACTACTACTACTACTACTACTACTACTACTACTACTACTACTACTACTACTACTGCTGCTGCTGCTGGTGCTGCTGCTGCTGCTGCTGCTGCTACTACTACTACTACTACTACTACTACTACTACTACTACTACTTCTACTACTACTTCTACTGCTGCTACTGATGCTGCGACTACTACTACTACTACTACTACTACTACTACTACTACTACTACTACTACTACTACTACTACTACCACGTCATAGGCCCTACTCATCTTTGGCTGTATCCTACACCTTCACATAGTTTATGTTCTCTTTTCTAGGCGACTAACATGGCTCGCAATAGGACGAGAAAGACGACTAGAGGTTTGGTAGACCCAGCCCTTATGAAACGGGCAGCAAAAGCAGTAATAGACGATGGAATGAAAGTTCGTGAAACCGCTAAACAATTTAATGTTGATAGGATTACACTAACTAGGCTTATTGCAAAACTTAAACGTGATGTTGGTGCATCGTATGTGGCTATGTATAACACGCGTCAAGTATTTTCCTGTGAACACGAACTTCTCATTTTAACTATCTATCACAAGCAGCCAAGATGAACTATGTTTTATTAAAATGGCATCCAGAAAATTTTTCCATGAGTTTGCATTTATGAACTATACCTTCGTCCTGGACTGAAAATAAATGTGCGGGTGAAGACTGGATTCAAGGTTTCTTTAAACGGCACTCGACTCTTTCACTCAGAACTCCGGAAGCAACTAGTTTGTCGCTTTATAATCCTTTAATAGGAAGAATGTGTCTGATTTCTTTGACAACCTTCAAAATGTCTTATCAAGTTATTCGTATGGACCGGAGTGCATCTACAATGTAGATGAGACTGGTGTGACCACTGTCCTCAGCCTGTTACGGTCAAACTGACTTCCGCAGTGCGTGGTACTTTAGTAACGATGTGCTGTTTCTTAAATGGGCTTGGAAACTCGCGTGCATTTGAAAGATCACATGCTGAAGGGAGCACTGCCAGGAACAATCGGAGCAGCTAGGGGGTGGATGACTGCTGATAACTTTCTGACATGGATGGAACATTTCATAAAGCATTCAAACTGCTCTAAGTAGAAACCTGTCATTATTGCGCTAGATAATCATGAGAATGATATTTCGATATGACTATTAGAGCTAGCAAAGAACAATGGCATTGCATTACGTACCTTCCCACCACATTGCAGTCATAAACTCCAGCCATTAGCTCGTTCGGTGTATGGCCCATTCAAACGCTACTACAATGCAGCATGTGACGCCTGGACGGTTAACAACCCTGGCATTCCAATGACGATCTATGCTATTTCCGGGGTAGTAGAGGTAGCATATATGTTGGCATTTACACATAAGAATATCCAGTCAGGGTTTTCTGCTACTGGCATCATGCAGTTTAATCGTGATGTGTTTGGAGAAGATGAATTTCTCTCAGCGTATGTAACAGATCGACCCAATCCTGATGCACATGATGATACAACCTCAGAACCCACAAACAGTGATAAGCAAACGTCTGTCCACCTTCTTCTCGCATCACTAACATGAGAATCAAGTGTTCCAGCGAACCATCACGCAACCAATACTACTACTCCAATATCAACTATACCGACTGACCACGCCTCAACAAGTAAAGTGAGTGAGTCATCTGACATTGTTCCGTCCATTCCAGAATCAGCATTGCTTATATCTGTATCTAGGCCATCAACTAGCACAGTAAATGAAGCGACGGACTAATGCACTCCAGTTCCCACTTCACCATCTAACCTAGAATCGACACCGCCTTGTCCCGATCCATCCACAAGCAAGGCCAGTGGGTTGGAGCAACAACGCACACCTGTTGGGTGTCCTAATAGGCCAACAGTTTTGCGAAGCCAGGAGAGATCCTTCCTTATCCAAAGGACAGCTGCACGTAAAAGACCAAACGCTGGGCGAATGATGCGCACACGTGTGCTCACAGATACACCAGAGAAAACAGCAATAGAGGAGGCAATCGCTGCCCGGGGTGTATGTGACAACTGTGATTCAGGTTGTGATTCAGATTAATATTTTACTGACCACCACGTTGACTGATCATAGTCGATGTCACGTTTGTTCCTTAGTTAGTTGTTTCTTGATATATTCGTTTGATATGGTTTAATGGAGATTGGTTTGACGTTTTCTGACACTTCGTACAGGTTCGTTTCGTGCTAACACGATCTGTCCTATGGAACATTGCGTATGGTCCTGCAATCCCCACACAGTAACATTACCTTAAGGACTCAATCATTTAGATGTGTATTGCTTATAATAGGAGTCGTTGTCGATACGCCTTACTTAATTGTTTGACACTTTAAACAGTTATTTGTAGTATGTCACAATGTGCCCCAGGTTCTGTCACAAAGTGCCCCAGTCCCGGGCACAACACTCAAGCACAAATCCGCCAGTAACCTTTTATTTTGTAGGAAGGTTAGGGGAAGTTATTTGTAGTACATTTTTTGGCTCAACGTACCCAATCTCCCTATGTGTTTGCGGTGGCCTGCATCAAGTAATTCTAGAGCTATACAGCATCAAGGATATGCAGGCTGCCGTACATAAACATAGCCGTTTTGTCAAGGCCATCTTTGATCTACGAATGGGCCCGTATTCACGAAGAGGGCGTAGCTTACGCCCTAGAGTTACGCCTCATAGTTATGCAGTATTCACGAAGAAGGGTGTAGATAAACGCGTCACTATGTGGTGCATGTAGGCCAGAATTCGTTGGTCACATAGGCCGCTTATTGACATAGTACCATATGCGTCAACAGTTGTCAAAATTTGTGGCCTACACTGCAACATGGAATACTGAATAGGCCTACTATCAACTCAAAAATTTAGTATGTATATGCCTAATAAATAAATAAATAAATAAATAAATAAATAAATAAATAAATAAACAAATAAATAAATAAATAGCATTCATTCGGATGCTCTATTGAGTCTGACTAACCTAGGCTAGCATATAGCTACTCCATTAGTAAAGTGCTTGTGATTACAAAAAAGAAATGCTGGGAATACGTGTAATTTTACATTATTGCAACTTTTATTTAGCAATCTGCTACTGTAAATAGACTTTTGGGGAAGACTTGACTTGGGAGAGGCGCATCAGGCCGTTCATGTGCGCTCGTTGCCAGACAATGACGTATCGCTCTACCGTATTCACTAAATTGTTTCACTTTCACATTCTTTTCGCGAATACCGATTTACGCCACTTTGGGGATTTACGCCCTAGTTACGCCTCTTCTAGGGCGTAAGCCCACTTCGTGAATACGGCCCGAATAATTTCAATGACCAAAAACCCTTGACTTGCTGAAAATTTTGAAAACATTTTGACTGAAAACTGTTGGTGGTCACCAACAACTTCCAGTCAAATTATGTATTGCAACCAGCAACCTTAGTCAGATTATTTTTTAAATAGTTAGCAGCTCCAGAGATATAAACAAAAACTCAGCAGTCAGACGGTATTTCCACAAGGGAGGTAATCCTATAAACATTGTATTTCTCATTTAATAAGCACTTGGTTGGACAGCGGCACCAGGATAAATATGTAGGGATATCGCATCAAAACATTTAGTAAAGATTATTATGCCAGAGTATTGTTTGCCCTAGTCTTTACGGGGAAAATCTCAGCGCCTGCTCATAGATAATTATATTTATTAATCCTATAAAGATTACCTTTGTGTGTATTTGTTTACCTGGTATTTGTAGCTTATTTTACGACTATAAATCATAGTGAAATTATTAAGCCTAAATATTAGGCATTTTTTGGTCGCACGTCATGTACGAGCGAATCTTGAATTCTAATTTTATCGTCTTTGTTAATGTTTACAAATATGAAAACGTTTGTCCTTTGTTAGACGATTTACCTATCTAGTTTATCCATCCATCATATGACGTCATGAATGATTCCAAATAGTCCTTCCTTTAACGCTTAATATTCCGGCACGTTGTACGAAGTGTATGTCTTTGCTGATTAATAAACATGCTGTTGTCATAGGCAGCAACACGAGAACGGTGTGGGTGAAGCCTAGGGAGGGGCGGGGCATAGCTAAAGCTAGAAAGGTCCATTAGACCAGGATCGTGATCTATATATAACCTACTAGTCATGGAGATAAATTGGGAAGCCCTAAAGGGATAGCACTGACATAGAGGAACACACATTTATTCATTGTATCCTTGGATACATTCACTCTGTAATGAACAGCGTCAGTGAATCACTGGATTTTTAACATGTGCAAGCAACACTGTGTAGATAAGATAAACTAAGCTACAAATCAGTTCAAGTGTAGCGTCGGCGCGTCCGCGTTGGTCCTCGTGATGGCCCGGTCCGTACGCAGGGTACGAATCGGCCCAATGAAGTGGATGGTTAGTTCGCAGGCTTTCCCGCTTTTAAGATGTGGGAGTCAGACGTTCCAATGAATATAAAAGCCGATCTCTTGGATCGGCGGAACGATAACTCCGGTGAGGCCGGGCAAGCATTCCTGCGTACATCATAATTCACCTTTCCAGAGTACCCACCCATCATAGGACGTCGTAATGAACTGAGTGATGTGTACAATGACATCATAATGAATGACGTCATGAATGACGTCGATAAGTACGTCACGAACACATATTTGAAGACGGTCTATGCGTTGTTGTACAAATTGTTTGCTTTTACTATTTAATCAATATTCTGCTGAATAGTTTGAAACTAATTTGACTGGGCGCTGTTGCTGCCATAGGCAGCAACAGCACCCAGTCAAATTAGTTTCAAAATGTTCAACTGCTTCCCTGTATAGTTTTCAGGAAATTGATAGCTAGGCATTCGGGGATCGATCAATCCCAACACGGCGAGGTGTGGGTGGAGCTTAGCTAGTGATGGGCGGGGCATAGCTAAACATGGAAAGGGTCATTCCATGGCACGGTGTCATCCATGTTGGTTTACTTGTTTATATAGGAGTTACTGCCTCCAGGCGATTATTATCTCGTGAAGAGGCAGAACAGTTGAAGAAAGTTGATCCGCGTATCCAGTAGAAATGTCAGTTTATTACTGAAGGTCCGTGGGATGATACTGGGCGGGTATGTGGTACGGCGAGTGGAAGATCGACAAAGTATTACATAGAGTTCTGAAGTTCTGCACAAGATGAACTGGGCAGCAAGCTCAGGTGCTGCACAGTATGCAATGTTCTGAAGAGTGAAAAATTACTTAACAGTATTAACGACTTCAAGCCTGAGAGAAATCGGCTTGATAATATACTTAGTTCGAGCGGAACAGTGAATTTGGCTTAACCAGACGTGTGTTGGCACAGTCTTTTTGGCACAAATAGGGTGCGTGTTGATAGACCCCATTTCAGTCGTGGTACGGAAAAGATATAATGAAATATCAATCGTAGCCAGCGAGAGGCTTACGAGTCTATGTTATAAGTTACTTTTGAGTTTGAGTGACCTAGGAGAGTTCATTAATTTTGCTGTTATGCGTCGTCCAGTGGATCCTGGCGCGCCTTCGGCTTGCCCTAAGTTTTTGCTTAGGCTAGTTACTTTGGTTTGGTTACAAAAATTAGTTTCAGTGCTCTTCGATGGTCTTCGATCGGCGTACAGATCTACTGGAAATTACGCTGGTGTAGATTGCATTAGCTGCTTGGAGTAATGCATGGAGCTTTAAACATGCATCCGTATTGAATGACACTCAATCGCGACTGTCGTTTTTGGTGTGCGTGCGTGCGTGTGGTAATATTTAAGGCGTTTATTTGCTAGTTCCCAATGCTAGGGTCTAGACTCACGCCTGGCCTTTCTGGTTTCTGTTGAATTCATGTGAATTCTTGTGACGTCGGTTTGTGCATTAGCTTGTGTGTGCGTGCGTGCGTGCGTGCGTGCGTGCGTACGTGCGTGCGTGCGTGCGTACGTGCGTGCGTGCGTGCGTGCGTGCGTGTGTTGATCGTTGTCTCTCGATTTTGTCTCATGCTGAAGATGGCATGTGCTGTTCTTGATCATGGCTTTTCTGTTGCACCTCATGCTTGGGCGTGGGGGTGGGGAGGGCCTAACCTGGGCCTAGCAGGGGTGGGGAACGGAATCGGGTAGGTGCTGGGTGTGGGGTGTATGGGTGTGTGCGGTCTTGTGACCTGATGTACCCTGGGGGTGGGGGGGGGGGTGTTTAGGTCAGAGAACTCTCAGCCCCTTTGGGGGTTGCGGGGAGGTTGTGATGTGGGATCTTTAGGGTCCTGGGACCCATTTGCTCTTTTGGCCGTCATCCGAGCAGGCACCAGCGCGCACTCAATCGCAACTGTCGTTTTTGGTGTGCGTGCGTGCGTGCGTGCGTGCGTGCGTGCGTGCGTGCGTGTGGTAATATTTAAGGCGTTTATTTGCTAGTTCCCAATGCTAGGGTCTAGACTCACGCCTCACGCGGGGAGGTTGTGATGTGGGATCTTTAGGGTCCTGGGACCCATTTGCTCTTTTGGCCGTCATCCGAGCAGGCACCAGCGCGCACTCAATCGCGACTGTCGTTTTTGGTGTGCGTGCGTGCGTGCGTGCGTGCGTGCGTGCGTGCGTGCGTGTGGTAATATTTAAGGCGTTTATTTGCTAGTTCCCAATGCTAGGGTCTAGACTCACGCCTCACGCGGGGAGGTTGTGATGTGGGATCTTTAGGGTCCTGGGACCCATTTGCTCTTTTGGCCGTCATCCGAGCAGGCACCAGCGCGCACTTGTTTGATTTTGATTGGTTAGGCAGCCAGTATGGTGACTGCGTCTGTCCAAGGACGAACTCGATCAGTCATCCGGGGTGCATCCCTCCATAGACCCATTGAAAAGTCCGAAAGATTCTAATTCCAGCAATTTTGTTTTGATTTTGTAATCCGTATGTTGCGCGATTCCATCTGAGGACCCATTTGCTCTTTTGGCCGTCATCCGAGCAGGCACCAGTGCGCACATGTTTGATTTTGATTGGTTAGGCAGCCAGTATGGTGACTGCGTCTGTCCGAGGACGAACTCGATCAGTCATCCGGGTTGCATCCCTCCATAGACCCATTGAAAAGTCCGAAAGATTCTAATTCCAGCAATTTTGTTTTGATTTTGTAATCCGTATGTTGCGTGATTCCATCTGAGGACGAATCCATTCAGCATCCGGTTTACTTAGATTATGCCGAAATTTCTTGCCTACCTAGCCTTAGCTCACATTCACACAGTGATGAGCACTGTATGACGGGACCTCAGTTTAAAGTCCCATCCGAGAAGACTGAGCAAGTGGGGCCAAGTACATTGCTTAAGCGTACTCCAGCAGCTTGCTGTGCCCAGAATTGTCCGTCAGTCTGTCCATTTGTTGATTGGTTTGTCAGTCCGTTCGACAGACCAACATACCCGCCGATGGACCACGAATGAGATGGACACACGTCCATGTCCCTCGCGGTCCGTCGTCAGGCAGGCCCATCTGTTTTTCTGTTGTCTGTTCCAGTCCTGCATCTGTCTTTCTGCCCGTATGTCGTTGTTGGGTTCATTTCTGCAATTTAGCTCCGCATCTGGCTCTGAAAGAAAAAGAAGGGGAACAATGCTGAAAGAAAAAGAAAGAGATCAAAAGAAAACAGACAATATGGACAGATGTTTTGGGGCATGTACTCACATACTCTGGGTCATCAATTCATGACACAGGCATGCACGAGTATGTTACTTACATTTTTATAAGTGTTTGCAATCTTGTTTGAACGTTTACGACCACAGCTTATCGACACGCTTGAATAAGACTGATGTGGCGTGGTTTAACGCTAATGTTTACTGGTCGAATTTGTAAGATTATTCATTGCGACCACCGCTTATCAACACGCTTGAATAAGACTGATGTGGCGTGGTTTAACGCTAACGTTTACTGGTCGAATTTGTAAGATTATTCATTGCGACCACCGCTTATCAACACGCATGAATAAGACTGATGTGGCCTAATGAACGCTAAACATTCAATGCGAATGTTTATAAAACACACTTTACTCATGACGCCGGCATGCATGTGTATATTGATTATATTTTGTCTGTAAGTGTTTGCAAGCTCGTTTGAACGTTTACGACCACAGCTTATCGGCACGCTTGAATAAGACTGATGTGGCGTAATTTAGCTCTAACTAATATATTAATTATATTTTGTTTAAGTGTTTGCAAGCTGGTTTGAACGTTTACGACCACAGCTTATCGACACGCTGGAATAAGACTGATGTGGCGTAATTTAACGCTAACAATTACTGGTCAAATTAGATTATTCATTGCGACCACAGCTTATCAACACGCATGAATAAGACTGATGTGGCCTAATGAATGCTAAACAAAATGTGTTCTGATCATGTGATGTGTTTGTCCGATGCAAGCACAAACTTGATTAATTCGTGGTTGATCTGTCGGTCACGCATCGCTATAATGTCTTCTACAGGGTCAAGATTGAAGTTTCCCTTTCTCAGCGTATTGATGAGTTCCTCTCTAATGCCTATATATTCAGTGCACCGTAGGAAGAAGTGGTCTAGAGTTTCAGTCTCCTTGCAGGCCTCACATTTGTCTGTGTCTGACAGGTTGAGTTTTTTTGGTATCTGGTTAACGCTGATCCGACCCATTCTGATGTGGCGTAATACAATGTCGCCTTGGCGTCCTGGGATGTGGTTTTGGTATTTGCGTTTGCCTCCAGGGACTATTCTGAACAGGAATCCGCCTGTTGTGCTTTCGTCCCATTGTCTTTGCCATTTGCTGTTGATGTGCCTTTTGACTAGGGTGTTCGCTTCGGACTTTGAGAGTCCTATGCTGGTCATAGTTCCATCTTTGAGCGCTTGCTTGGCTGCCTCATCCGCATGTTTATTGCCTTTAATGTCAATATGGCTTGGGACCCAGTCGATGTCCACAGTTGTGATGGCAGTCACTACGGTTGCATACAGCTGCCGGATTTCCTTGATTAGGTTGTCCCTGCTCTTGCTGCTGCTAGATTTGAAGCTCTTCACCGAGCTTAGTGAGTCTGTGAGGATAACGTATTTGCCTGGATTTGCTGTTTTAATCCATTCTCGAGCCTTTTTAATTGCCACCAGTTCGGCTGTGAATATCGACAGGTGATTCGGAAGCTTGTACTTGAGGACTTCTTCCTGGTCGCTTATGACTACTCCTGCTCCGCATTCGCCGGTGTTGAGCATTTTGGAGGCGTCGGTATAGATTTGTCTGTGCTCCTTCCATCTGTTGTCGATGTTTTCCAGAGCGTAGCTCTTGATTAGCGCCGGTTGGTCTTTCTTGCTTATCTGTGAGGATAGGCTGTCATGCGCCTTGATCTGCGGTAGTAGCCATGGCAGGTCAGGAGCCAGCTTGAGCTTTCTATTTCGACGTTTACCAGTTCAGTGGCACTGGCGAGCTCTGTCATTAACAGGCCTGGTGGTTTGGTCTTTTTGGTCATTTTGGACAGTACTTTGTGTCTTAGGTGCTCCTTGCATGGAAGACATACCTCCCTGGTAGGGTGGGTGGGCGCAGAGCTTTGTAGGTATGTCCAGAATTTGAGAAGCCGTTCCTCTCTTCGCAGATCCAATGGTATTTCTCCACACTCTACGTTGATTGCGTCTCGAGAGCTACTCTGTGAGGCACCACAGCAAATGCGCAGGCATTTTGTTTGGAGGGTGTCAATGGTTTCTAACAGTGACTTTATCGCCGTGGTGTATGCTTCGCATCCATAGTCTATCCTTGACAGGATTAGGCCACGGTATAACATAAGCATGCTCGGCAGGTCTGCACCCCATGGGTGCTTTGTTAATGAGCGAAGGAGATCTAATTGCTTGAAGCATCTCTCCCTCAGACTCTTGATGTGGGGTGAGCTTTCTGTCAAATGTTAGTTCCAGGAATTTGGCTTCAGCACATGTCTTGATTTTCTGTCCATTGAGGTACAGATTTGCATCATGGCCTATGTATTTAAAATTGGTAAAATTTATTTGAACTGGTTTTTTCCGCAGACAGTTTGAAACCATTTTTTTCACCACCGTGAGACTATGTCCAGAACTATTTGCATGGTCTTTCGTGCATGGTCTATCTTCGCATATTTCTTCTACAATGCTGTGTCATCAGCAAAAATAGACCCGCCTATTGCATTGCGACCCAGTGCATCGTCTTTTTCAATGTCTTTGGGTAGATCACTCATCATGATATTGAACAGTAGGGGTCTTATTACACCACCCTGCGGGGTGCCATTTTCCAATGTTTGTTTCCTAGGCATTTGTCCATTAACACGGATGCTAATGCTCTGTTATCGAGAAAATCTCATATCCAGAATAGGATGCGGCCACGGTAACCAAAGTCACCAGTCTTTTTAGAACTCCGTTTCGCCACATCATATCAAAGGCTTTCTCAACGTCTAAGAAGACTCCTATTGTTATGTTTCCTCTTCCCGCATCTAGGGCTTTCTTGGCTGCCTCAGTCAGTCTGACTAGGTGGTCCATAGTGCGTCTTCCCTTTCTGAAGCTACTCTGCCAAGGGTGAAGTAGACCGTTATGTTCGAACTCATGTTCTAAACGGTTTTTGATCATCCGCTCCATGACTTTGCATAGACAGCTCGTCAGGGAGATTGGCCGGTATGATCTTGGGTCAGTTTTGTCCTTGCCTTGTTTTGGAATAGGAACCACGATCCCAGTTTTCCAGACTGAGGGCATTTTGCCAGAGTTCCACACGAGGTTGTAGAGATTGAGTAACATTTGTTTACCCTCCTCTGGCACATTACGACCCTCCTCTGGCACATTACGAAGCATGTCGTATTTCAGGCCATCCTCACCTGGTGAGGAGCTTTTGCCTCTGCCAAGGGCTTGCTCAAGTTCCATTCTGTTGAATTTTTTGTTGATGTCTAGGTTGTTAAAATCTTCGCATTTCCTTGAGCTGAACAGGTGATTGATATACTCATCGACCTTTGTTTTGGTTGCTACGAAGTCATGGTCATGGTTATCATTGCTACTGGTTGCGATGAAGACTGTGGCAAGCGCTTCAGCTTTTTCCTTGTCATTGGCATGCTTTACCCCATTTGCTATGAGGGCGGGTAAGGGGTTTTTGGACTTGGTTTTTTCGCTGGCAATAGCTTTCGCTTTGCACCATATTTGGGTCGAGGGTGTGAACCGAGTGATTTCAGAGCAGTATTGTCGCCAGTGATCGCGTTTTGCCTTTTTGATGGTTCTTGTTACCTTGGCCTGGAGTCTCTTGTGTTCAACTAGGCGTTCAATGCTAAAGTTTCTCTTTAGTCTATTCCAGGCTATTTTCTTGAGCTTTACTGCTTCTTGGCACTCGTCGTTCCACCAAGGCACGCGTTTGTGTTTGGTGTTATTGTCTGGCCTTGATTGGGGGATGGCTGAGTTGGCAGCCTTGTAGAGAATCCCCATACATTGTTCATAATATTCCTCGGTGCTGGTACTAGTGATCGGTGTCCCCAGCTCCGTAGCTATTATGTGCTTGTATTAAGTCCAGTTGGCCTTTTTCAGATTCCAATTGTTCCTGTGCAGTGGCGCCTCGTTCTTGCTCTGTTGGCTTCTTATCTGTATTTTGACAGGGATGTGGTCGCTGCCGAGGAGCTGGTCTTGGATGTCCCAGCTGGGGGTTGGTCGAAAGCCAGGTGGCAAAGGTCCAGGACCGACCATTCACCATCACTAGAGTTATATCTGGTGGGTCTATGGTCATTTAGTAGGCACAGGTTGTAGTTGTCAATAACCTGTTCTATTATTCGTCCTTTGGAGTTCGTGGTTTTGCTCCCCCATAGGGCATGGTGGGAGTTGAAGTCGCCCAGAAGTATTGTTTCACCTTCTAGGCCTTCAAGGAGCTTGTCATAGTCCGAGGAAGAGTGCAACTTGGGACTATAGACGTTTACAATATTAATAGTTTCCTGATTGATTTCTATTTCTACTGTAAGGTGCTCTACGCTACTCTCGCGTTGTGGCAATCTTTTGTAGGAAAGATTACTTTTTATGAGGGTCGCTATGCCGCCGCCGCCGCCTTCACCCCTAGAGGTGGTTGCAGATTCTGCGGTACGGTCTTTTCTTTCGACATTGTAGTTGTACCTTTTGAAATCCTGGTTGGGTTTCAGACGGGTTTCCTGTAGATATATAATGTCTGGGTGGTCATTTTCGTTGTGGAATGTGTTCCACAATTCGTCAAGGTTGGTATTAGACCGGGTGCCTCGAACGTTCCATTGAAGAATTTTGACCACCATGATTAGTTTGGAGAGGAGCAGAGTTCTACGAATTTCGCAACGAGACCGTCAACATCAACATTTTTTCTGGCTGCCTCGTTGCCAATGCAAACTGATGATATGATCGTCTCTATGATCAGTCTGAAAATTTGAGCATTTAATACAATTTTGTGATCTCCACCAATCGGTGTGGGTCTTACCTCGCTCGCTGGTGTCCCTCTGGTAATCTCGGCCAGCGGGTCACTGCAGCTGCTTGTACTGCTAGTGGTGGAGTTCTCAGGTTTGTTAACCTGTTTTTCCACTAGTGTTACCTCCATTGTGCTGATTGGTTCAGCCCTTTGGTTTAGGCCCCTGCTACTGCCTGTGACTTTAGGCCCTTTGCAGGCGGTTTTTTAAAAGCATTTTTGTTTGCCTTTTGGCCTGTTTACCGGCTTTGCTGGCCGGACTCCCAAGCGGGAGGCTGGGCGTGGCCGTCTCTATTGTAAGTGGCTCAGAAGGAGCCTCCTCCCCTTTTTCCTGATGTCTCATCCCTGAGCAGTCCCTCCCAGTGGTGGCCAGCTTCCTCCTTAAGGATTCAGCCCTTTTCCGCCATGCTGTTCTTTCAAGAGGTGTGGCTGGTCCAGGCGCTGCTGCTCTATCGTTTTAACCTTGAGGATGCCCTTGGCTTTTTGCAAAGCCGGGCATCCGCAATATGCGGAACTGTGGTTCCCCTTGCAATTTCTACAGTGGGGGGTCTGCTGGCAGTCCTCACGTTTGTGATTCCCTCCACAGTTGACGCATGCACTGGCTTTGGTTTTACAGTGCTTGGCCACGTGGCCCAGCAGGTGGCATCTGAAACATCTGGCAGGCTCTGGGATGTATGGTTTGACTTTGAAGGTCATCCATCCCAGTTTAACCTTGCTTGGCAGTGCGTCTGAATTGAACACCAGTTTCACTGCATAGGTCGGTCTGGCCGTTCCGCCAATCCGACCCACCCATTCCACTTTGTGTTCCCCCTGCTCGTTCATTTCTTCCTTTATGTCGTCATTCGTGAAGTCCCTTGGGACTCCCGATATGACACCTATCGCTTTGCTTGGTCTGACGTTTTTGGTGGTGTACTCTTCAATAGACACCACGTGGCTGCCTATCGTTGTGATTTTCAGCAACTTTTGGAACTGCCTTTCGCTGGTGGAGGTTACTAAAACCTCCCCGTCCCTCTTGTCCATGCCTGCCAGCATGCCCACCATGGCATACATTAGTCTGTATATTACCATGCGGGTTAACCCCGCAAAATCATCGCCCGCGAGTCCCTTGGCCCTGACCCTCCACCCCCCCCCCTGGTTACCACCTCTCTGCCCCCCCCCCCCCTTATAGCCCACCTCCCTCCCTTGACTACTGGGCGCACCACCCGGCGAACCCCCGCTCTGCGCGATGGTTGGGACTCTCCCTCCCGCTGGGAAACCCCCCTTGTCCCGAGACCTCTTGCTGGGAGTGCCTTCCCTCCTCCCATTTCCTCCCCCTCCTCTAACATCCTGACCATGCGTTTTCTTTTGGGGCCTGGTGTACCACCTCCCTTCTTAGGAGTGCTTTGTGGTGTGTTCTGGAGATTGCGCTCCAGAATCACCACTTGCTGGGCCACCTGTTCAAGGGAGAAATCTCCCATTGTCAATTCGTCATGTAGGTCCACCTCACCAGCCCCTACACCACCCACCAGGTGAGTAGTGACGCTAACCCCCTCACTCGCTCCCTCCCAGGAAATTCCCTCCCCGCCCCTGCATGGACCACCAGTGGCGCCCTGCTTGGCAGCGCTTACGTCGCTGTCTTTGCCACCATTTGGCGTTGAGTTGGCTGTTGCCAGTTGACCACCACCAGTATCATGCGCCACTTCAAGAAGCTGTTTGAGGAAGTCGGCTTCCTCTATGTTGCTTACCCTACGGTGTGAGTTATTTAGAAGGTAGTGTGCAGTAGGAAGATTTAGAAGGTACAGTATGAGAGATAGGATAGAATGCAGTAGGATTAGTGTGTGAAGGAGATGAGTAGAGTAGGCTGTGAAAGATGGAAGTGTAGAGAGAGAGAAGAGGTAGAATAGGCCTAGTAATACTGAGCAAACTTTACCAGTATACCAGTGCTGTGTAAAATTCGGTAAAATTCGCGAAAATTCCAACTAAGCAAATTGAAAAGAAAAATTCCAAATAGAATTTTTTTATTTTTTTTCGAATATTGGTGTCGAAAACGATCAAGGCTAGCACTAATGGCCGAAAAATGCAGCTGTTTGAGTGGCGAAAAATCTAGTGTTTTAAAGCACGCAAACGAACATCCAAAAGAAAATTTATCAAAAAGGTTTAAACAAATTTTAAAATTACGAAAATTAATAAAATAATTTAATAACAATTCCTTATAATTCCTGTAACGACTCGGGGAGCACTTATAAAGATTTGTTTTCGAAAATTGGCGCCAAATAAAAACGAACAAGACAACACTAATGGCCGACAAGAGCAACGATTTTACTGACGGAAAAGCTAGTGCTTGATGCAGGCGAACGAACCTCCAACGGAAAATATTAAAAATAGTTTAAAGAAAAGCATTATCAACTAACACTGTTCTTTAAACTCTAGTCTCACTTACGCAATATAATTTTGTCGCAAACGCAGTAATGGACGCAAATTAAACTGATCTAAACACGTCTATCATCAACGAACGTTTCTGACCGAATGCATATGTTTTTGTTTGCGAATTTTTGTGTCGTTTTTGGGCCGATATTGGTCCTTTTATAGCTTCCAGCATCCAATGAAATGGTACCAGAGCACTGTCTTAGTCAATCTACACGCTGTTGCAACATCCAGGCAAATCTATGAGTCTTATGACGCCATAGGTACTACGGGGTCTGCTCCTGTGCGGGCATGTAGCAGCGTGGAGTATCCAGTTTCGGGGCGCCTAAGCAGAAATTGCTAATAATTTAATAAATACCATAAATATTTAAAAAATAAATTGGCTTGATTTGTTAGTGACTTTATCCCTTATCCAGCGCCAAGTTAGAAGAAAATCCCCGAAAACGAAATGCTCAAAACACAGCGCCATTAGACGATGGCGTACTTCAAAACAAACAAAAACGATGGTATCCTGTTTCGGTGATACCGCGTACAAACTCGCCCAAATTTCTGTTTCTGGACAATACAGCTACCATATGGAGCAAAAAATGCTGAACGTTCGAAGTTGTCAGAATGGGGAAGTGTTCCATTGTAATTTTTTTGTTTTTTCTCGGGTGATGGTGGTGAACATTTCCCCCAGACTGGAGCTAGTTGTGAGGGCTTGACTGAAGCATCAAATGGAAATATGCAAAAGGTTTTTTTAATTTAAAATACAATTGCTTTAAAGGCGTATGATAAAAAGTAATAAGAAAATCGGCAATTTTTTACATGCTAAAGTTGATTTAGTGCTGGCATCATTTTAATGTGAATTTTGAGGGGAACCTCGGTAAGCGTTACCGATAATTACCGTACTGTTGGACTACAAAATTATGACGTCATGAGAACGTGTGCTGTTACACAGCGCATGCGTAACGAAAGTTCACCGAAACTAGAGCCTCACCGAAACTGGATACTCCACATGCCGCCCCCCCCCCCACCTCCTATTTTATATTAATTGATGCTTCCACCAGTTCTTATCCGATTTAAATTTGAAAAACAGATTTAGAGTCCTGGTGGAATTTAGGTTTAGATTAGCCCAAAGATGGAACGAAATGGTAATACGGGAAATATTTACACCCAAGATGCTAGCTCCATTCCTAAGATAGAGCTTGCTTGGCCTGTCTGGAATAGCATACATGCACGACAGTCGATCTTACAGACCCTGTTGTTTTTAAGCGCACGCGCTACGCATATAGACCATGGTGGTCGTATAAGGGAAGTGAAGGGGAACATGCTGCTACGGGCCAATCTGGCCCGACCCTACAGGATCCATTCTACACCAGCATCACACAATAACAACACAGCTCTCAAACCGATGCATTGTACTAAACGATGGAAATGTACAAACACTGACCAATGAGGCACCTCAGTGCCCATCCAGTTACAAGGAAAACATAATAACCACAACAACTACAGCGCCAAAGAATATGAAGGAATGAAAGAACAAATCAAAAACAAACAAGCCCGACAAAAACAAGGACAAATTTGTCCAATACCCATGTCGTTCATATATTTTTCGTTCAGGTTGTCGTAAGGTCAAAAGAGTCTATTTTGGGGACAATGTTGCTGAAAGCTGTTGCTGTTAATGTTGCGTTTTAGGTTTTTAACATAAAATTGGCATACGCCTTCGGGACCCCACAGACACACATCAACCCAAGCTCGGAAAAGATCGCTCTATTGAGTTACTGAAAATGCTTCATAAATGTCTATTTTAAAAACAATGTTGCTGAAAGCTGTTGCGTTATCTCATTTAGCCACAAAATTAGCATACGTATTCTGGACGACGTGGGCAAGCTTCCACCTAAGTTTGGAGAGGATTGCACAGAGCCAGAGTTATTGAAGAGTGCGCAAAATGTATATTTTGTAAACTGTTGCTAAAGGCTGTTGCTGTTTCCTTCTAAGCGTGAGAACGGCATATATGCTCGAAGAAGAAGACGAAGAAGAAGAAGAAGAAGATGATGATGATGATGATGATGATGATGATGATGATGATGATGAAGAAGAAGAAGCACTCAACGCTCGCATATACCAAAGATACCATTCACACCAACTGCAAAGGTGTAGGAACAGCAGGAGCAATGGAGGGATAGCCTCCTCCCCCCCCCCCCCCTCCCCCCACCACCACCACCGGTTTTGTCTCTTCTATAGTGTATAGGGGAGGTGTACCGTTATCATTCATTTCTGTGCTTGCAGATAGGTAATATGTCAGTGAACTCTGTTTTGGATTCATTCACGAAGAGGTTTACAGCGTTGAGCTCTTCTGCGGGTGTTGAAGGTAATGTATCAAGAGGGCCCTTTTCCTGGTAGATAACGTCAACATCGTCTGCATACGCCATCTCTAGTAATATATCTATCATTGAGATTGGAGGGTTTGGTCTTGTGGAGTGTTCTCGAATAGGAATCGATGATAGTGCTGCAGCGAGGCAGCAAGTGAAGAGCACTGGTGATAAACCATCACCTTGTAATGGGCCTATTCATGTTCAAACTGTGAGGAATGTGTTGATTAAATAACGTGAACAGTTACGTTTGTGTTTGCCAATAAGAGTCTCACTATGTGTAGTCCGTCATCATTGCACCCATCTTGATGGAGAAATCGATTATATGGTCTCTTGAAGGTATCAAATGCTTGTGGCATGTTGATTCCCATCTTGTAGAAGTAGCCTACCAATGTTTTGATAGTACTACTGATGACCACATATGGAGTGATCAAAAGTGGCGTGCTCTGGTGGTTATCCTTGTACATACACTCCCACCAGAACACGGCCCTCTTAGCCATTCTATATATGGACAATTAGGTCCATCCCCCTAATAACTACTTTAACTTCGCTAAGCAAACTTAAAAGTGCGTCTATCGCACCAATGGTTTGTTTGGTGATGGAGAACATGTGACAGAGCTTGGCAATAGCAAAACAGCAAACATCATCAAATGGCATTTGCACCAACCAATAAAGATGGCGACTACGGTATCATTCCCCCTTTACTACCTCTATCTACAAAATATTAGGAATAACTTTAAAAATACCTCATTTAGTTGTTTCCTCCTGCGAATCTGGAAAATCCAATGGTATATCCGAAAAGTACATGCTATTCAGATACCATCACTAATATAATTAAAACACCCATTACTGCTAGAATAGAGACATCTTCATTCTAGCCCGCTATTTGTCAAAATGACCAGAAAAGCAGGCCCTTGCTTTTATATGTGGGTCAGCCATCAATCAAAATGCTTGACATCAATCATATGTGCGCATGCAGAGACCCCTAAAATGGACAGACACGCAATCTGATTTGCTGAGACGATAGAGGGGCAGAATTATTCTTGATTACTGGCAGACGTGATAGTGACACCATTGTCACAGTCAAAAGCGATAGATGTATGATTTGTTTTCCCGAAGTGATAGATGTAAAATTATTGATTATTGGCGCAATTGCTGGTATCACTTTAGGCATCACAATCAATTACTGGAACAGTCAAAAACGATAGATGCGCGATTTGATTGTTCAAACAGACAAAGGTGCAATTATTGATTATTGATCGAAGTTATAGACACACTTTCACAGTTTATCAGTTTTATAAACATGCATGTGCAGTCTGAGTGAGTTATATAGGCCTATCCCAGTCTGAGTGGTTTATTGATATATTTGCACAGACTGGCTGAGTTGCATAGGCCTTTCCCATGTCTGATTGGTTTATTGATATACTTGCACCGACTGAGTGAGTTATAGAGACCTATTCCAGTCTGATTGGTTTATTGATATACTTGCACCGACTGAGTGAGTTATAGAGGCCTATTCCAGTCTGATTGGTTTATTGATATACTTGCACCGACTGAGTGAGTTATAGAGGCCTATTCCAGTCTGATTGGTTTATTGATATACTTGCAACGACTGAGTGAGTTATATAGGCCTATTCCAGTCTGATTGGTTTATTGATATACTTGCACCGACTGAGTGAGTTATATAGGCCTATCCCAGTCTGATTGGTTTATAGATATACTTGCACAGACTGCGTGAGTTATATAGGCCTATCCCAGTCTGATTGGTTTATTGATATACTTGCACAGACTGAGTGAGTTATAGAGGCCTATTCCAGTCTGATTGGTTTATTGATATACTTGCACTGACTGGCTGAGTTATAGAGGCCCATCCCAGTCTGATTGGTTTATAGATATACTTGCACCGACTGAGTGAGTTATATAGACCTATTTATTGATATACTTGCACAGACAGAGTGAGTTATATAGGCCTATCCCAGTCTGATTGGTTTAGTGATATATTTGCACTGACTGGTTGAGTTATAGAGGCCTATCCCAGTCTGAGTGGTTTATAGATATACTTGTACAGATTGGGTGAGTTATATAGGCCTATTCCAGTCTGATTGGTTTATTGATATACTTGGACTGACTGACTACGTTATATAGGCCTATCCCAGTCTGATTGGTTTATTGATATACTTGCACAAACTGAGTGAGTTATAGAGGCCTATTCCAGTCTGATTGGTTTATTGATATACTTGCACATATTGGGTGAGTTATATAGGCCCATCCCAGTCTGATTGGTTTATTGAGATATTTGCACCGACTAAGTGAGTTATATAGGCCCATCCCAGTCTGATTGGTTTATTGATATATTTGCACAAACTGCTTGAGTTATATAGGCCCAGACTGAGTGTGTTATATAGGCCCATCCCAGTCTGATTGGTTTAATGATATACTTGCACAGACTGGCTGAGTTATAGAGGCCTATCCCAGTCTGATTGGTTTATAGATATACTTGCACAGATTGGGTGAGTTATAGAGGCCCATCCCAGTCTGATTGGTTCATTGAGATATTTGCACAGACTAAGTGAGTTATGTAGGCCCATCCCAGTCTGATTGGTTTATAGATATACTTGCACCGACCGACTGAGTTATAGAGGCCTATCCCAGTCTGATCGGTTTATTGATATACTTGCACAGACTGAGTTAGTTATAGAGGCCTATCCCAGTCTGATTGGTTTATAGATATAATTGCACAGTCCAGCTGATTTATAGACGGACTTGCGCGCATTGGCTACTTTATAGACATATTTTTACAGTTTGGTTTGTTTTACACACATGCCTGCGCAGTCTAAGCATTTTATACGCGTACTTTCGCACTTTAGGATGGAACAGAGTTTGTGTTAAGGCCAGGAAATACTCCACCAGGCTGTGAGCATAAGTGGCAGACGCATAGCATGGGGGACTCAATGCTAAAACCTATACACACATACAAAGGGACAACAGATCGCGTTATTTTAGAAAATGGAACAGCTTGACAGAGATTTAGATACTTTAATGCCTATTATTGCTGCTTTTGGAAATAAATCATACATTTATTAAGCCTATAAGCATATCTTCATAGATGTTTTAATAAAGATTAGGATGATTAGTCGTTTACCAGGAACTCAGTCGATAGGACGATTAACGGCAACTTTCATTTTGATGTTTCCCATGATGTGAGAAGAATATCTATATCATGATATACGACCGAACTTTCACACTTCGTGCTTAAATATTAAAGGAACCCCATATTGACTTATTTACAAGAGCCGGTATAATGAACCTTTCCAGTTTTAGCTACGCACCGCCCAGTTCTATATAAGCTTCACACACACACCACGCTCGTGTTGGGATCACTCGATTTCTGAACACCCTGACTACCAATTTCGAGAAAACTATACAGGTAAGCTGTTGAACATTTTGAAATTAATTTGACTGGATTCATGAATTGCTATTGGTGGGCAAAGGGAGGGAACTATAGGCATAAGACTGATGTGCACCTGCGAATATCGATCTCGTGCCGTTTTATCATAATCATAAGTAATTGTTATTAATTCGCTGCTCTGCAATGCCCTGGATTTGAAAAGTGGCTATGTCTGAAATGTGCGTATTGATTGAAAAATTGGGGCGTTTGGATATAAATCCCTTGCAACTTTTGCAACGTTATTGCACATTTACTATTCGTTAAATCACTCTTTTACAATTTGTTTCTTAGAAAGATGACAAACAGTAGCAGTAGTTCCTTCTGTTGGGATTTTTAAGTGATTGTTATTTCACCCGCGCCTACACTGCCTGAAGAAGAACTAGAGTGGTGCTGCAACTATCACCATTTACAACTCGCCCGCTGACGTTCAACCATAGGCATGGACACAAACGACGCCCTTGTCCCTCCGTGGACCTATTCTTGCTGAAGGACGCCACCCTATGGGGGTAGGGTAATGTCAAAACAAACCTATGTGGATGATGAGACACCCCGCACCACGTGGGGTAAAGCATTATCTCACTTTTATTTCGCCAAGACGAGGAATTGTAGTGGTGATGAAATTCGTTGATAGGGTTGTGATGGGGTGATGCCTAATCCAAGTGACCCCGAGGATGAGCCGCGCACACTCACCACTGCTCAGGGGTATGGTGCAATTGTAGCCTCTGGGAATGCGCGCCAGTCCGCCAGACATTCCCGTTCCACAGCACCACAGGTATGTGGTGCGGCGGGGCGGGACGGCTGGTTAGCTGCGGATCTCGGGGGTGCGGATCTGGTGTTGCGCGCTGCCAGATCGTACAGAAACCGACTTCGAGAGCCGGTGGAACGTTTATGTCCAGTAGGGCCATGTGACCATCGCCGCCAAAGTTGAAACTCACTGTCTCATCCACGCTGTTGGTGTCACCGGTGTGACGGTTCCACAGCTCCATTTTATGGCCGGGAGATAATAACCAAAACTGCATACAATAATTAATGAGGTAACACTCAAACAATCGTACTCGTTTGCTGCTACCTGGGAGGAGATCTAGTACATGGGCTGAGTTGACGATTCATCATCGTGGTCCTCGCCAGAGGTACCTCACAGAGTAAGATCCGTGAAGTATCCCCGCAAAGGAGGGGTCCTAGTGCGGCTACTTAGCTAGTTTAATATAAACCAAATTAACCCCTACGGAACATTATTTTGTTGCGACACGAAAGTGCCTCGTGCGGGCCTCAGTCACAGGAAAATGCCTCCAACACCGAAGCGGAGGAAGAGAGGTGACAAAACGGGCCACTCTCTTATTAAAACCAAATTATGTAAACGAGTTAACCTAGTGAAGCTATATGGCTGTTGTGATGCACGCAGTTTTACGTGAAGGCGGGGTGGATGGTTTCCGCAGAATTCATCACTGTCATCTTATGTAAGTTCCAAGATTCTGTGTTAGTAGTTGCCGCTTTTATTTATGCGGGCCTTCTGCTAATTCCTACCCTGTCTTTTAGTTGTTGGGTCCAAAACTAGTTTTAGCCGCAATTGACAATGTAAGCTAACTACTTTTTAACATATAAGTCTGACAGGTGAGAATCTTCGGTGACTGTGAGGCCACCCTACGGCACATCCCCCTCAGTAGCCGCGTGCGTACTTATCATCGTTAGGGTTATGTAAAATCTCCCAGAGATGCACTGCAGGCCAGTAATTAATTATTATATATATTTTGGCGGTGTTTTCTAACTAACCAGTATCCGAGGATACACAGGGGTGTGGGTGTGTGTGAATGCGGTGATCGTCACTTTATTTCTAGCCACTCTGGAACCCCAATAGTTCCAGAGCTAACTCTAAATAACGTGACAGAAGGAGGTTCAGACAATTAATAAGCCCGAAGGCTGGTGGAGCGTAGACAGAGACAACTACTCATAACTGAGGCCTTACGGTAAATGGCCAATGTATACAATCTACCTAGAGTGCGGTGTTACATACCCGCTACTCCGGAAAAGAGACTAACACAAAATCTCTCCTACCGAATAATCGTCCCTATTACTATAAACCTATCCTATCGAGCTAGAACAGTCCAGGTTTAGTCGGCCACATGTCATGTTCGCGCAATGAGAACATGAACAGCGACCTCAGTGAAAAATTGATGCTCTGCGGGGAACAAGATGGTGTGGATGTTGTTGCTGTATAGTATAACCTAGTGATACTGCGGTCGAAGAGTTGTTATAATAAACAAAAAGATTTTAACATGGATGGCTGCTGTCATATCACTAACTTTATAAAATACAGTAAATAGAAGGTCACTCGACCTTACGGTGCTTATGAGCACGAAAAATGAGGATAATATATACATAATAATAAACTATAAAATGCGGTCTCAAATGAGTCTCTATTAGTCATCAGTACCTGTTACATAGAAGTAATACAATAATAATATAATATATATAGACAAAGTACCTATTAGTCATCGGTACGGAAGAAGTCCCATATTCACAATAGTTGAAAGCTCAACTCAATTGGAACGCGAGATGGCACGATGCGGAAGTTGACTGCTAGGAAAATACTGTAGACATGCTACGGATACGGCTCATTCTCAGGAAAAGTGAAGACGATCCTTCGCTGAGGAAGATGGCTAGTAGATAGTCAAGTCCACATGAAAAGTTTTTAATTTAACTTTGTGGTCTAAAAGTTCCGTGCTGGTGCGTACACTTACGCACCACTTACGCACCATCACTGGACACCGATGGCCAGACAGCATAATTTCCAACGATGCACTATACAAGATGTGAATACGTCGCTGCTGTCTGTAAAAGTCGCCCAGCAATGATGGTCCATGTTTGGCCATGTGCTAAGGATGCCAGAAGAGACACCAGCGCAGAGAGCCTTGGAATTCGCCCAACTCGGAGCCAGCAAATACAAAGCCAGGAGAGGACGTCATTGCACAAATCTGCTAAGCGTGCTACGAGGTGACCTCAAGAAAGCAGGATTCTGTACACTTAAGTCAAGAATGGACCTGAGGAAACTAAGGATTTCGGCTTGTTGCATGTGTAACTATTTCATAATATATGATGGTTCTGATCATTTTTTCCAAATAATTTTACTGAAAGTTGCTGCAACAATAATTTTCACTCAAATTGCTCTAAAATATGTAGCAAATGGCATGCATATCGCCTACTGATTATTTTGACAATGATTTTACTGAAACGACTAAATTATTGTAAAAATATATACAACTTCTTCATATGATTTCATGGACATTGAGACACGTTGGCTGAACGCCATTGAAACGCTACTGGCATTATACAGTTCAAGGGATAGCAGGCAAATGACCATTTGTACGGACGGCGCCATGTGAATTTAGTTTGAAAATAGTCAGTAGAATCTGTATTAAATTTTAAATTCCTCAAAGACCTACAATTCGTACACTTTCGTGACGACCTTTTCGATTTCCTTGGCCGAGCTACGTCATTTTGATTGTGACATCAGCTAACATGTGACATATTTGGTTATGACGTTAGATGCATGATTGACAGATCGGCTACTCTGTTCTCTTCGTACACAGACTGATACCCCAGTCTCGTTTCTCTCTTAACCTTCTGGTTAAGGAATCACAACAATTTGCCAACGATGACAAAGATATAGTAGTTAGGCTAATTAATTTAAAATTAACTTTAAATTAAATTATGATGACGATGATAAAGGATAAGTTCGTTCCTTCGTTCGTTCAGTTTGTTTATTGGCCGCTTACACCGGGATGTATTTGAGATTAAAGTTATGTATAGTCTGTCTCTCAGAACGTAATGCGACTTTTACTAGTTCAATATTAACTTATTAAAAAAATTAAAATATTAATATATTTAATAAATTAGTTTATTCGCCGCATATGCTATTTTTGATAAATTTACTTAAGCAATTTCAGAAATCTTTTACATTTAAATACTTGTAGCCTACTAATATAACACAGGACGATAAAGAAATGGCATACATTGTTGCAACATGGGGCCTATAGCCTACGCCCACTTTACCTCTATTTGGTTGATTTATTAATATCTTTCAATCTGTTAACTTCGATACAGTCCATTCATGCCTCTGTGTATCAATGGGCTGTTAGGTCCCTATTTCGAAAGATCGGGTCGTCTTTGCATTACAAGACTCTAAATCTTTCACGGTCCATTCGGAAGATTCGAGTCATACTTGGAGACTCGAGAGCTTCCTCTGTCCTGGCAGTCACGTTTTCCTTGTATAATTTTACCTTGTCCATTACTGTTGTACTTTTTAATTCTCTTGGTTTGTCCTGGTCTACACCCCTGTCCATCATTCAGTGAGCCTAGACGCAGGATGCTTCTGACAGCTGGGCGGGTCATAGATTGCCAGGATTTAGGCACTCTCATTAGTTTCTATTGTTAGTTTAGATTAGGTTAGCTTATATTATTTAACGTATTTGGTTACGTGCTGATGCGGCCCTATTTAACTTTATTTTTTTTTCTGTTTCACTCCCACCCTCCCCGCGGAATCACACATGTCATCCATTGAATCATTCCATATTCTCACTCTATCGTTCATATCACTCATCGACCGTTTCCATTTCATTCTTCACACTATTTCATTATGGATCACTCCATTTTTCACAAGATCACGGCATCGATTCATGACATCTCATTTATGCATCAGCCTAGGGAATTCCTAATTCATGGGCCATTTGTTGTTTATATGCTGTACTATAAAGAAGAATATATTCACACTTTTATGAAAGAAAAAAAAAGTAAATTTACAGGTAACATTTTTCAATGCTTTAGTAATTTATAGTCATCAACATTTTAACACGACGGACTTGTTGATTCGCATCCAGGCGTACGTGCGTGCATATATGTATGAGTGCGCCCGCACACACATACGCACGCGGACACGCTCACAACTCACATTGATGCAGCGATGTAGGAAAGACTGCAATGTGTGGAGCGTAGTTGGCGTGGTTGGGGTAGCCGGATTGGGGGTGGGGTGTGGTGGGGATGTCAACCCATAATAAATGTCTCTAATAGTCTAAGTGAAGAAGAGGAAATAAGGACGAGTGGGCTTTACTCGCCTTGCTAAAAAGGCGCATGAAACTTGATCATTAATCTTATAATAATCTGAGATAGAACGCTATATCCAAATCTGTCCACGGAGCCATGCCGCTGCTGCTGCTGCTGTTGCTGCTGGTGGTGGTGCGTCGTCTTCTTCTTCTTCTTCTTCTTCTTCTTCTTTTTCTTCTTCTTCCGCCGCCACCGCTATTGCTGGAGTTTCGGCGATCTGGGGTTATTTCTATGACAAATTATAGATTGTCAAATAATTTTTAAGTGGTACTTTGTGTCAACAACTGAACATCTTGTCCATTATAGACTTATGGTTCTTTATACCTGTAATGACCACAATTTGTCAAGGAAATCAGAATAAATGTTTAGCGAATGTCCGCGTGCAGGCCAAGAGAATAGTATTTTTGAAATTTTACCACTGAAATGACAGTCTTTTGCAGTGGTAAATTTTCAGAAAATACTCTTTTCTTGATGCCGGTTTTGGCCAGTTTCGTCCTGAAAGGATTAAAACAAACGGTTTATTGCTTCAAGAGCGCGCCTATAAAGTGCGCGGTTATACGCTCCATCAGACGCCATTTTCTTGTCAGCGACGCTTGGTCGAACAGCCAGCCAACACCCTCACCAGAGAAATGGACGTGGCAGTTCAAGCGCGAAACAGACACTTGATAAAACCCATTCATTCCTGTAATCAGAAAATACCTCAAACAGGCCTAGAGATGATGCATGCTTTCCTATAGGCCATGCAGTTGTCGTCTATTTTACTAATTCAAATGACAGTGTTTCTGTTGCCTCTGATACTACGACAAGAGAATATAGGCGTTTAGATGCATTGTTTAATTTCGCAATTGTCTTTTCAGATTGTAGTTTATATTTTGAAAATGGCTTAGAAATTGTGTGCGCGCGACTTTCTCGTGATCGCTGATTTCTTGTGAGTAATTGCCTTTTAGCGTGTTTATAACGCATGCGAGAGTCAGAGTGCATCATGCGTTTATTCTGAAACAGATTCATCGATAGATAGATAGATAGATAGATAGATAGATGGATGGATGGATGAGTGGGGATTTGTGGTAGATATGGAGGTAGGTATGTAGGTAGGGAGGCAGGCAGGGACGCAGACATGCGGATTAGGCAGATATGCTGGCAGGCAGGCAGATAGATATGGCATGGAAGGATATATAGTTATCTGTGTAGTGATTGATTGGCAGACACATAGCTAACTTGATGGCTCAAGTTCAAGTTCAAGTTCACTTCATTGTGATGCAGTCTAGATACCCGGTCATGCGCACTTTTGTTTTACTAAACTGACGTCACCCTCTAGCCTTGCGCTTTGTTAGATTAGCCTAGTTAACGCCTTGGGGATTTTATTCTGTCGATGCATCAAATAGTACTTTTGCACTTTATTTTAAATCAAATACGTTTTTGATAAACTCTTCCAAAATGATTCTTATATAATAATAGGATTTTGGATTTCTCTTGTTCAGCTGCGTTGTTTTATTCTGTATTTGTTTATTTTACCTTCCATTGGTTATTATCTGATTTTAACTGTTGCCACCGCGGTGAGTGCATCCTATCAAGAGGTGGATAATACGAACATAACATAGCATACGCGGCAATGAAGTACACTCGTGGGAGATAAGTCGATTCAGTACTTCACTTTAGTGGATAACTACACAGAGTTATCGCCCATGTTCGGTTATTATTGCCGCCGTACTTTCGAGCGGGTAATATCGCGATCTGCCTAAAAGGTCACGTTGGCGACTGTACACGTAAACAAGACCAATTTTATTCTTCTCCACCACATCTCCTCTCTTTATGCCCACCCCACTTCCCCATCCTGCTTTACTGTGCCCGAGTACTCTCTGGACTGTTGGCCTTTATCTACTTATCTACCAATGTGTTACGATCACTAGATACAGGAAGCGTATCCACAGACTGGCGAATAGCTAACGTATTGCCTATATTCATAAAAGGTGACTGTAGTAAAGCAGCCAACTATAGACCGCTGTCATTGATGTCAATATGTTGTAAAATGCTGGAACATCATAGTCAGCAATGTATTGAAACGTCTAGAAAAATCACATCCTCACAAACAAGCAAAATGGATTTAGATCAGGCGGATCCTATGAGCCACAATGGAGGATTCCAGTTTTTTCATCAATCACATGGCGTCATAATCAACTACATAACGTGTAGTATGACGTAATAATCAATGATGTCATGAATGACGTAGATAAGTTCATCACGAACGATTAATTGATGCCGGACTAAGCGTTGCTGTACGAATTGTATGTCTACTATTTTGAAGCTAATTTGACTGGACGCTGTTGCTAGCCAGCAACAACACTCAGTCAACTTGGTTTCAAAATATTCAACAGCGTACCTGTATAGTTTTTTGGAAATTCATTGTCAAGGAGTTCAGAGATCGATCAAACCCAAAACGTCGGACTGTGGGTGGAGCTTAGCTATAGCATAGCTAAAACTGACTTCCTCTATTGCTCATAGCAAAGCATGCCCTTGCAACATCAAGGGACAGACGATTCAACCTGACATCGCGGTACTGGATCTTGCCAAGGCTTTTGATAAGGTTCCTCACCAACGCTTTATAAGTAAGATTGCTTACTATGGTATTCGAGGGAATACCTGTTATTGGATAGAATCATTCCTCATTAATAGAACACACAGTAGTTTGTGATGGGTGCACATCAGCTCGAGCTGTCAAGAGTCCAGGAGAGACAATGGCATTCTACAAGCAGATCTGGACACAACCTATGATAGAAATGGAGTAACACCTGGCAGATGTCATTCAATGTAGATAAATGCAGCAGACTAAGAGTCGCTGATGCCTACATCATGAACGAACATGTTATAGAGACTACAGCATCATGCCCATAACCGTGTGTATAATGGACTTCTGGTAGAGCTTAATAACAAACTGAAGTGAGATAACCATATTAACACTTAATGTTCCAAGGCACAAAGAACCCTGGGACCGCTACGCCGAGCCGTGCAACAGTGTCCGCAATGGGGTCAGGTCGATATTCCGAAGGTGAATAGGTCCGTAGGTTCGGTGGTCCGAAATGTTGTTTGGGTCAATATTCCGAAGGTTCGTAATTCCGAAGGTCCGTTAGTCCGAATTTTGATAGATTCGTGTACTTTTAGAACATTTGTGTTGGCTAGCTGGCTGGCTGGCTAGCTCACCGACAGACCAACTGACTAATGGTGTGATTTATGCTTTAATTAATTGTGTAATTGTGTAGGTGATTGCTAGTGTTATTTTTCTGATTGCTTTAAACATCAAGAATAAATTCAAACCAACTGACAGCTTATTTATAATGGCAATTATCATGGGCGGATCCAGGAGGTCATTTGGCGGAGGTGGGGTGGGGTGAGGTTGGGATGGGTGATTTGGGGAGGGGCGCCCACAAATTTAAGGGAGCTAGCTCTTGAAAATGGGCTCATTCAGCCACCAGCAGGTAGGCAAAAAAGGAAATTGACAGTCCTGCCGGGGGTGGGGGCACGTGGCCCCCCCCCCCCTCCAACGCACCCCACCCCTACCACCGCCACCACCACCCCCACCACCCCCACCCCCGAGTGCCCCCTGGATCCGCCACTGAAGTATACTCTATGTACATTGATAGCGTTACACGCAGGCTTTTTACCAAACACTGTGACAAGTTGAAAGGCGAAGAATGGGTGGCTGCTCTGATTGGTCAAAGGTTTATGATGTCATCAGTGACGTCTTCAATATTTGAATTACGCCAGACCCACCTTTTCCCGCCAAATATTATAATCTGATTGGCCAAGAGGCATTTCTCTGTTCCCTGATGTGGATCTTTAGATGATTGACAGATGCAATGATGTGTGAAAGGGGGCATATCCAAATGTAGGTCCCGTAACCGCATGCAACCAATCAGAGCAGCCACCTCAGCGGTCGTTTTTGTTTGAGATGTTGAGATATTGACACTACCTAGGCCTGGCATGGGCCTTAGCTAGGCTTACCTAGTCCACAGCTAGGCTTACCTTGGCCTTACCTAGGGTTTGGTCAGGCATGACGAGGCATTACCTAGGCCTTAGTAAAGCATTGATAGGTATTAGCTAAGCATTACCTAGGGGTTACTTATACCTTAGCCATGCCTTACCTAGGCTTTACCTGGACCTGGCTTTGTCTTAGTCAGGTTTGGTTAGGCTTTACTTAGGTCATAATTATGCCATAGCTGAGCTTGGATAGGCCTTAGACAGGCCTTTCCGAGGCATTACCTAGTCCTTAACCAGGCTTTGCTTGCCTTTAGCTAGGCCTTAGTCAGGCTTGGCTATGCCTTACCTAGGTATTATCTAAGCTTTAGCCGAGCTTGTCTAAGCCGTACATAGATCGTAACTAGGTTTTCCTAGGCCTTAGATAGGATTGCTTAGGCCTTATCTAGCCCTTACATAGGCCTTGCCTAGGCATTAATTAGTCTTTAGCAATGATTTGCTAGGCAATACCGATGCCTTGCATAAGCCTTGGCCAAGCTTGACTAGTCCTTACATAAGCCTTAGTCAAGCTTGACTAGGCTTTAACGAGGCCTTAGCCAGACTTGATCAGGCCTTACTTAGTCCTTAGCCAGGATTTTCTAGGCCTCACCGATGCCTTACCTAAGCCTTAGTTAGACTTGAATAGGCCGTACCTAGGCCTTTCCTAGGCCTCTGACTGGCTTTTCTTGGCCGTAGCTAGGCCTTATCCAGACTTAACTAGGCCTTACCTAGGCCTTAATTAGTCCTTAGTCAAGCTTTAATAGGCATTAGGTAAGCATTACCTAGGCATTACCTATGCATTAGCTAGACCTTAGTCAAGCTTGACTAGGCATTACATAGGCCTTAGCTAGGCTTTGATAGGCATTAGGTAAGCATTACATAAGCATTACATATGCATTAGCTAGGCCTTAGTCAGGCATGGCTAGGCTTTACTTAAGCCGAAACTAAGCCATAGCTGAGCTTAGATAGGCCTTACATAGACCTTGGATAGGCCTTACCGAGCTCTTACATAGGCCTTAACCAGACTTTTATTGCCCTTAGCTAGGCCTTAGTCAGGCTTGGATAGACCTTACCTAGGTATTATCTAAGCCTAGCTGAGCTTTAATAGGCATTACATAAGGCGTAGCTCGGTTTTCCTAGGCCTTAGCTAGGATTATCTAAGCCTTACCTAGACCTTGTATAGGCCTTAGGCAGGATTTGCTAGACATTAGCTAGGCTTGGATAGGCCTTACCTAAGCCTTAGACAGGCTTTATTATACCTTACCTAGGCCTTGACCAGGTTTCGCTAGGCCTTTGCTAGACCTTATCAGCGCTTTGCTTGGCCTAGGCTAGCATTACCGAGAACTTATATGGGCCTTAGCTAGGCTTACATAGGCCTTAATTAGGCCTACCTAGAACTTAGCTAGGCCGTGAATAGGGCTTACATAGGATTTGGCAAGGCTTATCTAGCCTTAGCTAGGCCTTAGCTCGACGTGATTGGGCCTTGCCTAGGCCTTGTGTAGCCAGGCTTTGATAGGCATTAAATAAGCATTATCTAAACGTTAGCTATGCTCTATAAATGCCTTAGCCAGGCTAGGCCTTAGTCAAGCTTAGCTAGGCCTTACCTAGGTATTATCTAAGCCTTTTCTGAGCTTGGCTAGGCCTTACATTGGCCTGAGCTAGGTTTTTCTAGGCCTTAGATAGGATTACCTAGGCCGTATCCAGCCCTTGCATAGGCTTTACTTAGGCCTTATTTAGTCTTTAGCCAGGATTTGCTAGGCCTTACCGATGCTTTACGTACGCCTTAGCCTTCTTGACTAGATCTTAGCCAGGCCTTACCTAGGCCTTAGCCATGCTTTACTAGGCCGTAGCTAGGCCTTAGCAAGGCTTGAATAGGCCTCACATAGGCCTTAAATAATCCATAGCCAGGCTTTCGTATACCTTACCGATGCCTTGTCTAGGCCTAGCCAAGCCTAACTAACGCCAAACAAAGCTTGACTAAGGCCTAAGTAAGGCCTAGGTATGGCCCAGTTAAGCATGACTAAGGCGTAGCTAAGGCCATGGAAAGCATGGTTATGGCCTAGGTGAGGCATAGCAAAGCTTAGATAAGGTCTAGGCAAAACCTAGGTAAGGCCTAATCAAGTCTGGTTAAGGCCTAGTTAATGCTGGCTATGGCCTATGTAGCGCCTAGTCAGACCCGGCTAAGGCTTGGGTAAGGCGTCGGTGAAGCCTAGGAAAGCCTGACTAAGGCTTAGCTAAGGTCAAGCAAATCCTGGCCACAGTATGGCTACGACATAGGTAACGCCTAGGTATTGCTTAGCTAATGCCTATCAAAGCCTGCATAAGGCTTACACTAGGCCTAATTTATGGCCTAGGTAGTCCTAGCAAAGGCCTAGAAAAAGCAGGCTAAGCTTATGTAATGCATGGCCAAGCTCAGCTAAGGCTCAGACAATACCTAGGTAAGGCCTCGCCAAGCCTGATTAAAGCCTAGCTAAGGGCAAGCAAAACCTGGTTAAGGCCTTGTAAAGGTCTGTGTAAGGCCTGTGTAAGGCTTCGGTAAGGCATATCTATGGCTTATGTAAGGCCTTTCCAAACTCAGCTATGGCTTAGCTATGGCCTATTTAAAGCCTAGCTAAGCCTGACGAAGGCCCAGCTAAGGCAGAGCAAGACCTGGCTAAGGCATGGCTAAGGCATAGGTAACGCCTATGCAATACTTAGATAATGCCTAGCAAAGTCTGGCCAAGGCCTACATAATGCCTCGACATGCCTGCCCAATGTTAGGTAGGGCCTAAGGCCTAGCTAAAATCTAGCGAAGCCTGGCCAAATCCTAGCTAAGTCCTATCTACGGCCTAGATAAGTCCTAGGTAAACCTAGCTAAGTCCTAGGTAAGGCCTAGTCAAGCCTGATTAAGGCTTAGGTAAGGCCTCGGTACGGTCTAGGTATGGGCTAGATAAAACCTAATCAAGTCTGGCTAAGGCCTAGTTAAGCCTGGTTAAGGCCTATGTAACGCCTAGTCAAGCCTGACTAAGGCTTATGTAAGGAATAGTCAAGCTTGGCCAATGCTTAGGCAAGGCATCAGTAAGGCCTAGCAAATCATGGGTAAAGGCTAATTAAGGCCTAGGTAAGGCCTATACAAGGGCTATCTAAGGCCTAGGAAAACCTAGCTACGATCTATGCATGGTCTAGCCAAGCCCAGCTAAGGCTTAGATAACACCTAGGTAAGACCTAGTCATGCCTGATTAAGGCCTAGCTAAGGCCCAGCAAAGCCTGGATAAGACCTAGCTAGTGCCTATGTAAGACCTCGGTAAAGGCTAGTTAAGGCCTACCTACAAAGGATTGCTTGGTTGATCGATTGCCGAATCAATCGATCAGATGATCGATTGATTGGTCAATTGCTTGATAGACTGATCAACTAACCAATCGTCTACCTGAGCAAACAAATCAACTTATTGATTGATTGATTTATCAGATATTTGATTTTTTATCAAACAATTGATTGAATGATTATTTTGTGGATTAATCGATCAATGATCCATTCGCAGACTGCTTTTTGAATCAACCGATGGACTAATCAATCTATCAATTAACTGATTGATTGATTGATTGATTGATCAATTGATAGATTGACGGATCATTGTTTACTTGGACAAGAGATTGATTAATCGACCGGTTATATAAGTGATTTATTAACTGCTTGATCGATTATCTGACTGATTGATTGGCTGCTAATCAACGATTTATCTAAGTGACTGATTGGTCGATTGCATGATTAATTGATCAAATGATTGATCGATTGACTGATCAATCAACTGTTAGATTGATTGATTGATTGATTGATTGATTGATTGATTGATTGATTGAACAATCAACTAATCAATAAATAAATTGATTGATTGATTGATTGGCTGACGACTCAGTGATTGAGTAATCTACTGAATAATTGATTGAGTGAGTGCGTAAGTGAGTGGGTGGGTTGGTTGGTGACCAGGGTAGGTGGGTGGGTGAGTGACTGGGTGGATGGGTGAGTGCGGGTGGATGGAGGAGGGAGAGAGGGAGGGATCGATTCAAATATTGCTGGACAATTGCTATACGCCCGCGCAAAGCAGGGTCGTTTTTATGCGTTGGCGCTCGCCGTCCCTCTGTGCGTCCGTCCGTCTGATTCTTGTACGGGCCACATTTCAGAGAGTTTTAAACCCGCATTCACAATTTTTTTCAGCGGATGTCTTAGGTATAAACGAAGTGTCATGATTTCGTTTAGGCAAAATCCACCCATATTCGCCAGAGTTATCTCCCCTTGAAAGGCTAAAATTCATCAAAATTTCCTTGTCCAGGCCAAATCTCGAAGAGTTTTGAACCTACACTCATAATTTCTTCCCAGCAAATGTGTTAGGGATTGACGAAGTGTCCTGATTGCGTTTTGACAAATTCCGCCCATATTTGCGAGACTGTTCTCCCTTCAAAATGTAAAATTTGTCAAAATGTTCTTGTCCGGGCCAGATCTCGAAGGGTTTTGAACCTACACTGACCATTTTTTTCTATGATGAACATCATATGATAGCACTCCCCATCTGACCATCGCACCATTTTTTGCTCGGATAGCTTTAGTTGTAATTGTAATGATCAATGCAGCTGTGAAGACTTTCAAGATTTTTAGTGATGTCCTTGTCGTAAATTCCAAATGTGTACCTAATAGAAGTCACCACCACCACCACCACCACCACCACCACCAACTATTCACATTTAGCATTCTTCAAACAAGTATGCTTGCGGGCGTATGTTGAGTTTCACTAAAACTCTTGTTTAATTAACTGATAAAGCGATTAATCTGATGGTTAAATAATTGATTGATTGATTGATTGATGTATCATTGATTGATGTATCATTAATTGATTGGCTGATGGGTTGATTAGACAATCAATTAATCAATCGATTGATTGATTTTAATTGATTCATTGCCTCAATGATTGGTCGATCATTTAATCAATTGCTTGCTCGTATGATTGCTTGCTTACTTGCTTGTTTACTTACGTGGTTGCTTGTTTGTTTGTTTGTTTGTTTGTTTGTTTCTTTGTACAACTGGCGGATAGACAACTTGGTTGGCTGGTCAGGTAGATGACGGTTTGGTCGATTGATTGACTGCCCGATCGATTGATTGATGGATTGATGGGATGGATGGAATTGATTGATGGATGGAGGGATGAATGGATGGATTTGCTTGATTGATGGATGGACGGATTGATGGATTTGATGTATGGATAGATGGATGGATAGATGAATTGAACAATCAGCTGATCAGTATATTGAATTGTTTATCGATTGATTGATTGAACATTTGATCGATTGACAAATCAATCCACCAAACAATCAGATCAACAAATTGTCCAATTGACAGAGTGATTCGTTTATCGACTGATAGATTAATCAATAGCTTAACCAACTAAGTTGTTGATCATGGTTGAATGACTGATTAGGTGGGTTCATTGATTGATTCATCAATCGATCGATCGATGTATAAATTGACAGGTCAATCCATTGGATGACTGATAGATTGGGGAATTGCTTGATTGATTGATCGATCAATTAATTGATCGAATAACTGCTCAATAAATTAATTAAAAATTGATCCAGTAATCAATCAACTGACTGATTAATTGACCGCCCTATCAAGCAGTTGAACGATTTCCTGATCGATCGATTGTCTGATCAATCAATTTATTACTTGATTGCTCGATCCATTGATTGATTGATTGACACATTCTTGACTGATTGGATAAGTAACTGATAAATTGACTGATTGATTGATTGATTGATTGATTGATTCATTGAGTGAGTGAGTGAGTGAGTCAGTGAGTCAGTGAGTCAGTGAGTCAGTGAGTGAGTGAGTGAGTGAGTGATCAGTGTGAGTGAGTGAGTGATCAATCTAGTGGTCAACTGACCAACCAAGCATCGACTGATTGCTTGTTTGATCAAGTGAAGAATCAATCGATCAGATGATCGATTGATAGGTCAATTGGTTGATTGACTGATCAATTAACCGACCGGCAACTCAATCAAACATATCAACTCATTGATTTATTTATTTATTTATTTATTTATTTGTTTATTTATTGATTGATTGATCAATTGATTGATTAGGGTTGATTATAATTGACTGATTAATTAGGTTGATGAAGCAGTGTTGATTGATTCACGCAGCTGGATGATGGTACTGATCGATCGGTCGATTGATTGATTGATCGGCACGTTAATAGTTGATTGGCTGATATATTGATTAATTGACTGTTTAAGTAATCGGTTGATTGATTGACCAACAGATCATTGATTGATTTGCTAATTGATCTATTATTCGTCCTATCAACCATTTATTTAGTATATTGGTTGATTAATCTTTTTTTACATTACGCCTGGTCGATTGTTTATTCAATTGCTTACTCGTTTGATTGCTTGTTTGCTGGTTGACATCTTAATTGATTAGTTGATTGATAAATCAATTGGCGCTTAATCGATCGATTGATTGATTGATTAATGGATTGGTTTATGGACCATTAATTAGATGGTAGATTGATCAATCCACTGGTTCAGTAATTGGGTTATTAATTGTTTGATTGATTGCTTAATAGTCTAATCACTCACTCACCGAATTGATTAATTAATTATTTCATTTTGTAATTACGAATGCGTATTCATTTGATTCTGTCGATTGCATTTTGCATGGCTGGCTGCACGGCTGTCTGCCCCCTCTGCCTGCCTCTGCCCGCCTGCCTGCCTGCCTGCCTGTCTGTCTGCTCGCCCACCCACCCACCCGCCCACCCGCCCGCCTGTCCACATACCTACCTGCATGCATGCATACAATTATACAACCGATTTATTTCATGTCCAGCTATTGCTTTTAATAAAAACTCGAATCTGTGCAATATCCACAAATCCACCCACTCAGCGATCCCAGTCATTTTGTTCACGTGCATAGTATTTACTTGTTACATAGTAAGCTGGATTTGAATCTATCTAATATCCTTGCAACTGCTTGCTGTTTCTGTTATCTTCTTAGTGCGTGCACGTGCGTATTCATAATGAATTCTCGCACATCGAACTGGTGCATGGATGTCGTCAGATAAATGCTAAATTCTTGTGTGCTAAAATAAAATACTCGAGAGAAGATTTCGGAATCCTGAATTTAACCATGTATGTATGATTACTGTATCCTGCGGCTGTAGTAGTATAAACAGCCTACAGCTGCAATCAGTCCTTCTTCACTTTTGCCCACTGTGCCTTGTCCTCAGCCGAAATCCTTAGCTTCCTCAGGTCCATTCTTGACTTGAGTGTACCTAATCCTGCTTTCTTGAGGTCACCTCGTAGCACGCTTAGCAGATTTATTCAATGGCGTCCTCTCCTGGCTTTGTATTTGCTGGCTCCGAGTAGGGCGAGTTCCAAGGCTTTCTGTGCTGGTGTGTCTTCTGGCATCCTTAGCACATGGCCAAACATGGACCATCTTTGCTGGGCGACTTTTACAGACAGCGGCAGCGTATGACACGTCTTGTATAGTATATCGTTGGAAATTATGCTCTCTGGCCATCGGTGTCCAGTGATGGTGCGTAGGTGTTTAACCATGTATATAGTATTAAATATATATATGCATATAAATTCGGACTAACGAACCTTCTGACTAATAAGCCTTCGGAATTAAGAACCTTCGGAATTACGAACCCTCAGAATTTCGTACTACTGTACCTTCGGAATTAAGACCCTTTGTAATTTCGGACTAATGAACCATCGGACCTATGCACCTTCGGAATATCGACCTGGGGCCATGTTCCCGAAGATGTCGTTAGGCCTAACGATGTAGTTAGCTTGTCGTTAGAGAAATCTTGATGTGCTGGATGATGTCGTTAAAATTATTTTTTGTAAACGACGGTCTAGTTTTACCGACAGCCGCTACCCCGTCGGTAACTTGTCGTTTACGCATGTTCTTGTCGTTAAAGGAGAAATCGTGCATTTGCATGTTTGGTATCACGTGTTCATATCACTAGAACCTAACAAAATACAATCAATAGTCATGGCACTAGCATTTTTTCATATTCAACAAGATTTTAGACGGCGTCGATTACAGTAAATCCCTAGAGTATTTAGGGATAGACAGAATCCTATGCATTTTATGCCGAATGGCCTTATAATAGAAAGGATTAGATTGGACAGGACTTCGATATTCTATTTGTGTGATCAGCTACACGAACACCTGCAGCGACCTACACGTCGGTCAGCAGCATTGCCAGTTTCTCTGCAAGTAGTGGCTGCATTGAGATATTTTGCCACTGGTAGTTTTCAAGCTGTGACAGGGGAATCAGTCGCTTTTCACTTTCCCGTTGCATGCACACTGTGGCCATGTCAATCGTGAATCGAATAGCTGATACCCATATCAAATTTCCTTTGGACCAGGCAGATATTCAGGCAACAAAGGAAGGTTTTTATAATCTAGCCAATTTTCCGAATGTGTACGGTGCCTTGGATGGAACACTTATTCCAATTAAAGGACCATCCCAGGGTGAACACCTGTACTTTAGCCATAAAGGCTACCATGCCATTAATGTTCAGTTTGTTTTAGCCTCAGATGGACGCTTTCTTGACGTTGTGGCCAGATGGCCAGGTGCGACTCATGATGCGCTTATTTGGCGAAACTGCGAATTGTCCAATCAGTTTGAGGAGGGCAATATCGCAGGAGGATGGCTATTAGGAGACTCAGGCTATCCCCTATTACCATGGTTGTTAACGCCTAATCAAACACCCACGACAAGACCGGAAAGGGCCTATAACAAATCTCACAAGATCACACGATCGCCATGTGAAAGAGGGTTCGGCGTTTGGAAAGCTCGGTGGAGATGCTTACATAAATCCGGTGGCTGTATGATGTTTGTGCCCGAACGTTGTGTAAATGTGATAACTGCTACAGTTGTGTTAGAAAACATTTGTAAAGAAAGACATATCCAAGATCCGGACGTTCAAATTGATGAAGATGAGGAGTCGGGCGAGGAAGAAATTGACGATGGGAATCCACTCCATGAAGATCGTCGGAGAACTAGAGTTCAGCTGATACAAAATCATTTCACCAATTAAAGGTATAGTGACCAGTGGAACAAACACCAAATTATTTCTTTTGCCGTGGGGCTTGGGGAGGGGTGGGGGCGTTGCTGAAGTTTCAAAATGGTTTGAAAGCGCTGTTTTACCGCAGAATTGTTTTTAAAAATTGGGTTTGTGGCGACGCCGGGGGTCTAAATATTGAATATGTGTTTGTGGCCATGATAGCGACTTCTCTTACCTTTTAAATCTTAACAACATTCACAATTACCCTTTCCCTAGAGGAGTACTGAGCGGTTTAGTGATCGGCTATGTGTGTCAGTTATTTAGTCAATCTGTCTGTCAATAAGACACACGCGCACACATGGAGCGACGTGGATACACGTACATGTATATGCGTATTCAGGCAATTTCACATGGGCACACAGGGGGTAAGGGTTTACAATCCCCGAATGCTCTTGTTATCAAACTGAAATAATTGAGTAAGATACTATAACTGGCATGTTTTGCTAGATCTTTCAAGTTCTTAATACCATTTATCACACAGTCGTGCAGTTTTATACCAATTACAGCAGCAACAACATTAATGCACATACATGCAGGATAGATATTCATATACACACCAAATAGAATGATAACGACAGATAGAACACGAGGACAGCGAGCCTCAGATGAATAGGAGGGGCACAGCAAGATTTGTATTGCCAGTGAATATGTGACCTGTCATTCTTGGACGGAAGTGGTGGCATAGTGGAAATAACCCCCCCCCCCCCACCCCCCACCCCTCACCCCACCACTAATCAATAAGGCACATCACTTGGTTGAAGTGAAGAACATAATTCCAAGTAAATGTTGGTATTAAAATACAATATAACATCTAATAACAAAATTGAATATTATTTGGATGCTTCTTTACTTGTCTAGATGTTGCAACAAATGATATAAAATTCCATCGGCATTATTATTATTATTTTCAGCATAGCGCATGGCACCGCTAGTGAATTGCTTTACGAAGTCTTCTAGCAATGACAGCTTTCGCTTCTCGATGTCAAGCCTCTGTTTTTCTACTTCCAGACGTTCTTCATCAACACGAAGTCGTTTTCTCTCTATTTCAAGCAACTCAAAACTTACATCTGTCGTTGCTTCACTTACTGCGGCTGGTTTACGCTTGCTGCAAGATGTAGAAAAATAAAACATACAAACGTTCATTTAGCCATGTTTATAACTTCTTATGTCCTCAAAAGCAGGCTTGTGCTATTATTGCTTTGAGTGATCGCTGCAGTGATGCTTTGGAATTGTCCATTTACAGGCCCAGAGTAGACTGTTTTTTAAAATGTATCAATGGAATGACTGACTCGAGAATCGAGCCAGGCATTCCAGTGATACGTTTTCAAAAATAGCCTTCTCTTGGCCCGGAAATGGACATACACTGATAAAAATTTGAATTTTCATGGCAGATCGCATCAATAAGATTGCCTTTGAAATATTATATGCAGTAGAGAATGATCACGACTTTTTATTTAATCACGTAATCGCACAAGCACAGTCAAAACCTTGAGCCTTGAAATCTCACAATCCGAATTTCAAGACAATCACACAGATAAGCTGTTTAATAGTAGACATCAACACCTACCAGTAAAATTAGCTTGAAAATGTTCAACTTATAACTTGTAAATAATCTTTCGTATTTGCCCTTTCCGGTTCAAAGGGTTATTATGGCGATGTTCAATACGGATAAACAACAAATGGATCCGATTTATCATTACACCATAACATCATAATCAGATGACAATATGCCTTCCTCGTGATAGAATGTGCATGTAAATCTGCTGGCCTCTGAAACAACTACAATCCTTGGTTAGTTTTATTTTTGTCTGATTTATTAACCGTATATGTCTCTTATAATTGGGTAGCCTACATTACGAGTGATTGCTCATCACGATACCATACCCTAACACATAGAGAAACAATTTATTTATATTGCTTAGTAACCATCAACAGCTGATGTAGTGTACACTTAATTACCTGCCAGATGACTTAGGGCTACTACGTCTGCTGCTGTCTCCGTCAGTATTTGCGGGTTTGCTGCTGACGACTGTGGGCGAGTCGCTATCGCATTCCGATGGCGATTTGTCTATCACTTTGGATGTTTCTTCGCTGGATGCATTGGCATTGCTACGGGATGATGTTGAAGCTAATGTTGATGTTGAAGCTAATGTCGATGTTGAAGCTAATGTCGATGTTGAAGCCAATGTCGATGTTGCTGGCGATGTTGATATTGATGGTGATGCGGATGCTGAAGCCGAACGCTTTAGTCTTGAGGATAGGATGGCTATGCCACTGTCAATACCACTAAGTGCTGTCTCACCTATTATATCAATGAGATTGGTTTCACTCGGGGTAAGAACTATAATTTTACCACCTCCGCTGGTTTTCTTTTGGATCTTCCTACGATTTTGCTCCATCTTTACTACAGAAGACCAGTCTCTCCATTTGCGTCGTATTTCGTCAATGTTGCGATGTTGACATTTACTTGTCGCCTTCCAGTGCGACAGCATTGACGCTGTTCATAACGGCATGCCACGCCTCTTGTTTTGCCTTGTTCGTAATGCTATCGCTAAACATTTTAAAAATTATCTCATGCCGACTGGCAACAGAATCTACTAGAGCTTCTAACTCGTCACATGTAAATTTGGGCCTTCGTTTAGGCAGCTCTATGTCAGACATAGCGAAAATAACTTCCCGATTTATACAGGCAGTTCATGAATTATACAGATAAAACACGAGCGGGCGAGAGTGAAATCTACACAAGATTTGTCGATGTCATATCAACGACATCGGGATTCCCTTTATACCGACAGAAGTTAAACGACGCCTTAACGAACATAAACCGACAGCTTTGTCTAACTCTCGTAGACATTGTCGTTACAGTGTCGTAAACCCTACAAGGCCTAATTAACGACATCTTCGGGAACATGGCCCCTGGCCCCTCCACAACTAAAGAAGACGTATACGACTATAGTTAGGCTGGGAGTTGACTGCGCTGGCTGCATTAGTGAGCCACGTAAGAACCTAGATAACGTGGCTTACTGAGCCGATGCAGGGCCAACACCGTGCTGATAGGCCCGCCATCCGCCCAGCATCGAACCAGTAAGCTGCGTTATCAGGGAATCCGCTACCAGATAAAGCGACTACGAGAGTCATTCAGCAATTGGCTGCCACGACTGTGTAACCCAAAAGCAATTTTTTGTAAATAGTATACATAGAGAAACGTACAACTGGCGCAATGTGCATCGGCAAAAGATTATTGATATTCTTGAGTATTGGCCAGATCCATATCGACTTCTCCCTCCCTTCCCCCACCCACCCACCCACCCCACCCCTGTCCCCGGGGATGAGGGAGGGGAAGAATATGAGCGACGGAAGGGTGGGGAGGCCCCCCTTCCGTCGCTCACATTCCTCCTCTCCCTCATCATCCCATACTCACCCCCACCCCGCTCCTTTTGCCACTCCATCCCTCGCCCTCCCGCCACCCTCCTTTCCTGTTCCCCCTCGCCTCCTTTCCTGCCCCCCCCCCTTGATATTAAACGCCAGCGCCACACCATCCCGGACCGCATGACGGTATTCGACCCAAAATTATCTATCAAGCTATTAGTAGACAGATGAATCGGATTAACTGACATCTAATTTGCATATGACTGGCAGTTGAATATCCGAATCAACACAGTGTGTGATTAACTGTCTGCCTGCTGAATTTCTGTAAACAACATTTTCCGTGGGATAAGCTCTGGATATGCTGAGTATTTTGAAAAAGGTTTGACTGAAAGTTGTTGGTTGGTAAGCCACCCAAAACTGTCAGTCAAATTGGTTTCAAAATATTCAGTAGCTACAGTTTTTACCCATTGAAATTATTGTGTGGCGGGTGCGCCAGTCAGCCATTAAGTTAGTGTTCATTTCATGCGCGACATATTGATATGCAAATAGTCTATATTTGCCCCGCATTTGACGGGAAATTAGTTGTACCAGACAAATGAACACAGTTTAACCAGAATACGTATATCTCAGTACTGCTTCATAAAAGAAATTACTGTTAGGTATCTGCTGGACACTTTACAGCAAATTGGATGCAAATCGATACCATCACCGTCATCTTGGATATTAACGTATAGCAGAGGTAATTATCAGCCATTTAACGCTCAATCAAGCCGGGCAAATGGATTCAGCTTTGGCCTTGAGAAATGTCCATTTGCAGACCATGCAGAGCTCTAGATAAGCTTTTAAATAATTGGGTGATTCACTTTTAAAAATTTTGTAAAGTTTTTTTTGGGAAATTAATTGGATTTTTCTAATTGTTATTATACATTATTAGCAATAGAACTGAAATTAATTGGGTGCTTTGCTATTTCCGCACTCATGGTGGTAACAATTAATTGGGTGATTGGCCATTTTTATTGGGTAAAAACGCAAAAACCCTGCTTATCTAGAGCTCTGAGACGAAGAGAAGACTATATAGTTATAAACTTTTACCACTGGTATGACTGGGTCAATAACGGATCCAGTCATTTCATCGGTACATTTTAAAGTAAAATTGCTCTCAAAATTGACATTTTCTATGAGACAAATAAAATCTTGAAGAGATGGTGAGGTCTAAATTGGTTTGCGCGACCAACGTTGTGGTAGCCTAGCGTAGGCTACGATTAGGCACTTTCTTGCGTACATTTTTAACCAAATCGGATCAGCAGGTTCTGATATGTCCAACATAAGATCCAATCCATATTGTGTGATCCAATCCACATTGTGGATCTTTGTTTGTGTTAAAATCTTAGCCAAATCGGATCAGTAGATTTTGCATATATCTTTGGACACAGACGCACACGAGCGCACGCACGGGCTCGATCAAGCAAAACTGAATAATTTCCTATATACACAAAATAACACAAGTTTGACAAAACTACCACTAATTGCAACAGAGATGAAACAACCCAGAATCTGTTAAGAAAGATCACCTAGTTGATATATAGAAAATCTAACAAACTGGACTACCAACCTACCTGATAAGTAGCGGACTATATCTTAATTATATCCCCTCCCATTGTCACTATAAATAAAATTATCTATATTTTCAATGTAAGATTTAAGCAGTTATTTAAATATGCTGCTTTTTTCGCCATACGAAGAAAGCGGTAAAACTAAACAGCAGAAGTAAACCAGCGCTACCAGTTTTGGGGGAGGTAAGATTAAGCCCTTTATTGTGGATTTCAGATTTCAAAATCTTTGTATCTGACCACTTGAACAAATGCCAAGTCTTTTCACAACATATCAACTATGTGATGACAACTCGTTGCCCGAATGATTGTATGACAAACAAGAGTAATCAAAGAATGCATAACCTCACCATCCCGGGTTTTTAGGCGCTTTAGGAAACGGTTTCGGATTTTCTAGATTTTCCAACTGTTCCCCGATTTTTTTATTCGGATCATGCCCAAAGTTGCGAAATTCTAGTATACAATGTAGTCACACCCTTTCTTGTCTTTAGATGTGAGGCAAATCGGACTAGTAGTTTCCGAGATATCCAGACTTATCCGATCCGGTTCCATCTAGAATCTTTTATCTGGATCGCGACATAAGTCAGGGAAATTCACTTACACAGCAAGTCCGTTAGCTCTGCGAAAATTTGAGCCAAATCGGATATCCTGGATCCACACACCCAGACACAGATCAAGTCACCATCCAATCCGCCCAGACTCGTATCACTCCGCCAACCATGCCACCTTCCAGTGCGTCCAGACTCGTATCACTCCGCTCACCATGTCGCCTTCCAATGCGTCGAGACTCGTATCACTCAGCCCACCAAGTCACTTTCCAATGCGTCCAGACTCGTATCACTCCGCCACCATGTCACCTTCCAATGTGTCCAGACTCGTATCACTCCGCCCACCATGTCACCCTCCAATATATCCAGACTCGTATCACTCCGCCCACAATGTCACCTTCCAATGTGGCCAGACTCGTATCACTCCGCCCACCATGTCGCCTTCCAATACGTCCAGACTCGTATCACTCCGCCACCATGTCACCTTCCAATGTGTCCAGACTCGTATCACTCCGCCCACCATGTCACCCTCCAATATATCCAGACTCGTATCACTCCGCCCACAATGTCACCTTCCAATGTGGCCAGACTCGTATCACTCCGCCCACCATGTCGCCTTCCAATACGTCCAGACTCGTATCACTCCGCCCACCATGTCACCTTCCAATGTGTCCAGACTCGTATCACTCAGCCCAGCATGTCACCTTCCAATGTGTCCAGACTCGTATCACTCCGCCCACCAAGTCACCTTCCAATATATCCAGACTCGTATCACTCCGCCCACCAAGTCACCTTCCAATATATCCAGACTCGTATCACTACGCCCACCATGTCACCTTCCAATGTGTCCAGACTCGTATCACTCCGCCCACAATGTCACCTTCCAATGTGTCCAGACTCGTATCACTCCGCCCACCATGTCACCTTCCAATGTGTCCAGACTCGTATCACTCCGCCCACCATGTCACCTTCCAATGTGTCCAGACTCGTATCACTCCGCCCACCATGTCACCTTCCAATGTGGCCAGACTCGTATCACTCCGCCCACCAAGTCACCTTCCAATTTATCCAGACTCGTATCACTCCGCCCACCAAGTCACCTTCCAATATATCCAGACTCGTATCATTCCGCCCACCAAGTCACCTTCCAATGTGTCCAGACTCGTATCACTCCGCCCACCAAGTCACCTTCCAATATATCCAGACTCGTATCACTCCGCCCACCATGTCGCCTTCCAATGTGACCAGACTCGTATCACTCCGCCCACAATGTCACCTTCCAATGTGTCCAGACTCGTATCACTCCGCCCACAATGGCACCTTCCAATGTGTCCAGATTCGTATCACTCCGCCCACCAAGTCACCTTCCAATGTGTCCAGACTCGTATCACTCCGCCCACCAAGTCACCTTCCAATATATCCAGACTCGTATCACTCCGCCCACCATGTCGCCTTCCAATATGTCCAGACTCGTATCACTCCGCCCACCAAGTCACCTTCCAATGTGTCCAGATTCGTATCACTCCGCCCACCAAGTCACCTTCCAATGTGTCCAGACTCGTATCACTCCGCCCACCAAGTCACCTTCCAATATATCCAGACTCGTATCACTCCGCCCACCATGTCGCCTTCCAATATGTCCAGACTCGTATCACTCCGCCCACCATGTCACCTTCCAATGTGTCCAGATTCGTATCACTCCGCCCACCAAGTCACCTTCCAATGTGTCCAGACTCGTATCACTCCGCACACCAAGTCACCTTCCAATATATCCAGACTCGTATCACTCCGCCCACCATGTCGCCTTCCAATATGTCCAGACTCGTATCACTCCGCCCACCAAGTCACCTTCCAATGTGTCCAGATTCGTATCACTCCGCCCACCAAGTCACCTTCCAATGTGTCCAGACTCGTATCACTCCGCCCACCAAGTCACCTTCCAATATATCCAGACTCGTATCACTCCGCCCACCATGTCGCCTTCCAATATGTCCAGACTCGTATCACTCCGCCCACCATGTCACCTTCCAATGTGACCAGACTCGTATCACTCCGCCCACCAAGTCACCTTCCAATGTGTCCAGACTCGTATCACTCCGCCCACAATGGCACCTTCCAATGTGTCCAGACTCGTATCACTCCGCCCACAATGTCACCTTCCAATGTGTCCAGACTCGTATCACTCCGCTCACCATGTCACCTTCCAATGTGTCCAGACTCGTATCACTCCGCCCACCATGTCACCTTCCAATGTGGCCAGACTCGTATCACTCCGCCCACCATGTCACCTTCCAATGTGGCCAGACTCGTATCACTCCGCCCACCAAGTCACCTTCCAATATATCCAGACTCGTATCACTCCGCCCACCAAGTCACCTTCCAATGTGTCCAGACTCGTATCACTCCGCCCACCATGTCACCTTCCAATGTGTCCAGACTCGTATCACTCCACCCACCATGTCACCTTCCAATGTGTCCAGACTCGTATCACTCCGCCCACCATGTCACCTTCCAATGTGGCCAGACTCGTATCACTCCGCCCACCAAGTCACCTTCCAATATATCCAGACTCGTATCACTCCGCCCACCATGTCACCTTCCAATGTGTCCAGACTCGTATCACTCCGCCCACCATGTCACCTTCCAATGTGTCCAGACTCGTATCACTCCGCCCACCATGTCACCTTCCAATGTGTCCAGACTCGTATCACTCCGCCCACCATGTCACCTTCCAATGTGGCCAGACTCGTATCACTCCGCCCGCCAAGTCACCTTCCAATATATCCAGACTCGTATCACTCCGCCCACCAAGTCACCTTCCAATGTGTCCAGACTCGTATCACTCCGCCCACCAAGTCACCTTCCAATGTGTCCAGACTCGTATCACTCCGCCCACCAAGTCACCTTCCAATATATCCAGACTCGTATCACTCCGCCCACCAAGTCACCTTCCAATATATCCAGACTCGTATCACTCCGCCCACCATGTCACCTTCCAATGTGTCCAGACTCGTATCACTCCGCTCACCAAGTCAGTTTCCAATATATCCAGACTCGTATCACTCCGCCCACCAAGTCATCTTCTAATGTGTCCAGACTCGTATCACTCCGCCCACCATGTCACCTTCCAATATGTCCAGACCGGTATCACTCCACCCACCAAATCACCTTCCAATGTGTCCAGACTCGTATCACTCTGCCCACCAAGTCACCTTCCAATATTTCCAGACTCGTATCACTCCGCCCACCATGTCACCTTCCAATATTGGGAGTTTCTATATATGCCGGGATGTTTGTCTCGACAGCGCTGCAGAAGTAAGACAGCTATCACTTTTTCGTCCCCATCTAACTCAGTCAGAGCCAGATATATGTAAGTACTAACAGGGATACAGCGCTGGCGACCCCCAAAAATAAGGCAAACTCCTCCCCCAAGTCAAAAACAAGTCTCATTTAGGCAGCACCAGCTTTCAGTCAAATAAGTTTCAAAACATTCAACAGCATTTTGACGGGTACGTAGCAAATTTATTATATTCAGCAGCAGCCGCCGAAGCAGTTATTCCCTTATTGACCCACAGGGGCCCCAACCAACTACCAATTTGCATTGACCCCACATCATCCCACCCATAGGTTTCAGAAGAGTTGAATTACAATCAATTTCTTGACCCTTTGACCACTTCCACACCACTCTGGGCGGAGCCTAACATAAATGTTATCACACAATTGAAAATTATATGGGTAACCCACATACCAAATTTGTTTGAATTCCACACAACGGTTTCGCATGAGATATTGTGATGGACAGTTTTCGATATTTGACATTTTGACCCCGTCACCTGACCCCCGTGTGGGCGGAGCCGAGTCTAAATGTCGTCTTGCAAAGCGCAATCATATGGGTAACCGATATACCAAATTTGGTTGAGTTCCACCAATTGGTTTGTGAGGAGATAGTGTGATGGACAGTTTTCAGGATATTTGAACAGTTGATCAGGTCCCCTGACCCCCAGGAGGCGGAGCCAAATCTAAATGTCATCTTGCAAAGCGCAATCATATGGGTAACCCACATACCAAATTTGGTTGAATTCTACCCAACGGTTTGGGGGGGATAGCGTGACGGACGGACATATAGACAGGCGGACAGACGGACGGGTGTGATTACAATATCCCCGACTTTTTTTCAAAATGTGGGGCTAATTAACCCTGGCCCCCAAATAGACCTAATCCGCTCTGAACTCCGTGTGTCTGGTGACTGTCTGAAATGCAGTATGCGTATGTCCGTCTAAATGCCTATCAAATACCATTTTCTCTGATTCAGGAACAACATGGCATGCTACAGAATACCGTGTCTCATTCTCTGTCTAATAGTTACAGTATGTAAGGTACGTATTTCTAAACTTTACCATCATGATTGATACATCCAACCATCAGTGACTAAATGGAGGGATCCGATCTGTCGCTCTATCATATGATGTCATAATGAATTACGTCACATATAGGCTGATGTCACTATCAAAATGCGTAATGCATTACGTAGCTAGCTCCGTCCTAAGTATTAAAGTTCGCCAAGTGTACGAATTATATGGCTTTGATGGATTTACTATTTAAAGTTATCCTGAAACATTAAGATTAGAACATATTTAGAAAAATTCAATGACGATCGTCTTCTCCTGAGCCACCATTTTACTTTGATATTTGCAGGCACCATTATTTGGAATTCTATTGTTCTGGCTTTTGTCCAATGCTCAGTATAAAACCATTCCTGTAATGCTAATGCTAGTCATTGTACCGTTTGCCTCCGAGGTGAGCGGATCTACCTCTATAGCGTGTAGTAAGCATATAGTAATTCGAGTCGAATTGTGTATTTTCTATCGTAGATGTGAAACGTGCAAGCCTAGATAGTTTTATAGATAGCAAGGTGACTGCTAATTGTTGCCGGCGATAGCAGCAACAACTTTCCTTCAAACAAATTGCTCTCAAAATAATCAGCAGGATTTTCAATGTAGGAACACATTCTGAAGATATTTCTAGCAATTCGACTGACAGTCTAAGGCAGCAACAACGTCATCAAATTCTTCTCTGAATAATTAGTTTCGAGCTGCCAATATCGGTAGCTAAGACATCCTTGTAAAATTATCTAGGCCTGTGTCATACACGTAATAGAGATCCGACGTGAAATATATTTGAATAGGCGAGTAGGTCAGCAAAGCACCTGCACGAGCTGTCGCGCGGTGACATGCTTACCCACTGACTGAGCAGTTTTGAACTTATTTCACGTCTGATCTTGACCACGTATACCACACAGGTCTACCGAATTGTACGTACATATGTTAGCTAACCACATTGAAAACCTGGCAATGATTATTCTGGAGATAATTTGATAAAGTTGTTGCTGATTTAGTCACCAACGACTGTCAATCGAATTGCTCGAACTATCATCAGAATGTGTAATTGCATTGATAGTCCTACTGATAATTTTGAAAACAATCTGGTTGGAAGTTGTTGCAGCAACGATTTTCAGTTATATCGTTTTCGAAACATTAGATAGTAGAACTTGCATTTTCTGGTGAGTAATTTGGAAATAATTTGAAAGGAATTTGTTGCTGCTATCGGCGGCAACAATTATCAGTCAAATTGCTATTAAAAAATATCTAGCTTAGCACGTTTCACGTTTACAATAGGAAATACACATTTATAATCGAACTCCTATACACTTACTACACGCTATGCGTGTAGATCCTCTCAGCTTAGAGACTGACAGTACGATGAGTAGCATTAGCGTTATGAGAATGGTTTTATAATAGACCTGGTGCTACAGTGAGAACAATAAAATACCAAATAATGGCGGCTACAAAAATGAAAGTAAAATGGTGTCTCAGAAGAACACGCTTCAGGCTAACATTAATAAACCTTCTGTTAAATAATTTGAAAATAATATAGGGAGCAGCAGCACCCAATCAAATCAGTTTTAAAATATTAACCACCTTACCTGTATAGATGCCTTGAAAATGGGATGCTGAGAATTCAGGCTTCGAAGTGTATCAAGTGATCACAACATGCGCAAAATATGGGCGGGGAATAGCTAGAAATGGGCGGACATAGCTAGATATGAATCCTTCCATCTTAAGTCAGCCTTAAACGATTAATAGTCTGACACGTACGAATTCACCTTTCCAAAGTATTCATTCATCATCTGACCTAGTATGACGTCATAATCAGTTCAGCGCGTGTATGATGACGTCACAATCATTACGTCACAAAGGGTTCCATATAGACAGTCATCAAATCTCAGAGTCTGACACGTTGTATAACTTGTATGTCTTTGTAATTCTTTGCTATTTAATAGACATTATATATGTACACTCAAGGGCCTATGGCTTATTGTGGAATAAATCAATCAATCAATCCATTACGTTAGCCATACTGGCCAATTCACCTTTCCAGAGTATGCACCCATCATATGACGTCATAATCATCTACGCGGCGTGTAGAATGACATCATAATGGATGACGTCATGAATGATGTCGATAAGTACGTCACGAACGCATATTTGAAGACGGTCTATGCCTTGTTGTACAAATTGTTTGCTTTTACTATTTAATAAATATTCTGTTGAATATTTTGAAACTAATTTGACTAGGCGCTGTTGCTGCCTATGGGTTTACAAATTAGTTACAAAATATTCAACAGCTTCCCTGTATAGTTTTCAGGAAAGTGATAGCTAGGGCATTCGGGGATCGATCAATCCAAACACGGCGAGGTGTGGGTGGAGCTTAGCTAGTGATGGGCGGGGCATAGCTAAAAATGGAAAGGTCCATTCATATTTAAATAGAATATTTTTCATACCCAGCAACAGAGCGTCCCATTGCGTGCAGCAAAGTGGTGTTCAAAAGTCAGCTATTGTTTTGTTTCCTAAACTGTTGTTACGGTAGTTATCTTACACTGTGTGGTTGCTGACTACTTCTACGTGTGGATATCATGCCAAACCGGAAATGACGCTAGTTTTTCAAGCAGTTTTGTTTTCAATCAACCGTATTCCCTAAAAGCACAATATTTTGTATTTCTTTTTAGCTCACCTGGCCAGAATAGCCAAGTAAGCTTATGCAATAGCGTCCATCCGTCCGTCCGTCCGTCCATCCATCTGTCAACTTTTGCTTAAAAACGTATCTCCTAAACCGCTTGGCGGATTGTGACAAAATTTGGAGGGAAGGATGGTGATAGCCTTCAGAATTTCTATTCAGATTTTCGATTGGTCGATTATCTTCGGCGGCCATCTTAGACTTTCCTAAAAATTTTCCTGAACCCTTTAAAACGATACTCCTGAATCAATGGCTCGATTTCAATGAAACCTGGTTGGAACCAAACTGGCGGCAGTGACTGAACAAACGAGAATTTGGTGGCCATCTTGGAATTTCCTAAAAGTATCCGGACATCGTTTAAAATGCATCTACTAAACCGATCGGTGGATTGTTACCAAGATTGGCTAGACATTATAATGTGGTATACTCCAGAATTCTATTCAGAATTTTAAATGCTAAATCTTTTGCTGAAAATGTTAGATTTTATGAAAAATTTACCGAAAATTTCCAAAACGCTTAACCGCTTGATGGAAATCATGGATTTCAACCAAATCTGGCTGGAAGGATTCTATGGTGCTAGACTCCAGAAAGCATATTCTGAATTTTGATGGGTCAATTTTTGGGGCGAAAAACAGATTTTATAAAAGATTTACCGGAATTTGTAAAAACATCTCCTAGCCACTTGGTAGATTTCAACCAAGTTAGAATAGTAGGCTCCAGACCACCATTTCAGAATTTTAATTGGTCAATTTCTTGGGTGAAAGTCATAGATTTTATGAAAAATTGTCTGGAAAGTTTCAAAACGCATCTCGTCCATAACCGCGCTGTGGATTTTAGCCCACGTTGGTTGGAAGCATCCTACTGTGGTATGCTCTAGAACTTATTCACAATTTTGATTTGTCTATGTTTTTGGTGACCGGCTTGGATTTTCCGAAAATTTTCCAGAAGCTTTTGAAATGCTACTCTTTAATGATTGTCCCGATTTAAACGAAATTTGTATGGAACGATCTTATCACGTCACTTCAATGTATCAAACATCAGACCCAAAGGTATATTTATACTTTGTGTCCACATGTGATTAACTGTATGTTTTACACATGCCATATATGCATTTTGTACACAACCCCATCAGGTTACTCGTGTATATAGGCATAAACTATAAATCTGTTAACATGGCCGAATTTACTTAGCAAGCAAATATACTTTGAGCAAATATATTTTTGCATCACCTCTTGAATATGCAAATTTGTTCGCGTGACAAGCATACATAGCCTAAGAAAATTTACTCGTGTGTGCAAACTCACTCACATGAGTAATGCACGCGACCGTTTTCCTAACGCAAGACGGATGAAAGCTGACGCAATACGGACGAACGCATCCGTGCGCGGGTAAATGCGTGTCCGCTTCCTTCGAATTTTTGAAACGCAATGAATATCAAACCATTTTGATTTTAAACGGACGACCGCAGCGGCATGGTCATAAAACGGTATGAAACGGACCGTGTGCGGCTGTCTCCGTTTGCTTTTCTCCGTTTTGACTACCTGATTTTTATATATTTGTTATCCGGATCAGTCATAGACGATTACTAAAATATAATAAACGCAGGCCTGACGGATCGATAGCAGCACACGGATCCGTCTCCTCTTGCATTTTCTAACGCAAACGGATCTGTTTAAAAACGGTCGTTTGCACTAGGCATAAATGCCTGATATGTGATTGAGGCTTTATGAGCGAGGTGTGGGCGGGAATTAGCTAAGAATGGTACAGTCCATTGCCATACCTTATTAAAGAAAACTCGTCTTAGTATATGACAGTGATAAGCAGTGCAGGGCATTTTGGGGGTTTTATCGTGACCTCAAAGAAATTCAGTTTTAACAACTAAACGTTGATGTATTTTTTTCAGTATATGAAGACTGACTCGACTGACCTTTCAACCAATCAGAAAAAACATCGCGCGTCAACATAGATGTCTACCATAGGCTCAATCGCAGATTTTGTCTGTGTAGTCTACACGCAGATGAGTTGTTGAATGTTTTCAAACTAATTTGACTGAAAGCTGTTGCTGCCTCAGGCAGTAACTGCTTCCAGTAAAATTAGTTTTAAAAAATTCGACAGTTTAGTTATTACATTATAAAGAATACGTTATGCTTGCACATACATGACTTGGCAGTGTCGTCTAGGAGACAAAATGGCGGCGCCCACGAATCAACATTATCGTGAAGTTTAAAAGCAAATTATTCTGATATAAATATAGGGCCGTCTCTGAAAGTGGACGATGCAAAATGTGTATTGCATAATCTGTCAATTAATTGCAACATTTGATACGCGATTAGTATTCATTTAACGTTATTGGTACATTTCCACGAGTCCGCGTTAGTCGTGGCATGATGTACGGGCGGTGCTTATCAGTACAAGCTTGACTGACCTTAGATGATACATCTCTTGTTCTCATTGTAGGCCGCCAAAGAGTTAAAATTCGGCGCTATTAAGGAACCAAGTAAGTGTATGCTGGTGAATAGACGGCCTAAACTGGACTCTACAATTGTCTTGAAGATAGTCAATTTTCGGGTCAAGAGAGGAAACACCCATTTCCGGTACCAGAAATACCGATTTCTCCTTCGATCAATACTCACCATTCTGTTACTTTCTGATACACAGCTGGCCCTGACAGCTGGCTCTAGGACTATAGACTTAGATAGCTTTACCGACTCCTTGGAACCGGGTACTCGGCTCCCAACTGCCGAGTACCCGTCTACCATAGAGTTCATTCTTGTTTGCATAGCAACAAGAGCTGTCCACGCTTTTTGCAGGGAGAGATTTAAAGTTTTTTGAAAAGAAATCTAAGTCTTTTATCTGTGATTTGATAGTTTGTGCGTTCTTGAAAGGATATAACTGGATAAAATGGAGAATACCGCCGATGATAACCAGGTTGTATAATTCCTTATTATCGATAGTTAAAAGACTTAGGTCTCTAAATTTCGTTGTGTCGCATGTTCCAATTTCTGACCCCATAGAATCTGGGACGTGCTAACAACGAGATATGCCAGACGATCGCCTTCTTTAAACCCCAACAGGCGATCGGCAGATATGAAAATAGGTGTTTGCTACGGTATTTCTAACACGAATATCGGCTGACGTCGTTCTCCGTAGGGTCCGGGCGGGTGACGTCACACCCGCGGTGCTCGGATGTTTATGTGAAGAAAATTTTAAATTAATTCGCGCAACTTGTTCTGGGTGCTGCGTACTAAAAATGGTGCCAGAAAACTTTGGAATGGTCAAGTTTACGTGTGATCACGATCGGTTTGCAATGATCGGTGGTGTCAAAATTCTTGAGAGATGCGTGGTCTGCGGTGTTACCGTGTGCTACAGCAGTTTGTTTACATTTTGTTGTTTCTTCACGTATCGTTTTGGCTTTCGTTAAGAGTATAATTTATATTAATTGGTAAATATACCCCGAATGCTATGCGATATGATTCCTGGTTCCGTTATACATCCTGGAGGATCAATTATGGGTGTATTTATGCCCGCTTCGTTCTTGTCGTTATAGTCAATGCGATCTTTGTTGTAACGTTGCGGGGTGGGGTGCGGGAGGGTTTGCAGTTAATTTATGTTCAAATTATTTGAAAATTAATTGTCTGCCTTCCATTTTTGTTTCGTTCCGCTGGCTTATTGTAGGTTTGGTTTATAGGCCAAGCCATCCCCGCCATCATGTGTCGAGTGCCACATATCGTACGGGTTCTATACAAGGACCATGTCTGTTTCCACTGTACTAAGTGTAGTCTTGACAGTAGGTGTAACGTTTGCGCTGTGTGGTCGGTCGATACGATGCTTAAGTTCCTTGCCAGAAGGACTTGGCAGGGTCTGACGCGGGGTCAGGCAGTCCGAAAGTAAACCGTGGAGCGTCCGTTTCGGCCCGTGGGGGCGTTCCACGTCTGCAACCGGAGGTGGTGGAGTTCACGTCTGCAACCGGAGGTGGTGGAGATGGCACCGCCGGCGTGGTTTGGTCCGGCTAGGCAAGGTGTCTTGCATAGCGTTCTGCCCACGCTGGTGTCGTCCCTGCTGCCAAAAGTTGTAGGGCAGTCTCTCCCCATGTTTGATTCGAACCCTGTCCTTGGACAGGGCTCTGGACTGGACACCGAGGGAGCCGTTTCGTACGGCCCCTTGGCAGTCCCGTCGGGCTCCGGCCTGATGGATTATGTCTCTCTGCGACCAGATCCGCGTGGTCCAGTAGCGGTGGCCGGTCCGTCAGGCATGGGAGCCGTCCGCCAGGACGACTCCACGGTTTTCCTTGTCTAGTGACGACTCTTAGGGGTCTGAAGATGAGGAGGCCGAGGAGGAGTGTGCTGCGGCCCGTGAGGCCGCGGGTGGAGAGCATGGAGGTCGATTCCGTCTTGATGGAACCCGACCTCCAGCTGTCTGGCCTGGCGCAAGCCAGGGCAGCGGCTCCGCCCGTGGTTGAGGCCACTCCGGTACCGGGCACCGGTCCCGTGATGGTTGGTTTGCTGCCAACCGCCATGGTGACGGGTGTGGCCGGCCAGGCATGGTACTCACCTATCTCACCTGGTCCGGCGGTCAGACATGGGGTGCCGTTGGCGCCCGTGTTTGGCCACGGTTCCTCAACTGCTATGGGTCTGCACAGTTTTCCGTGCAGGCCTACTCCATGGACTGGTGTGTTCCATGGGGTGGCGGCGGAACCGTACGGTGCCGGGGTTCCTGGCATATCAGCAATGGCTCCTAGCCAGGAGGCCGTTGCTGGTAGGGCCGTGAACATGTCAACGGGTGACGTGTTCACGGGAGTGTCCTCCTCGGAGACGGATTGGTCTGAGGCTCTGGCTTGGCTAGCCAGGGTGGACCCGTCTGTGGTTCCGACCACTGCCGAGGAGGATGTACCCCGTCCATCGGTGCATCGATTAGGATGGGGATGTTGCCCTCAGCCCTGATCCAGTCTGTTGGACTGGATCCATGGTTTATGGTGTTGCTTGATACTATGTATAGCAAACAACGCATGAACAAGGGCCAGCTTCTTGCGGCCTCCATGGAGGTGCGGGCGAGGGGTCGTATTCCACGGGGTGGGGATACGACAGGTATGGTGTTGTCCTGTCGGTCACCGAGAATGACCGCTGGGTACTGGGTGTTCAGAGTGCTGGAGCGGGTGGCCCCGGTCCGGCACTTGTGGACAAGTCCCAGGCACACCAGGATGAAGTCTTGTCCCTGTGCGATGAGGGTGTGAGGGCAGCTATGAGTGCTGTCAACCATTCGTATCGCCTTCTTCAGTCGGTGTGGGCTGAAGCGGGGGCAGGCCACCCTGTGCCACCTGTTGCGCTTTCGTGCGTCAATGACGGCTTGGTGCTGTCTATGGACGCACTGGCAAGGGTGCAGGCGCGCGTGACAAAGTCCAGGAGGCAAATGGTTCTTGACCATATGCATCTGGCTACGGCAGTCAGGGAGTGTCATCTTGGGACACCCCTGACATGGCCTAGCATCTTCGGTGGCCAGGCGTGGGCCATCCTAGAGGACACTGCTAGCATTGCGCAGAATCTGTTGGCGGTAAGCCTACAGCTGGAGCGAGTGCGGCAAGCACACGCTCTAGGTGCTGTAGGGAACCCGTTAGCTGTCCAACTTTGGAAGACGCAGAAGAAGCAGCAAGGCAAGGCGAAGGTTAAGCCTACTGCGACTTCTGCTTCGTCTGGATTTTCTCAGCCGCCGCCGGCTAAGAAAGCCAGGAGGGTTGTGGAGGCCCCTACCTTCCCCAATGTTGCTAATGATCGCCCTAGAGGCGGGAAGGGCAGGGGGAGCGGTAAGGGTAAGTCCTCCAAGGGCGGAAAGAAGGGAGCGGATCGTACCTGAGGGTACGAGAGCTCCCTTCATATCCGCCTGGACCGCACCTGTGCCACAGGAACAGCGGTGCCAGTTATACCTGCCGAGCTAAGACGGAAATGGGTCTCTCTCGCTCTCACTAAGAAAGGGGGGGGGGAGCGGACCGTGAGCCGGACAACCCCGTTAGACGTCGAGGCGTCTATGGTGGGTGGAAGGCTCATGCGTTTCGTCGAGGCCTGGCGAGGTGTGACGTCAGACAGTCTGGTCCCGGGATGGTTATCCCAGGGGTACATGCCGGAGTGGTGGGACTTTCCACCGCAGAATCTGTCTGGCACCTGTCTGGACACCCGTACCACGGGACCCAGACAAGTTAGAAGCCGTTCAAAACGAAGTGTCGGGTTTGCTTCTGAAGGAAGCAATAAACCCAGCGAACCAGAACACTCCGGGCTTCTATTCAAATATGTTCCTTGTCCCCAAGAGCACGGGGGGATGGAGACCTATACTCAATCTCAGGCCATTAAATTGGTTTATCCATACGCCTCGGTTCCAGATGGAAAAACCGAGGTCGGTAATGGCAGGATTGAGGAAGGGAATGTGATGTGTGTCGATCGATCTGAAAGATGCATATTTCCACATTCCTATGAACCGGAGTTGGCACAGGTTTCTGAGATTTGCGTTTCAGAATCAAGTATGGGAGTTTACTGTTCTCCCGTTTGGCCTGTCGACAGCTCCGAGGGTTTTCACAAGAGTGGTCCTTGTGGTGACAGCGTTTCTCAGAGAAGAGAACGTGGCGCTACACACCTACATAGACGACTGGCGGCTCAAAACAGACTCTGCAGCCAGGTTGAACGTGGAGACTGCTCTGACTCTGAAGTTACTTTCAGATCTAGGCTGGATAGTCAACAAGGAGAAATCCGAGTTGACACCCACTCAACACTTCGTTTATTTGGGGATGCGATTCGATCTCGAGGAGGGCAGGGTTTACCCGTCAGAGCCCAGAGTGGTGTCTCTGTTAGCCATCCTCAGGAGTTTTCGAGTGGGAAACCACATTCAGGCGAGGCGGTTTCTTCAGATGCTGGGCATGATGGTCTCCATGGAGCAAGTGATCCCGTACGCTGCTCTAATGCGAAGACCTATCCAGTTGTATCTGATGAATCTGTGAAAACAGAGAACAGAACCACTGTCAAAACTGATGCCAGTTTTGGAGCCGATAATATCGCATCTTGTATGGTGGAAACAGCGTCAGAATCTCCTAGTAGGGGTTTCGCTGCACCTACCCCACCCCCAGCTGTCCGTGTACACGGATGCATAGCTGGAGGGGTGGGGGCCTGCCTGGGAGAACACCAGGTCTCGGGCACATGGACTCTCCTGGAGAGTCAGCTGCATATCAATCTGTTGGAAATGATGGCAGTGGAACTGGCGTTAGAAGAGTTTCTTCCGATGATCAAGGGCAAGGTGATATTGATACGGTCGGACAATTCGACGGTAGTATCATACATACATAAATCGCCAAGGCGGGACCAGGTCCCACACTGTGTATCAAAGTGTGGCACTTGATTCAATGGTGCAGGAATTACTCGGTTGTTTTGAAAGCAGCTCACATTCCTGGCCGGTTGAACATTCTGGCGGATGCTTTGTCTCGCAGACAGAGAATTCTGCCAACAGAATGGTCCCTCAACCCGCCAGTTCTATGAAGGATCTGCGAGCATTGGGGCAAACCCAACGTGGACTTGTTCGCCACAAGGGGAAATGCTCAAGTCATGACTTATGTCTCGCCGATTCCAGATCCAAATGCCGTCGATACAGACGCTCTGGCGATAAGCTGGAGAGGGATGCACGCTTACGCGTACCCACCCACCATCCTTCTGCCGAAGGTATTGGTGACGATCAGGGAGGAACCGTGTCTGGGTCTGCTAATAGCGGCGTATTGGCCAAGCAGGGCGTGGTTCACGGATCTGCTAGATCTGCTGGTGGTAAATCCAGTGCAGTTGCCCGAGATTCCAAACATAATCTCCCAGGCCAAAGGACGCTTCCTACACGAGCGTCCCGAAATGTTATTGACTGCGTGGTTGTTGTCAAACAACGTTCCACGTCGGGAGGCCTTTCTCGACAGGCTGCTGATTTCATCGCGGCTGCGAGAAGGAGGCCAACCTTCAAGTCATATAACGACAAGGTTAACGAATTTGCAGAGTGGTGTGAGGAAAGGGGATTGTTACCTTTCATTCCACTATTCAGCAAATAGCAGACTTTCTCTGTGAGCTGTTCTTTTCAGGACTAGCTCCTGTCACGATTGCTGGATACAAGTCAGCTTTGGCATCAGTTATCCCTTGTCTAGCCAACAGGGATAGTCCAGAGGTGGCCCAGTTGAGCGTGATGGTGAAGGGAATGAGCAATCTTCAACCGAGACAACCGGTGGTCATTCCAGCCTGGAGTCTATCTTTAGTGCTTAATGTACTGAGGCCGGACAAGTGAATGGTTGGAGGCTCCAGGTCTGAATTCCAAATATCATGAGGTAATTCACGATTGAGTGTTTTGTATTATGTCTATATATCATGATCATTCATCTTATATATTCATGCTCATTCCCAGGCTAATATGTGCAAAGAGCAGTTAACCCTCTTGGCATATTTGTGTTTCAGGCGAGATACATGTTCGTGAGTTCTCTCCCTTTTCTTAGGAGAAAAAGGAGGGGGGGGGGGCAGTGACGCGAATGTGATTCGGTTTCGATAACTTGATGGTCCTTTTAGGTCTCCGTTAGTCAAGTTGTTAAGTCTAAATCTTTCTCCAAGGGGCAAAAGTAGCATTTATGGCTTGCCCCTTCCCACCAGGTTACTGAACAAATCTGGTGTATATCAGAAAGTAACAGAATGGTGAGTATTGATCGAAGGAGAATGCAGGAAATTTCAATTTCCCTTTCTCCGAGATCTAACAATACTCACCATTCTGTTACGGACCCAGCCTCCCAGCCCCACGGAGGCAAGCCATGGATTTCTCTTGTTTGGTGGCTATGCAAACAATATGAGCTCTATGGTAGACGGGTACTCGGCAGTTGGGAGCCGAGTACCCGGTTCCAAGGAGTCGGTAAAGCTTTCTAAGTCTATAGTCCCAGAGCCAGCTGTCAGGGCCAGCTGTGTATCAGAAAGTAACAGAATGGTGAGTATTGTTAGATCTCGGAGAAAGGGAAATTGAAATTTCCTGCATTCCGGACCAGAAACCACATTTCCTGACCAGAAACACATTTCCAGACTGGAAACCCCACTTCCGATACCGGAAACATCACTTCTGAACAGGAAACACCCATTCCCAGACCAGAAACCCCTACTTCTGGACCGGAAATGCCACTTCCAGACGGGAAACGGTACTTCTGGTACCGGAAACCCCACTTCCGGTACCAGAAACGGAACTTCCGGACTGGAAAAGCCCACTTCTTGACCGGAAATGACCGGCAATGGCCACTTCCAGACTGGAAACGCCACTTCTATGGGGTTCAATAAACAGAAGTTTATGATTGGATGCACCGATAAACGGGGGCTTCTGATTGGCTGTGCCGATAAACGGGTATTTCTGTGTTTATAAATGGGAGCTTCTGATTGTTTGAGTTGATAAATGGGTGGGTGAAATCTGATAAACGGGGACCAGAAATCCGACAAACGGGAACTGGAAACGCCCACTTCCGGACAGGAAACTCCACTTCCGGACCGGAAACTCCACTTGAAGCTGTTACACATCCTTCCTGCAGAAGCTAGGGACCCCACTCATTTTCAGTGTGATAAGATCACTCCTGACTGGAAACTAATGTCAAAAGGTGAATGAGAGTGTAAATCTATGCTGATTATGTATTTTAACACTTTCTATAAAAGTTGAAACAATTTAAAAACGAATCCGTCATTTTCAGGGGAAAGATTATCAAAAAAGGTTTTTAATCGTCAGAGTTGCTTTAAGAAAAGATTTTAGACCAGAAGAGGTATGAAGCTTAAGATGTATGCTCTTATTAATACCTGTCTTACAGAACCACTATCTTCTGGTCTCAAAAAGGAGGTGGTTACAATAGTGTTTTACTGTATTGAATCACCATTTTTCTGGTCTCCAAAAGCAAGTGAACACAATAGACAGGTTTTACTGTAGTGTAAAACTTAGACTAAGTTAACAGTAAATAGCTGGGTTTTTTTTAGAACTGCCTTACTGACTGAAATTTACAAAACTAGTCTTCTGTTGTTCTGTAAATGGGCATTCCTAAAAAGAACCACTGCATCTACCATATGTGTCCGACTTAGCCATCAATGCTGTAATAGTCAAGTTTTTGTTTAGCCAGTGTTCATTTGCAAACAAAGAGAAGGTTATCTTTGAAAATTAACCACAGAATTGAGTCGGTGATTCTCGTGATAAAAAATGGACTTCAATTAGCCTGTAAATGGTCATTTCTCATGACCACTACAAAGAGCATACATTGCTGGGTTGGTTATTAAAGGGGTATGTTGACACACGATAGGTTAATCAGATGTATTCCAAAGTGTTTCTCGAACAAAACTCAGACAAGTGAACTTGTTTTTTGTGACACCTGAATGACATGCACATAATGAAATTGTAATTGATTGATTCAGTCATAATAACTGGACAATGATACTGTGGACGATTCTTTCCATAACGCCACGAAAATGATACCATTGTTCCTTGTCGATTGATGTCTGAAGGAGGAAAATATTCAATTAGCTGGGAAATGTGTTTCTCAAATTGTTAACAAAATTGTCACATATTTCCAATTATCGGAGACAAATGTAATCATTTCGCCAGGCAAAATATAATGAAAGTGTACCATACTCACTTGCTGATTATCGTTTACCTATGCCTGCTAATGGGTTCTTGTTACAATGAGGTCTTCAAACAAATCAACCATATAGATTACATATATTCATTTGGATGTTGCTTTTTGGACAGCAACATATATACGTGGAGGAGAAAGATGATACATTCACGCCGGTCTCCTCCGTAAGTACCAACTTTGTTGGGAAACTAAGTCATCAAGGATTGTGGGCTGACATCCGCATACAGAGGCAACTCTGATTATGTCTACCCGTCTTCAAACAAGAAACTGTGCCTGACATCCTCGGACGACGCAATCTTCCCAGGAGCTTACCATAGCTGCGTGGAATGTACATGGTCTGAGTGCAATATCAAAGAGGCAAACCGTAGGTGCAGACTGTGAACAACAACAGACAGACCATAAGCTAGTGCTCATGGAGCAAAAACAGGCCACATACCGGGGCTTAGGCTTCATAATCAGACCAAGTGTCTTGGATCATGTCATTAGTTTTGGATACGTCAGTGAGTGCATTGCATTCATCTACCTGGCTATACCTATGCGAAAACACACCACCACTAAGTGTCGATTTGTCAATGCATACGGCTCAACTACCGAAAAGCCAAAGAGAATCCAGCAATATTAGATTCCTTCTATGCAGAACAGAGCTCCACCATTACAATCCCAGCTAGATGGCAACTAACTGTTCATGTGTGGAGCTTTCAACTCCAAGCTGGGTAAACTCGGAATTGCCGAAAAAGTTCAGGACTTGGCTTATGCATGTGATCCTATGGAGGGGTCACACGCAACAGCAATGGAGATGCACTGGTGGCATTCCTTAGTTCCAATGGCCTATTTGTCGCAAATACGGCTTTCAAACACCTATGCCATCACCGGTCAACATGGACTGGACACATTACTGATCACAAAGCCCCAAAAGGTTCTAAGGCTACAACAGCTATCTTCAACCAAATAGACTTCATACTATGCAAGACAGAAGCAAAACCCTTACTCCGGAATGCTCGTTCGTATGGAGGCACAGACCTCAATTCTGACCATAAGCTAGTCATTACACACCTTCACATGAACGATCTCTACCTAATATATAAACACCATACCAGGCAAGAGGGTAGTCACCTACAACCTGCCCAAGCTCCTCAGTGACACTGACACTCAAATGACATACAAAAAAGCCCTCAAGGAGCAGATAGCTAACATCAATGTCAGCTCCGATCCAAACGAAGCCCTAACCAAAATACTGAAATCTATGGAATCATCCACTACCAGCACCATATGTGTTCTTAAATACAACCAAACTAGGGGTATACTGCTGACCCCCTAGTAGTAAAACTGTCAGCAGAGCAGAAAGCATTATGGCTGCGCATCTATCAAAGTGGTCAAAGTGAAGACAGCACCAAACTACGCCGCGAGTGCAATATTATTCTGTGCCACATTAGCGAACGCTTAAAAGATCTTGCTAATCAACAGGCAGACTCCCTAGCACATGAAATCACAGCCACGGATGACTGTCACAAAATGTTTTGGGCAGCCCGAGCCCTGAGAGTTACTGACTACACACAACCACTCACTGTACACAACTCTGAAGGACACTTTCTCGGGACTGACCAGGGAAAAGCCGAGGTGATCCGAGAATGGTTAAAGGAACAGTTCACCCAATAGCTGCGAGCAAACTAAAAATTAAGAATCTCTTTTTGAATGAATCCAAAACAGAGTTCACCCACATATACCTATCGACAAAGCATGAAACTATAGAAAATGATGACACACTGCATGGCGGCAAACCATAGAGGAAAAGTACAATCCTGGGCTCACTGCTTTGCAGTACTGCTGACATTTCCGCATGCTGCGTCATGGGGAACAGCTTTCCAGTCATTCAGGAAGCTATGAATTCGTAGATCAGAGATGCCCTTGATAAAGCGGCTACGTTTATACAATGCAACATGCGTATCCTTGATGCTGTATAACTGATCTCTGCCACCGCAAACACCTATGCACCATCATGGGACACCGATGGCCAGACAGCATAATTTCCAACGATGCACTATACAAGGTGTGTAATACGTCGCCGCTGTCTGTAAAAGTCACCCAGTAAAGATGGTCCATGTTTGGTCATGTGCTAAAGATGCCAGAAGAGACACCAGCACAGAGAGCCTTGGAATTCGCCCTACTCGGAGCCAGCAAATACAAAGCCAGGAGAGGACGTCATTGCATAAACCTGCTAAGCATGCTAGGAGGTGACCTCAAGAAAGCAGGACTCGGTACACTCAAGTCAAGAATGAACGTGGATTTTGGCTACGGACAAGACACAGTGGGCAAAAGCGAAGAAGGACTGATTGCAGCTGTAGGATGTTTCTACTACTACAGCTGCAGAATGCAGTAATCATACATATATAGGTCATGTTACATTTAATTGACAGAACCATTTCTAGCGAAGGTCCACCCATCTATTATATGTGGTGGAATTTGTTTCACACTTTGAAACCTGACATTTCAAGAATCTAAATTTTGAAGTAGCTATACATTCAGCTAGGCTGTTAATTTTTTTTGTGACTAATTTTTTAATAGCGGCTGTTCCTGCCTTTGGCAGATTAGTTTTTAAATATTCAACAGAATATTTACTAAATTCAAAATTTATCAAATACATTTTGAAGATTTGAGATTCTTCAAGGGTCATCGGGAACTCTTCTTCTTACTAAGATCTACGATGTCTCCCACTTCACTACCGGAAACTGGAGTGTTGCTGCGACAACGTCGCTGGTGGTGATGAAGGAGTAATATCTGCAGTCGACTCGCCTCGTCTGACAGATGGCGAGATAAACAATATTTATCTCTTTGACTGCTGGGCCTAATCTGACTTGCTAAGATCCTGGTAACGACTGGGTGTTGCTCCCAGTTCAGCTGGATTCCTACTTAATCAAACTAACAAACAACGGTCTTACATATACGTAGGATGAAAACTTTATTTACAGAATATAATAAGTTTTGGAAGTCTAGAGCAAAATCGCTCACAAATAAACACAGTACAATTCGTTGTACAAAACTAAATAACTAAGTTATCCTAAGTCCAAATCTACTCTACCTTAACAAAGCTACGTTAAGCGTAAGAGCCACAGCTTTTTCGAACTGAACGATCACGAGATGCTCAGTGAATCACAGATGGTGGTTGATTAAATTAATTAATTAATTAAATCCTGAGAGGAGTGCCCCTTTTATAGTCTAAATTCATGCTTCTATGCATTTCGCAGAAATGTACAACTTCTCTCAGAATCTATTCCAATTCATTTTTACAACTCTGCTAGGCACTCCATAAGCACACTTTGATTAGCCAAACAAACAGTCCACCAATAAACCTCTGCTTATTTCTTCCTAAAGTCCTAACTTGACAACTGATTGGTCCTTTCAGCCAATCAGTAATTCCTCCCTCACTTTGCCCGGCGCACACATCTATTCTCTATAATTCTTTACTGCAGAGTCTGATTGATCCTGACTGGTTATGACGTCATTCTAACCAATCATACTCTGCCCAATTCTTCCATGAAGATTGCGCCTCACATAGACAAAGCAGTGGGAACCGGTTCTGGTTTGACGCGATCTGTCAGCTAACTAACAACATTACGGAATGTGTTGTTGTTGCATGCCATCAAATGAGTGGCATATAGTTTATCAATAAATTTCGATTCTGTTATTAATTCCTAAAGGACGCTACAATGTCCATGTCCTATGCATTGCGTACCAATTGAGAAGTCTCCAGAATACTAGGGTGCTAGGCACACGTGCTGGATGATTCATTACCAGGTGGTGTAGTTCTAGCCCACGGTGAAATATCAGTGCCTACGTCATCAATTATGTCAGTCAGTCACGTTCAATTTATTCTCATAATTCATGATCCCAACACTTGCCATTAAACATTGATTATTTCCAAAACTACGATTACCAACAACTGCTGAATATTATAAAAGTGAATGCCAGCTAAGCAGCAACAACTTTTATCTAAACTATTTTCAAATACGCATCAACCCAGAACCACAGAATCTTTTCCAGTCAATTTACCCATTCCTAACATTATCATATTAATCTCATCTGCTGGTTATGTAACGCCATAAACAGCCTCCTATTCATTTAGCATTAGTGCACTTCTATTACATACAAGGAGATGACCTGGCTAGCTCGACTTTCCACCTTCCAATGATTGACACATATTTATAAATAACCACTAGTCGACATAGCCACGGTACACTTGGTCATCCGGACTTTCCCCTAACTGAATTGTATGATACGGCATCCACTTTTTAGCTCACCTGGACTTTTAGCTCACCTGGTATTTCAAAACATAATTTCCTTTGGGTCTTACGTGAATTATAAGACATCCTGCGGGTTCATGACTTCCCACAAGACAATCCCATATTTACAATTTGTACACTTTTGCGACAACCTTTTCATGACTGAGCTATGTTATTTTGGATTTGACATCATTCAACAAGTGACGTAATTGATTATGGCATCATATGCTTGCATTACAGATCAGATTCCTCCATATCGACATGGAGGATGGATACCTATTATCCACTGTTTGTGATCTGATCTACTCAGCAAAAGAAAAAAATAATATGAAGATATATTTATTAAATTCTTAAATAAGCTTGGTTTCTAAAGGATGGCATTATTCAATGAGCGGACATAATCCAGCGCACCATACCTTGCCATGTTGAGATCCGATGGCTAATCACACCCGGCCAAATACTGTGATCATTTTGCTCAAATTGGGTTTTCTTTCAAACCACAGGCTGTACAAATATCAGTTATTGAATTTAGCACTTGAACGACTGGTCCTGTTATCTAACCCAGCCATTTCAATGCCAAATAGCAAAACAACCTCCTCTTGGCCCAGATATTGAAGTGAATGGACATTTCTCAAACCCATTGCATATGTAATTTGGGCGAGCCTTAGCATGAACATATCCATATAACTGAGTTTACGTTAGATACCATTCTTTAGAATGAGAGATGGCCAGACATACAGGTATACATACATGGACAGACACAGAGACAGAAAGATGTCATATTTGACAGACAACTAACAATTTGGGGGAGGGGGGAATGGTGCAAAGTTGCTCTATGTATGATAATGATTACTGTATTCTGCGGCCGTAGTAGTGCAACATACTTACAGCTGCAATCAGTCCTATGTTTTTGCCCACTGTGTTTTGTCCTCACCCAAAATCTTTAGCTTCCTCGTGTCCATTCTTGACTTGACTGTACCGAGTCCTGCTTTCTTGAGGTCACCTCATAGCATGCTTTGCATATTTTTGCAATGAGGGCCTCTCCTGGCTTTGTATCTGCTGGCTCCCACTAGGAAGATTTCCACAGCTCTTTGGGCTGGTGTGTCCCCTGTCCCCTGGACAAGCATGGACCATCTTTGCTGGGCGACTTTTATGGACTGTGGCAATATATTACATCGTGCGTAGTGCATCATTGGAAATTATGCTGACTGGCCATTGGAGTCCAGTGATAGTGTGTAACTGTTTGCGGTGGCAGGCATCACATTTTGTCGAGAGTTGCATTTGTTACAGTTATATAGCAGCAAGGATACGCTAAATAGTCTTTTTGTCAAGGAAATCGTTGATCTACGGATCCACAGCTTCCAGAAGGAGTGGAAAAGCTATGGTCCCCATGATGCAGCGTGCAACAATGTCAGCAGTACTACACGGCAGTGAGCCCTGGATTTTACTTTTCCTTTCATGCTTTGTTGATAGTTTTATGTGGGTAAACTGTTTTGAATTCATTCAGAGATTCTCAAGTTATAGTTTACTTGCAGTCACAATGATCTGACACTTGCAGTCACAATGAGCTGACACTTGCAGTCACAATGAGCTGACACTTGCAGTCACAATGATCTGACACTTGCAGTCACAATGATCTGACACTTGCAGTCACAATGATCTGACACTTGCAGTCACAATGATCTGATACTTGCAGTCACAATGATCTGACACCTGCAGTCACAATGATCTGACACTTGCAGTCACAATGATCTGACACTTGCAATCACAATGATCTGACACTTGCAGTCACAATGATCTGACACTTGCAGTCACAATGATCTGACACTTGCAGTCACAATGATCTGACATTTTGTACTTGTTATATTAATGGGGAACAAGTCACTAATAGCCCGATTAAGCAGAATTTCACTGAAGGCAAAGGTAAATTATCTAGCCTTACTCTCTGGTACTGGAAGGACTTTTCAAGGACCGAGGGTATCCGATATCATTAAATGATTTCCGTTATGGGTATACACTTCCCGTTCGATTTTTTACCAGACTTGATTTGATGGCACTGGCGGTGGCAGGCGGCACGCACCCGCTCCCATCCTCCTCCCACCCTCCCTTGTTTTGTGAGTGAGGGAACGGAAGGCGAGGGATGGGGAAGCGAGTAACGGGAAGTGAGGGATTGAATGATGATTGTGTGCATGTATGCGTGTGTTTGCACGATTGTATCCGTGGGGGCTAAGGTGATGGGAAGTGAGGTGATTCAGTCAAACATTTTCCCATTGACGTCATTAACAATTATGTCATTAATGATGTAGCTAAGTTCGTCATGAATGCTTAATTGATGATGGACTAAGCGTTATTGTATGAATTGTAGAAATGTACTATTTAATAAACATGCTGTTGAATATTTTGCAACTAATTTGACTGCGCATATGGTAGCAACAGCACCCAGTCAAGTTACTTTCAAAATATTCACCAGCTTACCTGTATGGTTAGTAGCACGCTTCAGTCCACGTTTTATAATACAGTAAATGTGTCTATTGTGTTCACTTGCTTTTGAATACCAGAAAAATGGTGATTCAATACAGTAACACTGTCTATTGTGATCACCTGCTTTTTGAGACCAGAAGATAATGATTCTGTAAGACAGGTAGTCATAAGATCATAAATCTTAAGCTTCATACCTCTTCTGGTCTAAAATGTTTTCCTAAAGCAACTTTGACGTTTAAAAACATTTTTTGAGAATCTTTCCTTGAAAATGACTGATTCGTTTTTAAATTGTTTCAACTTTTATAGAAAGTGTTAAAATACATAATTAGTATAGATTTACACTCTCATTCACCTTTTGATATTAGTTTCTAGGTCGGAAGTGATCTTATCATACTGAAAATGAATGTGGTCCCTAGCTTCCGCAGGAAAGATGCATAACAGCTTTATGTGGAGTTTCCGGTCTGGAAGTGGAGTTTCCTCTCCGGAAGTAGGTGTTTCCGGTTCCCGTTTATTGGATTTCTGGTCCCCATTTATCGGGTTTCACCTACCCATTTATTGACTAAAACAATCAGAAGCTCCCATTTATAAATACAGAAATACCCGTTTATTGGTTCATCCAATCAGACGTCCCCGTTTATGGGTGCAGCCAATCAGAAGCTCCCGTTCATCAAACCCCATGGAAGTGACTTTTCCGGTCCTGAACTGGCTCTTTCCGGTCATTTCTGGTCCGGAAGTGGGCATTTGCGGTACCGGAAGTGGGGTTCCCGGTACCAGAAGTGCTGTTTCCTGTACGGAAGTGGTATTTCCCGTACAGAAGTGACGTTTCCGATCCGGAAGTGTGTTTCTGGTCCGGAAGTGACATTTCCGGTATTTCTGGTCAGGAAATGGGGTTTCCAGTCTGGAAATTGGTATTTCCGGTTCCGGAAGTGGGCGTTTCCGTTCTGGAAGTTCCATTTCCGGTCTAGTAGTTCTGTTTCTGGTTCCTGTTGCTGGATTTCCGGTTACCAAATTCTTAGGGTTCCGCCTTACCCGTTTATAAAGAAATACCCATCTATCGGCTCAGCCAATCAGAAGCTCCCGTCTATCGGCACAGCCAATCAGAAACTCCTGTCTATCGAAGCACAATAACTACTGACCGTTGTACCACTGAAATGTATGGCGCGATGGAAGGGGTCGTTTTACATGCACAATGCAGGTTAAAAAATGGTTGGTGCAGGTAAATGTGTAATACCCGCGGGGGAGGGGGGGGGGGGGGTGGCACAAGGTGCATGCACATTTCTGGCTGAAAAGCTATAATGATAACCCTCTCCGACAAATCCCTGAAAAAAGGAAATTCTTTAAGATATAAAAATAATTCTGCTGAATATTTTGAAATTAATTTGACTTCCAGTCAAATTAATTTCAAAATATTGAACAGTTTTCCTGTATGCTTTTGTTGAAACTGAGATATAGAGAATTCATAGATGTCAGGTGAAAGTATTAATTTATGTGCAGGCAAAATCCAAATGTTAAATGCACTTTGTGCATGTAGAACACAATTCTTATTTCTACCTTGCTGAGTCTATGCTAGTCATTCCAGTGGTAAATTTTGTTTAAAGTTTACTTTACCCGCAAATGAACATTCACGAAGTAACAGGTTAGATTTTCTTAGCCTATCTAGCGCATTAAGATTGGTTGCGAGATCTAAATCTGTGCTGTTGATAATTGGTGAATCCGATCCATCACACAAGTATATGACGGCATAATGAATTAAGTCACATATAGTGACGTCTCAATCAGTATTGATAGGGAACAGTCCGTCTTGAACCTACAATAGCCCGTCAAGTGTACGAATTGTATGTATGATGGTTTTCTATTTAATAAACATTCTGGTGAATGTTTTGAAACTAGTTTCAGTGGGCGCTGTTGCTGCCATAGACCATAGGCATCTACAGCAGCGAGTCAATTTAATTTCAAAATATTTAACAGCCTACATGTAGAACTAACTTGAGAATTGGAGTCTGGCAAATCAGGGTTTAAAGTAGCCTATACAAATCCCAGCATGCGGAAAACGTGAGCGCAGTTTAATAGCTAGAGATTGTCGTCCTCCAGAATAATACAGCAACTCTGTCTTGGAGGAGGAGGAGGATGGTGATGATGATTATGATGATTAATGATTAATGATGCCGAGGACAACGACGATTAATGATGACGACGACGATAATGATGATGATGATGATGATGATGATGATGATTAATGACGATGATGATTCAGTGTGATCGGATCCCTCCATTTATGCTGCTGTTCATTTCAGTGAGCGTGTCCTGTGGCTACAATAACACTGACCCGGTCATTATTCGGTATCAAGGTGACATCGTCGGATTATTCGCCAATGATAATTGTAAATCTGAGAATCTTGCCGCTGGTATATACAGACTCATCATTGTAGATAAGGCACTGTGTAAAATGACGGTAAGCTCTCAATGATATGTCATACTTTACTTGCCATGATTGTACAATGTTCATCCAGGCATTTGATTCGAGCCACCCATCCCAAGATGTCCATCCATTCCGGGGATTTACATCAATTCCGAGGATTTCCACCTTTTCCGTGGATTTCCACTTCCAGCTTTTCCGAGGATTTCCACGTATTCCGAGGAGTTCCACCTATTCCGAGGAGTTCCACCTATTCCGAGGAGTTCCACCTATTCCGAGGAGTTCCACCTATTCCGAGGAGTTCCACCTATTCCGAGGAGTTCCACCTATTCCGAGGAGTTCCACCTATTCCGAGGATTTCCACCTATTCCGAATATTTCCACATTCCGAGGATTTCTATTTATTCGGAGGATTTCCACCTATTCCGTGGATTTCCACTTCCAAATTTTCCGAGGATTTCCACATTCCAAGGATTTCCACATATTCCGAGGATTTCCACCTATTCCATGGATTTACACCTTTTTTGAGGATTTCCACCTTTTCCAAGGATTTCCACCTTTCAGAGGTTTTCCACCTATTCTGAAGATTTCCACATATTTCGAGGACTTATCTGTTCTGAGGATGTCCACCTATTCCGAAGATTTCTACATATTCCCAGGATTTCTACCTATTCCGAGGATTTCTACCTATTCCGATGATTTACATCTATTCCGAGGATTTATACCTATTTCGAGGATTTCTACCTATTCCGAGAATTTCCCTCTATTCCGAGGATTTCTACCTATTCCGGGGATTTCTACCTATTCCTAGAATTTCTACCTATTCCGAGAATTTCCCTCTATTCCGAGGATTTCTACCTATTCCGAGGATTTCTACCTATTCCGAGGATTTATACCTATTCCGGGGATTTATACCTATTCCGATGAGTTCTACACATGCGAACATTTCCACCTATTCCGAGGATTTCCAACTATTGTGAGGATTTCCACGCATCCCGGGATTCAACCTATCAAAGGACACCCTCCCCCCCCCCCTGTCAAACTTTTGAAGTATCCTCCCTCTTCACCATGCATCATCTAGATGTGGACCACGATGAAGGTGTATTTTCATGGACACTCGATATAGAGTGCCGGGTAGATGAAGATATATCAATATTGGAAGCGGTCTAGTGGGTGTGGGTTGGGGCATATGCACACATTCGACACATTTGAAAATTTTGAAATTTCAAGTTAATTTATCAGGAAACCTAATTTCAAAATAATAAACATGTCCTCGGATTTGCTTGCGGTTTTCTGACTTATTCAGCTGAGTATTGTAAAGAAATCGCATATTTTAATCGGATTTGGATGATGGGATGTACTGAAATATCAAAAAATCATGCACCTATTATTTCCCTCCCCTCCCTCTCATGCGCCCTCCCTTCCTCACATCCTTCTCCCCCTCCAATACGTCAATCCCCCCCCCCCACACACACACACACTCTCTCTCTCTCTCTCTCTCTCTCTCTCTCTCTCTCTCTCTCTCTCTCTCTCCATTTTTATTTCTGGGTGAAAAGTGGTAGACTTATAAATTGAACTAGTTTCCATATATGAATGCTAGATATTACAGTACATAGGTTAGTGTTTCAAAAATTTTAATAGAAGATTGTTATTTAGTAGAATTTTTAACACGCTCTATGAAATGTGTTGTCGACTATTTTGAGCATAAGTGGGTACTGGAAGACATTACTACCTTAGATTTAAAATATTAAACAGTACGTTTTATTTTCTTTTGGAAACGAAATGTCCATTTCTGAGGTGTACTGTGTGACTTGTTGTTTCAGCGCTTTCACGGGTACGACACCTGGGTGGTGAGCATATTTATTCAAACGGTCGATGCAAAGCTGATCATCTTTGGAGACACCGAGTATTCTATCACGTGTGATTACTCAGAGCAAGGCGAGGGTGTCAGTAATGTGGTCAGGGTTGTCGGGTAAGACTAACTCTCTGGCAGCAGTAGCTCTTCCCTCCTTGACACACATTAAGGGGCCGCAACAACTAATTAACCATGGGCCCAAATATGCTTAATCCGGGGACAACCTTATCCAGGGGGAATCTATGCTTTTATGTTAGGGGTGGGCGGTCTGGAACAAATCACATTGCCGGTGGACTAGACGGGGTCTCAACAGAAATGTAAAAAGTGGTGGGGAATGAACTGTGCAACGAATGTATGTATCTTTGAACCAAGTGTGCGGCTCTGGTGTTTCCACAGACGAATGGAAAGATAGGTAAGTTTCTGGTTACTGTCTGCATCCCCCGAGAAGGGTAACCTGACAACTGGAGAAGCATGATACTGTTATTGATTTGAGGCAGCGTCAACGACCTGATCATCCTTAACCGAACGCAAGAAGTCGCAGAAAAAGTGGCCATCAGGCCGAAGCTCTCATGCACTCAACAAACATCACTCATCGGAAAATGTCAAGAATAGCCGGTACTAAGTACGAGCGGCAGGTGTCGCCCCTCGCAATGAGCTTTGTCGGCTTAAGCAGTGTAACAATACACACAAAACTAACTGTAGATAATCACCATTTCCTACAGATTCGATCAGAAAATGATATCGGTAATTGAGAAAATATAACAGAAGATATACGAGAAATCGACGGTCTATATACAGGCAGATGGATCTAGAACAGATTGCCTCAGTTGATGTTTACAGGTAGTAGCAGCGGGTGTGGGACAAAGCTGCTGCCCACCCCCAGCCCACACCCCCACCCCCGCCCCTATCTTGTTGGCCGTTGCCATCGACTGTGTTTTACAAATTTGCTACAGAGAATCACGGTATTGCTTTTTTCTTAAGAACTCGAGTTTGCTGTCGATATCGCTGCCTTTGCTGTGCATTCAATAGGACCGTTAACTTTTCGTAGACGCATTACAGGGTTCCCATAGTCCCTATATTTCCTATATTCTTATGCTTCCCCTACTCCCCCTATATTTTGATGATTTAGTCCTATAATCCCTAATGTTTTTATAAATTCACTACTGAAAAATTTCATATGTACTTTTTTTAGCTCACCTGGCCTGAAGGGAGAAAATCTTGGATTTTCCGAAAATCTTGCGGAAATTATTTAGAATACTACTCCAATATAGATGGCCCAGCTTCAATGATACTTGGGTAGACTAATTCTATCCTGGTAGGCGTCAACATTTCTAAAGAAAATTCTGATTGGTCAATATTTCCTGCGGCCATCTTGGATTTTCTGAAAATTCTTCTCATTAACGACTTGGCCGATTTCAAGCAAACTCGGTGTGGAGGACCCTAGACGCGTATGCTTCAAAAATCATATACAGAATATTGATTGGTATTTTTTTGGGGCGACCATCATGCATATTTTTACAAAATGGCGGGAAATCGTTTAAAACGCATCTCCTCATTTATGCGTTGACGGATTTCAACCAAATTTGGCTGGAAGGATCCTATGGTGGTAGGCTCCAAAACTTCTATAGGCCTACCGAACTTTTATTGGTCAATTTTTCTGCCGGCCATCTTAGATTTTCCGGAAATCATTTAAAAAGCTACTCCTCCAATATAAATGGCCCGACTTCAACAGAACTTGGGTGGACTGATTCTATCCTGGTAGGCTTCAACACTTCTAACGAGAATTCTGATTGGTCAATCTCTTCGGCGGCCATCTTGGATTTTCTGAAAATTTCTGGAAATTAATTAAAAGTACTCCTCATTAACCACTCGGCCGATTTCAAGCAACCTCGGATGTGAGGACCCTTATCTGGTATGGTTCAGAGCTTATATACAGAATTTTTATTGGTCAACACTGGCCTACATGTTCATACTTTAGTTCAATGTCCGTTCTTAGTGTTTGAAACATATCTATATTTGCCATATTTTTATTGCTATTTGCGCTGTTTTTTCCAAATTTTATCCCTCAATTTTTCCCAGCAATCAGCAACAACGCTGATTCACGCTACCGTGGAATCAATGCAAAACTTGAAAGAACATGTTGACAGAAAAACATCACCTGAATACAGAGGTCTACATAAAACAGAACACACCTTAACATACCTTAAATAACCACGAAGATGGGGACCAAAGATTGACCTTTCCAGTTTTTGCTAAGCCCCGCCCACCTCTAGCTAAGCTCCACCAGTACCTCGCTCGTATTGTGATCGATCCCTGAGCTCCCTGACTATCAATTTCCAGAAAATTATACAGATAAGCTGTTAAATATTTTGAAACTAATTTGACTGGGTGCTGCAACAGAGCCGGGTCAAATTAGTTTCAAAATATTCAACAACATGTTTATTAAATAGTACAGACATACAATTCGTAAAACAACGCATAGTCCGCCATTGTTTATGACGTCATCCTATACGCCACATGGTTAATTATGACGTCGTATGATGGATGGATAAAGTGGAAAGATCTGCCTATGGAATGCATTGGAGGCATCCAACCAATGAGGGAAATCTTGGAACAGCAAGATATTCTTTCTAAAATCCTAGCTGCGATTCTACAATTCAAATCCTACGGATCTAATACAAGGCACCACAAACCAAGCCAATTGAAAGGATTGCGTGGATTCGACACAAAGTACCCACAAAGATGATGGGGATCGGGTGACGTGACTTAATCACCAACAACAAGGTGACACAAAGGTCATGCTGATCTATCGGGTGGCGTGACTTAATCACCAACAAAGTGCCCACCGAGGTCATGGGCATCGGGTGGTGTGACTCGATCACCAGCAATAAAATCAGAAAGTGGTCTATTCAGACAGCTATCCGCGACCTTCGTCTGTGTTGGCTTAGCTAGAGGTCCTGACTCACACGAGCAAGAGTTGGCATGTGCTGTGGACAGGAAAAACGCCGATGGGTGTGGGATGGGATGGGGGTGGGGGGGGGGGGGGGGTGTTGTGCGGCGTCCTAAAATGAACTGTGGCCAAACATTGATCTCCATCTAGATAACAGAATTAGAATTGACGTGATAATTGAGGATTCCAGTTTATCCATCAATCATAAGACGTCATAATCAAGTAGGCCGACGTCATAATCAATTACATTATGAATGACTTAGCTACGTTCCTCACGAACACATTGATGATGGGCTAAGCGTGGTGTACGAATTGTATGTCTTTACTATTTGATAAACGTGCTGTTGAATATTTTGAAACTAATTTGTCTGGGAACTGTTGCTGCCATAACCTAGTCAAAGTATTTCCAGAAAAGTTGGTCCAGATCCCAGGATGATTCATAATAAGGAAAAATTAGTTACCTCCCGGGATGTAGAAATTGTTTGAGTGTAGCTTTCGTGACCATCTCGGTCACTTCTTCAGCACTAACTGACTGTCGCTGGCAACGTCACTCTGGTCAGATCTTGTGGAGTCACGTGACAGCATGGACTGGTAGACTGCTGGTATACGTTAGCCCTCGTCTCTGTTCATGGTTGGTTGATGCCAATCAAAGTAGTTTGAAATATTCAATAGCTTACATGTATAGTTTTCTGGAAATTGAGTTTCAGAGAGTGTACAGATCGATCGATCCCAACCCGGGCAAAGTGTGGGTGGAGCTTAGCTGGAGATGGCTAGGCATAGCAAAAAATGGATCCCTCCAGTCTTATTGCGCAAGGCAATTGAAACACTGGTGCTGTCTCATACATCTTCAGACATCACAGCCTCTACAGTAGCGAACACACCGGATTGGTGAGACACGGCAGCCACAGACATCACAGCCTCTACAGTAGCGAAAACGCCACAGCGGTGAGACACCGCAGCCACAGACGCCACAGGCTCTACAGTAGCGAACACGCCACAGTTGTGAGACACCGCAGCCACAGACGTCACGGCCTCTACAGTAGCGAACACGCCACAGTTGTGAGACACCGCAGCCACAGACGCCACAGGCTCTACAGTAGCGAACACACCAGAGTGGTGAGACACGGCAGCTACAGACGTCACAACCTCTACAGTAGCGAACACGTCAGCGTTGTGAGACACGACAGCCACAGACACAGCCACATACGGCACAGCCTCTACAGGAGCGAACACACCAGAGTGGTGAGACACGACAGCCACAGACGTCACAGCCTCTACAGTAGCGAACGCGCCACAGTGGTGAGACACGACAGCCACGGACGTCACAGCCTCTACAGTAGCGAACACGCCAGAGTAGCGAGATAGGACAGCCACGCGTCACAGCCTCTACAGTAGCGAACACACCAGAGTGTTGAGACACGACAGTCACAGACGTCACAGCCTCTACAGTAGCGAACACACCAGAGTGGTGAGACACGACAGCTACACTATTTGCTCTTTATGACGGGTACGTTGGTGTGAGCGTGAATGTGACGGATTTGCTTATTCGTTTTAAAACATGCTTAAAAGACAAAAATGTGTTTTCTGTATGTACCTCGGCATACCTTGACCTGCATATATATGACCTTTAGACCTGCACCTTCATCTCTCTGTAGCCAGCACCAATTTGAGTGAGTGTGCCAGTGTTGCCCATTCTGCATGCTTGAGTTGGGGAGATATGTCCTGGGCAAGCATACAAACAGGCAACCAAAGCGACTACAGGTGTAAACCTAGTTGTATTTGCCAGAAGCCAGAAGAGGTTGTTACAAATGAGCACCCCGCTGGTTTCCTGGCTGTAAATGAATGATGAACAGGTTATCCATACAAGAGTCTATCATGTTCATCTTCCTCTGTTAAAACCTTAAAATATTTGCTGTTATAGGGAGTAACAAGAACATAATTCACTGTTAATACCAATTATGATTCAAAGCAAATTGAACAATATAGCCAAATCTTATTGACTTTCAATTAAACAGTTTCTTTCGAAAAAGAATAATTTGTTTCAACTTAACAATATCGTGCAATAATTATTGTCAACAATATGTATACCTTTGCAATGCGTGGGGTGTGTGTGGGGGTGGGGGGTGGGAAGGCTATATAGTAATCGCCTTAGTGACCAAACTTGGTGTATTTATGCCGTGTACGTTACTGTTGTGTCGCATATCAAAACTAGGTCATTGTGACCTACTTTACATGACTCCCTAATTATCATAGAAAATTGTATTTGTCTGTCTCCGGACCATATTTTCTTGAGTTTTTCACGTATAGTCACCAAACCTGGTATATGGATGCATGATAGCTTAAAGGTGTATAATGTATCAAATATAGGTCAGTCTGTCCTACATTTCACGGTTAACTGAATGTTTTATATTATTCTTATCCAGGCTGTAGTGTCAATAGTTTTTAGCTCACCTGGCCTGAAAAGCCAAGTGAGCTTATGCTATGTCGACCGTCCATCGTGTGTCCGTCGTCCGTCCGTCACCCATCTACTGGTCCTTTGAACAAGTTCTGCTCAAGAACCACCAGTCGGCCGAGTTTAATTATATTTGGCAGGAAGCATCCGTAGGCTATAGAGATTCAAGGTTGTTCAAAGGCAGCCATCGGCCAATTTGGCCTGCAGCCATCTTGGATTTTGGCCGATTTTTAGAAATATCTTTTTAAATCTTCTCCGAAACCACATTAGGAATCGATTCAAAACTCATGAAACATCATCTATGGCAAGAGCTAAGCCAAGTTTGTTCAAGAGAACTTGATTGAACAAATGGTTCGGTAGCCATCTTGGATGACCTAGTTTTCGCAAAAAAAACTTCTCCACAACTACTGGATAGATCGAGCCGAAATTGGGGGGGGGGGCGATGCTTGGGGACTAAGGGGCATTCATGTTTTTTCAAAGACAGTTGATCCAGCAAAAGATATGCTCATCATTGGCCAGTCAACATGTAGCGTGTTTGGCGGCCATATAGGATTTTTTTATTTGATGGATTCTGAGGCCGAAATTGACTTTATATATTTTTGGGGGTATTCTGATTTCAAATTTGCCATATTGGAAACTGTCGGATAAACGTTTAGTGGCCATCTTGGGTCGTTTTCCCGCCAAAGACTCCCAGAATAAAGCGATGTGAAATGTAAAATGTCTTTTCGAGAACCACTGGGCTAATCTCAATTATATTTGACAGGAAGCATCCTTATGGCATAGGGATACAAGTTTGTTTAAGTGAACCCGATTGGCCAATTTGGCCAACAGCCATCTGGGATTTTGGATGATTTTTGGAAATATTTTTATTTATCTTATCCGAAACCGCTTGGGCATCGATTCAAAATTCATGAAATATGATCTAGCATATGAGCTGGACCAATTTGTTCAAGGGAACTTCCCCAGATCCGCTGAACGAATTTGGCCAAAGTTTAGGAGATGTCATTAGAGCCTAAGGACCATTAAAGTCTGTTCAAGGGAATTGATGGGTACAAACATGGCCGCCGTGGACCAATTAAAATGTGGCGACTTTGCCTGCCATTTTTTTTTTTTTTTATTTCCACGCCGAAATTGGTTTTATATAGGCTTGTGAGTATGATAATTTCAAATTTACCGCTTTCAAAACTTTCAAATAAACGGTTTATCGGCCATCTTGGATTGTTTTCCCGCCAAAGCTCCCATATTAAAGCAATGGGAAATTTAAAATGTCTTCTGGAGAACTACTGGGCCCATTTCAAGCATATTTGGCAGGAAGCATTCTTAGGGCATAGAGATCGATGTTTGTTCAAACAGAAACGATTGGCCAATTTGCCTGGCGGCCATCTTAGATTTGGATAATTTTTATGAATGTCTAAAAATCTTCGAAACCGTTTGAAGGATTGATTTCAAACTCAGGAGATATCAGTTCGTTGAAGAGCTGAACCAAGTTTGCTCAAGGGAACCCGATTACCCAAATGGTTCTGCAGCAATCTTGGATGACCTAGTTTTCGAGAAAACGACTTCTCTAGAACCGCTGGACCGATCGGGATAAAAATTTGGGAAATATGATTATGGACTAAAAGCCATTAGAGTTTGTTCCATAGAGATATGTCAAAACATGTTCGCGATGAATCAATCAAAATTTAGCTTTTTTGGTTAACCACTGAGCCAATTTTAGTAAAGCTTTTTCACATAAATTTGCTTTGTAAATTTTTCCAATGGTCATCTCGTTTAATTGCATGTGATCGATACAGGCCCCTTGGGCCTCTTGTTCGTGTAGTGTGAGCAAACTTGGTGTATGGATGCATTGTAACCTACCGGTTTATCATGTATCAAATGTTGGTCAACCTGACCTACATTTCACGGTCCACTACACATGACAGGAAATTCCTGTCTTGGCTTTAGTTTTATGAGTCTTTTGTATCCATTAACCCATTGTGGAAGGCGGGGTTCAGCGGAAGGCGGGGCTACCGATATCCTGTGTGGTGTTTCTAAAACTAGTTAACATGATATGCCTGAACTGTGTTACTGTATGAGGTCGCAATGCGGGGGACATACTTTATAGTCGTAATTTGACACATGAGTTAGCTATTCCCAGCCCGCCCATTCATGGTTAAGCTCATTCTCACGCTTAGCCCATGTTGAGCTCCATCGATCCCTGAACCCCATGACTCAATTTCCAGTAAACTATACACACAAGCTCTTGAATACTTTGAAACTAGTTTGACTTGGTGCTGTTGCTGCCTACGTCATTCATGATTTGATTATCACGTCATATGACTGATGGATAAACTGGAAAGGTAAATTGAACAATTCTTAACTTAGTAATTGGACGACTTGACACTAAGTTGAGGCTTTTCATTGAATATTTCTTCCACGTGACTCTGGATGCATTATTCAGCCAGCCTGCTGGTGGGATATCTAATGACGGATTTGAGGACGATGGATTTGACGATGGAAATGATGATGACTACGAGAAAGCGAAATTAGAACTTCACATAGAAGATAGTCTAGGAAACCACTTGACACACGTAAAGCTTGGCCAAGAAGTGAGAATTAGAGTGACTGATACGTCACCGATGTCAGGTAAATTAATTTTACTCGGTAGTAGTAGTAGTAGTAGTAGTAGTAGTAGTAGGAGCCCGCACGTTTCTAGCTTGTGCCCGCACGTTCTAGCTTCTACCCAGCACGTTTCTAGCTTATGCCCAGCAAGTTTCTAGCTTATGCCCGCACGTTTCTAGCTTGTGCTCAGCCCTTTTCTAACTTATGCCCACCCACTCTCCCGAATGTTTCTAGCTTATGCCCAGCCAGTTTCTAGCTTATGCCCAGCACGTTTGTAGCTTAGGCCCAGCACGTTTATATCCTAGGCCCAGCACGTTTCTAGCTTATGCCCAGCACGTTTTAGCTTATGCCCAGCACGTTTCTAGTTTATGCCCAGCATGTTTCTAGCTTGTGTCCGCACGTTTCTAGCTTGTGCTCAGCCCGTTTCTAACTTATGCCCACCAACTCTCCCGAATGTTTCTAGCTTATGCCCAGCCCGTTTCTAGCTTATGCCCAGCACGTTTCTAACTTATGCCCCCCTCCCGAATGTTTCTGGTCTATGCCCAGCACGTTTCTAGCTTATGCCCAGCACGTTTCTATCTTATGCCCCCCCCCTTCCGAATGTTTCTGGTCTATGCCCAGCACGTTTCTAGCTTATTCCCAGCACGTTTCTAGCTTCTGCCCAGCACGTTTATAGCTTCTGCCCAGCACGTTTATAGCTTATGCCCAGCCAGTTTCTAGCTTATGCCCAGCAAGTTTCTAGCTTATGCTCAGCACGTTTCTAACGTATGCCCCCCCCTCCCGAATGTTTCTAGCATATGCCTAACACGTTTCTAGCTTGTGCCCGCACGTTTCTACATTGTGCCCAGCACGTTTGTAGCTTATGTCCAGCAAGTCTCTAGTGTATGCCCAGCACGTTTCTAGCGTATGCCCAGCACGTTTCTAGCTTATGCCCAGCACGTTTCTAGCTTATGACCAGCAAACTTCTAGCTTGTGCTCAGCCCGTTTCTAACTTATGCCCACCAACTCTCCCGAATGTTTCTAGCTTATGCCCAGCCCGTTTCTAACTTATGCCCAGCACGTTTCTAACTTATGCCCAGTACGTTTCTATCTTCTGCCCAGCAAGTTTCTAGCTTATTCCCAGCCCGTTTCTAACTTATGCCCACCCACCTCGAATGTTTCTAGCTTATTCCCTGCACGTTTCTAACTTATGCCCCCCCCCCCCGAATGTTTCTAGCTTATGCCCAGCACGTTTCTAACTTATGCCCCCCCCCTTACTCCAGAATCCTTCTAGCTTATGCCCAGCACGTTTCTAGCTTATGCCCAGCACGTTTCTAGCTTATGCCCAGCAAGTTTCTAGCTTATGCCCAGCAAGTTTCTAGCTTATGTCCGGATGTTTCTGCCTTGTGCCCGCACGTTTCTAGCTTATGCCCAGCAAGTGTCTAGCTTGTGCCCAGCACGTTTCTAGCCTATGCCCCGCACGTTTCTAGCTTATGCCCAGCCCATTTCTAACTTATGTCCGGATTGTCTGCCCGTTTCTAGCTTATGCCCAGCCCGTTTTTAGCTTATCGCCACCCCGTTTCTAGCTTATGCCCAGACAGTTTCTAGCTTATGCCCAGCACGTTTCCAGCTTATGCCCAGCACGTTTCCAGCTTTTGACGCCCTCCCCCCCCCCCCCCCCTTCCCGGATGTGTCTAGCTTATGCCATCCACGTTTCGAGCGTATGCCCCCACCACCACCACCACCCACCCCCACCTCCTCACTGATTTTCTACCTTATGCCCAGCCCGTTTCTAGCTTATGTCCAGCACGTTTCTAGCTTATGTCCAGCACGTTTCTAGCTTATGTCCATCCCGTTTCTAGCTTATGTCCAGCACGTTTCTAGCGTATGTCCATCCCGTTTCTAGCTTATGTCCATCCCGTTTCTAGCTTATGTCCAGCACGTTTCTAGCTTATGTCCAGCACGTTTCTAGCTTATGTCCAGCACGTTTCTAGCTTATGTCCAGCACGTTTCTAGCTTATGTCCATCCCGTTTCTAGCTTATGTCCAGCACGTTTCTAGCTTATGTCCAGCACGTTTCTAGCTTATGCCCATCCCGTTTCTAGCTTATGTCCATCACGTTTCTAGCTTATGTCCAGCACGTTTCTAGCTTATGTCCAGCCCGTTTCTAGCTTATGTCCAGCACGTTTCTAGCTTATGTCCAGCACGTTTCTAGCTTATGTCCAGCACGTTTCTAGCTTATGTCCAGCACGTTTCTAGCCTATGTCCAGCACGTTTCTAGCCTATGTCCAGCACGTTTCTAGCCTATGTCCAGCACGTTTCTAGCCTATGTCCAGCACGTTTCTAGCCTATGTCCAGCACGTTTCTAGCTTATGTCCAGCACGTTTCTAGCTTATGTCCAGCACGTTTCTAGCTTATGTCCAGCACGTTTCTAGCTGATGCCCAGCCCGTTTCTAGCTGATGCCCATCCCGATTCTAGCTTATGTTCAGCACGTTTCTAGCTTATGTCCAGCACGTTTCTAGCTTATGTCCAGCACGTTTCTAGCTTATGCCTAGCCCGTTTCTAGCTTATGCCCAGCCCGTTTCTAGCTTATGCCCAGCCCGTTTCTAGCTTATGCCCAGCACGTTTCTAGCTTATGCCCAGCACGTTTCTAGCTTATGTCCAGCACGTTTCTAGCTTATGTCCAGCACGTTTCTAGCGTATGTCCAGCACGTTTCTAGCTTATGCCCAGCACGTTTCTAGCGTATGCCCAGCACGTTTCTAGCGTATGCCCAGCACGTTTCTAGCTTATGGTCAGCATGCTTCTAGGCTAATGCCCAGCGTGTTTCTTGCTTGTGCCCACACATTTCAAGCTTATGACAAGCATGTTTATTGCCTATGCCCACACATTTCAACTTATTTCTAGCTTATGCTCTCACATTTCTAGCTTATGCCCAAACACCTAGCTAAGATCGTGATATGAACAGATTATACCACTGAACACCGGATTCAAGGAATCTCTATTTGAAGGTAACTATACAGGTAAGATGTTGAATGTATAACCCCGCAAAGGCGTGGATATATAGGAATCGCTTTGTCTGCGCGTGCGTGAGTCCTTTATGTGTGTGTGTTCGTGTGTGCGTCTGTCTCTTATCTTTGTCTGGACCATACCTTCATGAATTTTTCACATACCGTCACCAAACTGGTTGTGCATCAGTGTAACCTACTTTTGATGGTTCACTGAACATAATAGATTTTTCTTGTCTGGACTAGTTTCAAGAGTTTTTTCTGTATATAGTAATCAAGCTAGATGTATCGATGAATAGTAGACTGATGTTGTCACATCAAAAGTAGATCACCGTAACCTACCTTTCATGCTTCATTGGACAACATAGAAAATTGTATTTGTCAGTCCCCGATGTTTTTTCCAGATCTTATTTTCAATACCTTTTTATACCCTAACAAAGAATTAGCAGAATATTATGTGATTGTGCCGTCTGGACGAGCGTCTGGATGAGTGGTTTCCAGATGATAACTCTGTTACCGTTGATCGCATCGCTTTGAAATTTCATAGGGTGGTTGGACTAGGTCTGGGTGAAGAAACATCTTGAAAAGTGGCGATGATCCGAAATCCAAGATGACCGCCAGCCACTGGTGGCCATCTTAAAAATTTGTTTCCAGACAAATACTCCATTACCTTTTATTAATCCCCTGCTGCAAAAGGTGGGGGTGGGTGGGGTGGGAACTATAGATTTGCACTCTGTCTGGCTTGTCTGTCCATCTGTCGCATTTGTTTTTCCGCCCTTTTTTCGCAGTCTCAAGATATTCTACTGAAAATCGGTACATTGCTCTGTTATGAGAATTTACAGAGCAAGTTCGAGTTTCAAGCGTATGCATCAATCGTTGATGGAGTTATGTCCCCTTTCGACGTAAGAAGTTCAGAAATATCAGCTTTCCGCATTTTTTTCGCACTCCTTCAAGGTATTCAAGTGAAAATTGGTAGGTTGTTTTATTATTGCGAGTTACAGAGCAAGTTCGAGTTTCAGACATTTCCGTCAATTTTCATGGAGTTGAGATATTTCCGTCAATTTTCATGGCGTTATGGCCCCCTTTCGACTTAAGTACAAAAATATCAGCTTTCCGCACTTTTTTTTGGTAGGTTGCTTTATTACAGCGAGTTACAGAGCAAGTTAGTTTCAGACATTTTCGTCAATTTTTTCATAGTTATGCCACCTTTCGACTTATGAAATACGAAAAATATTAGTTTCCCTCACTTTCGCAGTCATTCAAGATATTCAACTGAAAATTGGTACGTTGCTTTGGTATGAGAAATTACAGACAAAGTTCGCGCTTCAGGAATTTGAGTCAATTTTTGATGGAGTTGCGTCCCCTACCGACATGAAATGCGAAAAAATCCGTTTCCCACACATTTTCGCACTCAATCAAGGGATTCAACTGAGAATTGGTAGGTTGCTTTATTATAGGGTGTTACAGCGTATGTTCGAGTTTCACACATTTTCATCAATTTTCCATGGAGTTAATGCACCATTTCGATTTATGAAATACAAAAAAAATATTTGTTTTCCACACAATTTTTTGCAGTCTCAGATATTCAACTGAGAATTGGTACGTTACTTTGTTATGAGAAATTACAGAGCGTTTGCGTTAATTTTGATGGAGTTATGTCCCCTTTCGACATGAAATACGAAATATATCCGTTTTCCTCACTTTTTTTTCGCACTCCTTCAAGGGATTCAAATGAGAATTGGTAGGTTGCTTTATTATATGCAGTTATGAGCAAGTTTGAGTTTGAGACATTTTCGTCAATTGTCCATGGAGTTGTCACCCCTTTCGACTTATGAATTACAAACAAATATTAGTTTTCTACATTTTTCCCCGCCTCCAAGATATTCAACTGAGAATTAGTCCATTGCTCTGTTTCGAGTTTCAGGCGTTTGCTTCAATTTTTTTAAGAAGTTATGTCCCCTTTCGACATATAAAATACAAACATCAGCTTTCAAGACTCTTTCTCATTCACTATATATAAGTGAAACTTGATATATTGCTTTGATATGAGAAGTTACAGATCATGTTCGAGTTTCAGCTGCTTCTGTCAATTTTAATGGAGTTTTTTACTGTTAATCTCTAAAGATTTATGTCACCAGGTAGGTGACATGTATTGCAAAGCAATACTTAGAAATGCTTGATTGGTTGCTTTTAAACTTCATAGAGGGTGTGGTCTGGAGAAGAAATCTGTCGAAATGGACAATGATCTTAAATCCAATGGGGCCGCAAGTCACTGGTGGCCATCTTGAATATTGGTTTCGGTATGATCACTCCATTTCCGTTTAACGGATCGCTTTGAACCGTCATAGAATGACAGGACTAGATCTAAGGAAGAAGCCTATCGAAATTTAGATAATCAGATATCCAAGATGGCCGCCAGCCACTGGATGCCATCTTGAAAATTGTTTTCTGTATGATAACTGTGACCATTTAGCGGAAGATTTTGAAACTTTATAGGATGACTGGTCTATGTATGAGGAAGAAATCGTTATTTTCTGAAAGCTGTCATTCATTGATTTGTCATCATGGTCGGGTATGCTAAAACTGGATTCCTCCATTGCATGTGTTCAGCGAAAGTGGTGGTCAGTAGAAGGGTTGTGGTTGGTGGGTTGGAGGTGGGTGGTGCTGAGGGTAACATCATATATTTGAGTGACGGGCAGATAGATCCGTTCAATCCATTATTTTCTCTCACCATTCTACCTTCATCAGCTGTATGCTGTAGCTACCGGCTATCACCCTCACTGAAAGTCCGTAGCCCGTCAATCAGTCTGGATTGTTGTCCTACTCTATATAATTTGTGTTAGGCCTATGTAAAGTGTATTAGTGATCCAAATGGCGTGCCGTGTGCGGAGTCCGGCGCGCCTCCAAAAATTAGGTAAATATTAACGCTGTAAAATGTACATTTAATTCAGCAAATGCATCTCTTATGACATTAAAGCTTACGGATTCGTTATCAGCTATCATTGCATCCAGTCTCCATCATACAGAAAATTATTTTCACACATCCATATATTTGTAGTTTGGGAGTGTTTATTTTGCAACGAAAATTATAGTCTAAGAATGTTAGTTTTGCCTCATATTTTCCCAAACGTTTTCATGCGTTGTAATTAAATTATTTCCGTTTGATTTGTCTTCTAGCCAATAATTAGAAGAAATATTAACGTTCAGATGACATTTAATTTGATACAATAATAATTAAATTGTACAGATATATTTTCTATACGTTGCTTGTATCTATTTTACACAAAAATGTTTTTTGTTTTTTTCATTTTTGTCTCTCCTTTCACGAAGTGGCTAGCAGTAGGCGGGTGTACGATTAGAAAAAGATCCCTATATTATATGTGTTTCAGCATGTGTAGGATACTGTATATCTAAAACCCATGTGATCTGAATCATATTACTGTTTATTTCATGAAATATTCTATCGTATATTTTTTTTTCTATACTTCAAAAGACGTTAATCGAAAATAAACTAAGCAAACGGTTACGTCTAACTGAAAAAAAAATTTTGAGAGGGGGCGGGGTGTGTGGGTGGGGGGGGGGGATATGGGCATTGGTGGGCGTTGGCGTCCGCAGTGGCTAAGCTTTTTTATCTCACCTGTTCATGAAGTGCAAAAAGGTTTTGGGAGAGGGGGGAAATGTCGACCTTGGCGTCCGTATGGTTAAGCTTTTTGAAATGGCATTTGCACCCATAAGGATTCATCCGATTTAAAAATCTACGATCCTTATGATTAGTCTGCATCAAAATTATATTGATTTTTTACATTTTTCCATACTTTTATCTCACCCCCCCCACCCCCCCCCCCCCACCTCGAAGGGGTGGGGGGGATATAGCGATCAGCATGTCCGTCCGTCCGTCTGTCCCCTCTTGGCAACGCAACTCCTAGAGGTCTCAATGGATTAACTTAAATGGATTAACTTAAACTTTGGTCCACATTATCAGTATCATGTGTGGATGTGCATGTGCTTTTTTCGCGTCCGAAATGGTGTTCATTACAGAGTTATCCCCCTTTATATATCTTAAAGCCGATACATAAACTGCATTGCCAATCATTTCTTGTCAACGCAACTCCTCCTAGATGTCTCAATGGATTAACTTAAAATTTCGTTCACATCAGTATCATGTGCGAATGGGCATGTGCTTTTATCGCGTCAGAAATATTGTTCATTACAGAGTTATCCCCCTTTATATATTTTAAAGCCGATACATAAACTGCATTGACAATTATTTGTTGTCAACGCAACTCCTCCAACAGTTTAGCTCCAATTCTTTTGAAAATTGGTACGTGTTATCATTACGACGTGGCGGGGTGCATGTGCTTTCCGTGTACCTGTACGTCCATCCGTCTGTCAAAAATGTATGTATGTTCGTCTGTCAGTCCATCCATCTCTGACAAACATTTCTTGTCAACGCAACTCCTCCTAGAGGTCTCAATGGATTAACTTAAAATTGGTCCAGATTATTAGTATCATGTGCAGATGTGCATGTGGTTTTTTCGTGGCCGAAAACTTGTTCATTACAGCGTTATCCCCCTTTAAATATCTTAAAGCTGATACATAAACTGCATTGCCAATCATTTCTTGTCAACGCAACCCCTCCTACAGTTTAGAGCCGATTCTTTTGAAAATTGGTGCATGTTACCATTTCCACGTCTAGGTGTGCATGTGCTATCCGTGTACCTGTACGGCCATCCCTCTGTCCAAAATGTATGTATGTCCATCTGTCAGTCCATCCATCTTTGACAATTATTTCTTGTCAACGCAACTCCTAGAGATATCAATGGATTAACTTAAAATTTGGTCCACATTATCAGTATCGTGTGCAGATGTGCATGTGCTTTTTTCGCGGCCGGCAAATTGTTAATTACAGAGTTACCGCCCTTTAAATATCTTAAAGCCGATACATAACCTGCATTGCCAATCATGTATTGTCAACGCAACTCCTAGAGGTCGCAATAGATTAACTCAAAATTTTGTCGACATCAGTATCATGTGCAGATGTGCATGTGCTTTTTCCGCGGCGGAAAAAAAATTTCATTACAGAGTTATCCCCCTTTATAAATATCTTAAAGCCGATACATAAACTGCATTGCCAATCATTTCATTTCAACGCAACTCCTCCTACAGTTTAGCGCCATATTCTTTTGAAAATCGGTACGTGTTATCATTACCACGTAAAGGTGTGCATGTGCTATCCATATATCTGTATGTCCATCCGTCTGTCCAAAATGTATCTATGTCCGTCTGTCACTCCATCCATCTCTGACAATCATTTCTTGTCAACGCAACTCCTCCTAGAGGTCTCAATGGATTAATTTTAAATTTTGTCCATACAGTATCATGCGCAGATGTGCATGTGCTTTTTTCGTACCCACAAAATTTTTCATTACAAAGTTATCACCCTTTAAATATCTTAAAGCCGATACATAAACTGCATTGCCAATCATTTGTCAACGCAACTCCTCCTACAGTTTAGCTGCGATTCCTTTGAAACTTGGTAAGAGTTATCATTACGACATGAAGATGTGCATGTGCTATCTGTATACTTGTGCATCCATCCATCTGTCCAAAATGTATGTTCGTCTGTTGGTCCATCCTTGTCAATGCAATTCATACAGTTTAGTTACCGTTACAATTCTTTTGAAACATGGTAAATCTTGTCATTACCATCCGAAGATGTGCATGTGCTTTTTTCGCGGCCAGAAAATTATTCATTACAGCGTATCTCCCTTTAAATACCTTTAAGCTGATATATAAACTGCAGTTCCAATCATTTCTTGTCAATACAAATCCTACAATTTAGCTGTGATTCTATTGAAACTTAGTAACGATTCTCATTACCACTTGAAGATGTGCATGTGCTATCTGTTTGCCTGTACATCCTTGCGTCTGTATAGAATGTATGTGTGTCAGTCTGTCGGTCCGTCCATCTCTGGCAATCATTTCAAGATGTCAACACAACTACAGTTTGGCTACGATGTATGTTTATCTGAAATGTTTGGATCCGGGGGTGGGGGGGGGGGATATGCCGTCTTCTGATGGCTCTTGTTTATCCCCGCCAAAAAGAATTGGCGGGGTATTGCGTGATGGCTTTTACGGGCAGGCGGCAGGGTGGTTTCCGCAGTGGTTTTCAGTCTTGGTGTGCCAGTAGTCATTGTACTGCAGGTTGCTACTGGGCAGAAATGCTTTATGGTTCAGTCTTAAATCTATGCTTTTACGAAGCTATGATTGCCAGATGGGTAGTACCATGGGTATTTTGATTCGACAAGTGATTTGTCAAGTTTCAAAATGAGACTCCGTTGGTCCATCATATCCTGTGATGTACAATCAATATACCTGATAAACTATTTGCTATTTTCGGATAGCTCTTGTTCTGTATATGTACATGACTTGGACATTATTTTTCCACATAATATCCAGTCCTGGGTAGACCGGGTACTGCGGCGGCCGGGTCCTGCAGCAACTTAAAAGGCGAGATATTTGGTATCTTCTATTTCTTTGGGGGCAATTTACCTTCAGGGTCAGGTCTTTGTCTCGGGTGTGAAGTGGAAAGTGAGATGCGATATGAGACGGGGACCACTAATGGACGTTTCTACGTTATCCATCCATCATCTGACGTCATATGACATCATAATCAACTAAGTGATTTGTAGAATGACGTCATAATTAATCATGACATGCATGACTTGATTTAGTCTGTCTTTAACGCTTAATACTCTGACACGTTGTACGAATTGTTTGTCTTTACCATTTAATAAACATTCTGTTGAATATTTTGAAACTAATTTGACGGACGCTGTTGCTGCCATAAGCAGCAACACCACTTAGTCAAATTAGTTTCAAAATTTTTAACAGCTTACCTGTATAATTTTCTGTAAATTGATAGTCAGGGAGTTCAGAGATAGATCGATCCCAACACGAGAGAGGGGTCGGTGGAGCTTAGCTAAAGATGGGCGGGACATAGCTAAAATTAGAAAGATCCATTCCCCTGGCAGCCGTAAAATTACTTTTGGCTATAGTGTTTAAATAAGCTTATTTGTCAACATTGGCTCCTACTATTTCATGAAACTTTAGAGAAATGTTGTTGACAATACAAGGATTCGATCTGCATCATACAGACGCCCTGAAGGGCTATGTCTGAGAAAAATTATTATCTCGAGCGCTCGACCTAATCTCTCGAGCGCTTGAGATAATTATATCGAGCGCTCGACATATTATCTCGAGCGCTCGACATTATATCGAGCGCTGCTCGAAATAATTTTAATACCGCCGGATGTATTACTACCTTACGCGAGCCATGTTTTAGTGACACATGTTACATCTGCTGCGGTAGCAACAACAGCGACGGCATCGGTAGCGGCAATAGTAGTAGTAGTAGTAGTAGTAGTAGTAGTAGTAGTAGTAGTAGTAGTAGGGCCGACGACGGCAACGGTGATGGTGGTGGTGGCGGTAGTGGTAGTGGTAGTAGCAGTGGCATTGAGTGCAGGGCGGCGCCGGTAACGGTAGTAGTAGTAGTAGTAGTAGTAGTAGTAGTAGTAGTAGTAGTAGGGGCGGCAACGGTGGTGGTGGTGGTGGTGGTGGTGGTGGTAGTAGTAGTAGTAGTAGTAGTAGTAGTAGTAGTAGTAGTAGTAGTAGTAGTAGTAGTAGTAGTAGTAGCAGCTGTAGCAGCAGCTGTAGCAGCAGCGGCGCCACTTATAGGTGTTTTCTATGGTTTCATTATAATATTAGAACTCATTGTGATTAATTTGCAGTCCGATTCTCCATCCATCAATGTGTTCGTTCGTCAATCCGTCTGTTCATCTTGCAGAACGTGTCAAAATGTAATAACGTTTCATTTTTTTTTCTTCAATAACTTGGGTCTAACTGGATGCTTATTGATACAACTTTAGACCTAGGTTGATTCTGATTCTTTGAAGAAGCCTCATACTTTATCAGTCTACCTGCTTGTGCGCACGCCCGGCCGTTCATCTTGCTGGGCATGTCTAAATCCGGGAATATTTTAGCATTTCTTCTATGGCTTAGATTCCGACTTTTTGGACAGGTGTAAATCCTTGTATATTCCCGTTTTTCGTTGATAACCAGAAATTTAATTGGAGTATATTATTGAAACATTAAATGTGTGTTGAGGGAGACTTATTGTTTGCACAAACTCATCCGTTCATCCGTCTGTCAGTCCCTCCATCCGTTCATCTTACCGGGCATTTCAATTTTGCTTCATTATCTTATGTTCTACTCGATAGTACATTGATACAATTTCTGCAACCAAGATATGTTGAGTATGCACATTAGTAGACGCATCCCATATTTTGCCTTCCGTTCACCTTTCATGATATGTTTAAAGCCTGGTATTTGAATAATGACAAGCTAAAGTTAATCCCTTCCTGTGATGACAGTGAGGCAAATCTCACCCACCAGCTTCCAAACAGAAAATCCGACCAAAGCAGCCCCAAGGGCTCTACCAGCCCTCAGTTATAACAAGATTTTAGGATGTATCTCACTGGCCATGTAGTTGGTCGTACTACTAGGGTCGGCCCCACCCAAGCCGGATCAGCCCAGAAACGTGGGTAGTGTTGGAAAGTCAATTTAGGGACACTGGGCAGCAACAGCTATTGAGTAGCTCACAACAGCTCCAAAGAAGCTCAAACGCCAAATTTGACAATCTACTGGAGGACATCTTCAAGCAGGACAGAGTCCCAGATTGAAGTGACCACAGCCCGCTGTTCTGGTCTCAGCAACAGGCGCTCCTTAAGGCAACCGTCATTGGCGTGCCTGTGCAAGATACCAGAGCAAAGGTGTTACAAGGCTTGACAACTACACTCACGAGTTTTGGCTGGGCAGTAGACCAAGTTGATGCACTGGACCTCAACATCGCCAGATACGAAGCATTACTGGGTGGTTCATATATTGTGACCGCTCCTTTGATAAGAGGAAATCATGCTGTGGTCAACCGTAAGAACATGGATGGGCATTACCTGTGTTACTCTCTAAAGGCTTAGCAAAGCCTGACTAAGGCCTGGGTAAGGCCTAAGTAAAGTTTAGCAAAGGATGACTACGGCCTATTTAAGGCTTAGCAAAGGTAATGTCCATGTAAGGTCTAAAAAGGCCTGGAAAAGACCTAGGTAAGGTCTTTCAAAGCTTGGATACGGCCAAATTACAACGTAACAAAGCCTGGTTAAGGCCCAGATAAGGCCCAAAAAGGCTTGCTACGGCCTAGATAAGGCCTATCTAAGACCTAGCAAAGTCTCGCCAAGGCGTAGGCGATGTCTAACAAAGCCTGACTAAGACCTAGGTAACGTCTATCATAGCCTGACCAAGGCCTAGGTAATGCCTTGAAAGGCCTGGCTAAGGCCTACGTAAGGGATAAGTAAGGCCTAGTCAAGCCTGACTAAGGCATAGTTATCGCTTAGCAAAGCCTGGTTAAGGGCTAGGTAAGGCCCTGTAAGTCTTACCAAAGCCTGGTTATGGCCTAGGAATGGTCTGGCAAAGCCTGGATGCGACCCAGGTAAATACTAGCATAGCTAATGCCTAGGTAAGGACCAATATAGGCTGGCCAGATAAGATTAGAAAAGCCTGGCTAAGGCCTATGTAATGTAGTGCAAGGGTTGACTACGGCCTAGCTAAGGTAAAGCCTAGCAAAGCTGGCTACGGCCTAGGTAAGGCCCAAGTAAGGCTTAGCAAAGCCTGTCTATGCCTAGGTAATATCTTACTAAGCTTGCCTAATGCCCAGGTAAGGCCTAGCGAGGCTTTGCTAAGCCTTACCTAGGCCTTTGCCTGGCTTTTACATGCCTTACGTAGACCTTGTCTAGGTCTTAGCCAGGTTTTGCTAGACCCGTGCCATGCCTTAGCAGGCTTTGCCTGGCTTTACATAGGCATTCGCCAGGCGGTGCTAAGATTTACCTATGTCATACCTGGGCCTTAGCCAGGCTTTACCAAGCTTTATCTAGGCCTTAGTCAGGATTTGCTACGCCTTAACTAGGCCCTATCCAGGTATTGGAAGACCTTACATAGGCCTTAGCCAGTCCTTAGACATGCCTTAGCCAGGACTTAGAAGGCCTTACTAGAATTTACCTCGGCATTAGCCAACCGTTTTTAAGCCTTAACTAGGACTTAGTCAGGATTTGGTAAACCTTAACTAGGCCTTAGCCATGTTTTGTTAAGACTTACTTAGGCATTAACCAAGCTTTGCTAAGCCTTACCTGCGCCTTAGCCAAGCTTTGCAAGACAACACAGAGGCCTTAGTCATGCTTTGGTAAGCCTTAACTATGCCTTACGCAGGCATTAGCCAGACTTTCTCAGACCTTACCTAGGCATAAGTCAGGATTTGATAGACTACATAGGCCTATACTAGGCTTTGCTAGACCTACGCCATGCCTTAGCTAGGCCTTAGTCAGGCCGTACCTAGAGCTTAGCCAAGCTTTGCCAAGCCTTAACTAGGCCTTAGCCACGCTTTGCTAGCCTTACCTGAGCTTTAGCCAAGCTTTGAAAGACATTACCTAGGCCTTAGCCAGGCTTTGCTAAGCCTAACCTAGGCATTGGCCAGACTTTGTAAGACATTACCTAGGCCTATGCTAGGCTTTGATGGACTTAGCTAGGCTTTGCTAGGCCTTAGTCTGGCCTTACCTAGGCCTTAGCTAGGCTGTGTTAGATATTAGCCAGGCTTTACTAGGCCTTACATAGGCCTTAGCGACGCTTTGCTAATCCTTACCTAGGTCTTAGCCAGACTTTGTTAGACCTTAGACATGTTTTGCTAAGCATTACCTAAGCCTTAGTGAAGCTTTCCAAGACCTTACCAAGGCCTTAGCTAAGCCTCACTTAATCCCTTACCTATGCATTAGCAGGCTTTACTAGGCCTTACCTAGACCTTAGCTATACTTTGCTAGACTTTACCTAGGCCTTAAACGGACTTAGCTAGACATTGCCTGACGCGTGTGTCGATGCATGATTGTGAGCGCGTGTGAATTACTCACTGATTTATTCATAATTGTCAGTCAAACTCTGATAACATGTGCTTTACAATACAATCATCATCATCATCATTATCATCATCATCATCATCATCATCACAGCCAAGACTATCACCATCGTTATCAGTATCATCATCGTTATCGCTACAACTAAGATTATCATCAACGCCATCGTCATTAGTATCATCATCATTATTACTATAACCAAGATAATAATCATTGTATCATCCCCTCCGTCGTCACCAAGATAATCATCGTTACAAAAAAGTTATCATCAGCATAATATATTTTTTATTTCTGTAGCATTTCACGATGTTCCGGAACCTCGATTTAATGACAATTATGAATTTTTTGAAAATATTTTGACTATTTTAATTAGAAACGGCGCCCAGTCAAATCAGTTTCGAAATAATCATTTTTTTCGTTGTTTTGGATTCAAATTGTAACTGACATGGAAATGACCAGAAATTGTGACGTTCAGGGTGGGGGTGGGATGGGCTAGCGGTGCTTAATGCACACACGTGTTTAAGTGACCACGTGCATTAGAAGTGATTAGAAGCAGATGGTCGCTTAGTATGTGCCATGCCATCATAATGACCATTTGACCACAACCGGTTATGCCGCTCCACTAAAATATACTGTAAGCAACTTCCGATGCGCAGAAAGACTATGATAATATGCAATTACGCAGCACCAAAGTTGGATGGACTTATAGAAATAACAAAGATATCATGGGGCGGGTTGGTGGCGCCCTATGTGATGTTTGGAACGGATGGACAGACGGGTAGACGAATATCAATTGGTATGTATTCTAGGATGTATGTAAAGATGTGCGGAAAACCAGAAGATAAGGTCGGAAGATGAATGATATAACCAAATGGGTGTGACGTGTGTGTGTGACATATATGGAGTGTAACGTTTCTGATACGCATAACAAGGAAATGGATACCACGTGATCTATCGATTATCAAAAGTAAGGGAAAACACGCGATAAAATACAGTAGAAACAAACAATGATCTGTCGGACCAATGTGCTGTCGGACAAATGCACTGTCGGGCCCGTGTACTGTCGGACCAATGGGCTGTCTGACCAATGTGCTTTCGGACCAATGCACTGTCGGACCAGTGTGTTGTTGGACCAATGGGCTGCCGGACTAATATGCTGTCGGACAAATGTGCTGTCGGACCAATGCACTGCCGGACCAGTGTGCTGTCGGACCAATATGCTGTCGGACCAATATGCTGTCGGACCAATATGCTGTCGGACCAATATGCTGTCGGACCAATGTGCTGTCGGACCAATGGGCTGTCGGACTAATATGCTGTCGGACCAATATGATGTCGGACAAATGTGCTGTCGGACAAATGCGCTGTCGGACCAATGGGCTGCCAGACCATGGCACAATTATTATGCGTGTATAACTCTGATGAAATTATGGCCAGATTCAGAGTAACTTATGTAAACACGTCCATCATCCCGTAATGGATATGTTTCACAGAAAATGGGATGAAAGACCGCAATAGTAACGCAATGGTGGAGGTCATAGTACTGAGCAATATGATGCAGTTTTATAATAATTTATAAAAGAAAGAAATTATTAAGTATGCACGTCAAATAGATGTGACAGTTGTGGGAGGTAGCAATAATGAACGGCATAGGGTGATCATGCTAGTAAAATAGTTTGTCAAGATGACGTAAATGGAAGTGGTGGTGGCCGGATGGGTTATGTGGTTTAAAGAACCACTTTAGAAGTGGTCTGAATTGGCAGGTGACAGTCAACTGAATCCAGTTTGAATGATACCAGACTCGGTGTTAATCGAGTGTGGCTTAGATGTGGTATATTGACCATTCCGCGTGTGTGTGTGCGCGTGCGTGCGTGATAAATATATATATATATATATATATATATATATATATATATATATATATATATATATATATATATACACGCGCTCGTATGTTTACACAGATGGATCATCGATGTATAAACATGCCAGTGTTTAATAGCAGGGAGATGTATGGAAGGCGTACATGTATTCGCGAAGTGTTATATAATAGCAAATATTCCTTTAATTTGATTACCGCGTGCATCTGTTCAACAATATGCGGTCACATCCAACAAATTCCTAAAAACAAATTTATCTCGAGCGCTCGAGATAATTATCTCGAGCGCTTAACATAATTATCTCGAGCACTCGAGTTATTAAGTCGAGCGCTCAAGATATTATGTCGAGCGCTTGAGTTAAACTTTTTTCGCAGACAGCCCTTCAAAGCTTCCGTAGCATCATAACTGATACGATTTTCGGGAATTTCTTTTATATGTTTCACGATTTTGGACTTTAAGCTAAAGTTTTTGTATGCGAAACCGAAAGTGAGACATGTGTGTCATTTTTCCGACGGCGACACCAATGTTAACTTTTTGTGTTTAACAAAACTTCTACGCTTATAGTTCAGGATTAGTTAATCCTATTGCAGCTGAACTTAGTTGTGTGGTTGCCTATACTGTTAGGAAGCAGCATGTTTACACTGAAGTCACAACTTCGAAGGTCAAGATCATTCCAACTTTGTAATTTTCAATGTGACGTTTTCAGTCTTACCAACTCTTATGTCATATTTTGTGACTGCTTAACCCTAATGGAACACAACTTGGGTACATGCTTGCTTATACCAAGGGGATGCAGGATGGTGACATGGAGGTCGCCGGGTTCAAAGGTCAAGGTCATTCTAATCTTGCTATTTGACCTCTGCTCGTTCAACCTTAAGTTGTTCCATTCACAAATCATTTATATTGCATGTTCTGAATTGAAACTAAACTTGAATACATAGTTACCTTTAATGTTAGGAAGCAGCATGATAGTATGGAGGTCATAAGGTCAAAGTTCAATGCCACTGAAAAACAGGAGACAGGCGAGACATTTAATTCTGCGGAATTCTCGTTAAAACGCCTTATTATTCAACAATGGATCATTAGATTTCAATGCAACATTACAGAGATTGTTTATGCAATGGAGAAAAGCAATCCGTAAACATCACTAATCACTCATTTAAATTTTGGTAATTTTTCACATTTTCCACGGTTTTTGTCGTGTCATTATCAATATGATGTGCAGATGTGCATGTGATTGTTTCGCGGCCAAAAAATTATTCATTACAGAGTTATTACCCTTTAAATATCTTAAAGCCGATACATAAACTGCATTGCCAATCATTTCTTGTCAACGCAACGCCTCCTACAGTTTAGCTGCGATTCTTTTGAAATTTGTTAAGTGTTATCATTACGACATGAAGATGTGCATGTTCTATCCGTATGCTTGCACGTCCGTCCGTCTGTTCCAAATGTATGTCCTTCTGTCGGTCCATCCTTGTCAACGCAACTCCTCCTACAGTCTAGTTACAATTCTTTTGAAATGTGATAAATCTAGTTATTACCATCTGAAGATGTGCATCTGCTTTTTTCGTGGCCAGAAAATTGTTCATTACAATGTTATTCCCCTTTAAATACCTTTAAGCTGATACATAAACTGCAGTACCAATCATTTCTTGTCAACACAACTCCTACAATTTAGCTGTGATTCTTTTGAAACTTGGTAAGGGTTCTCATTACCACTTGAAGATGTGCATGTGCTATCCGTATGCGGCGGGCGGGGGTCGGTGGGGTGGGGTGGAGGGCAGGATATGCCGTCTTCTGATGGATCCTGTTTTGTTTTGTTTTTGGTAACCTTGCTAATTTGCCTAATTATTCAACCATGGCTGTTGGGATTTCAATAAAACGTTAGAAAATGTTTCTATGTCATGGAAATTGCATCATTAGTACTTAGTGGTTAGACTTCATTTGAAATAATTCCTGTTTCTAAACGGCTTTGGAAAATATATATTTGAAACCACGCCTAGATTGTTTTGGCAATCCACACTATCAGCCCTTTACAGGTGAGACATTGCAAACTTCAGCATTCTTGTTAGGGCCTTACACCGTAAGAATGCCCTGTAGTAATCACCGCTTATGTCCGTCCGTTCATCCACAATATCTCTTAAACAAAATATCATACAGAATGGCTTCAGATATTCTAATGAAACTTGGATATGCCTCAGTTATGATACGCAGATGTGCCTTTTGTAGAATTCACCTTTATGGGTCCCAGATTTTGGGTGAAAATGGGCGTTTTAATGCAAAAACATAAATTTCCTGTGGGTTTTTTTTTTTATGTGACGGGTTTTAATAAAATTGCTCCCTATTCCATAGAGAAAGGTATTTCCAGTGATTGTGGCGTCCTCTGAGTCAAACAATGTTTTCTAGTTATTCAATGGAAATTGGAATTTATTGAACAAAGTATTTGCTCATATGGCATGATTGCAACAAGCTGTAGAGAAACATAGCAACATATGGAATAATCATCATTTGCACATCTTAATATCTGTAAGACTTGTTCAGGCCAGTAGAACAGCTTAGACCTTAGATCAGGTTTAGGTTTTAGGTCCTCGTGGCTTCCTAACTGGGCCTTACCATGGGAAGCTTGCTCTAGCAAGTAATATAGATTTCAAGATCAGACTGTATCCAGTGGCCAATCATGTACATTCTGATATTATATAATGCTCATGAATATCTTCTACACATAGGGCAGAGACATCACACTTCAGCTGCCCTGTTCAGCCCCATGTGGTAACATGCCTTAAAATACCATAGTATGGTCTTTACCATACTATACCATACCATACCAAATACTTATTTCATGACACGGCTAGGTATGAGGTGTGGTATGCAAAAAATCAAAATGGCTCGATACGTGGGAGTGCAGTGTTTCTAGCTCCCTAGTGGTCAATCGCTTGACCACCTATTATTCCTTATTCTTGTTGGTTGTTCCAAGAGCACGTCGTCGAGGACATCACTGGAGTGTGAGGAGGATGACGCCGCCTTCATCATCTCCGAGGTTCTAATTGTACACGACTTTACCGATTCCTTCAATCGAACGCGGGAAGGTAAACATCTCCTCAATCAATGAGTAGAATAGACCTTCCCAGTTTTAGCTATGCCCCTCCTACCTCTAGCTAAGCTCAGCCCACACTTCGCCGTGTTGGAATTGATCGATCCCTGAATAGCCAGACTACTAATTTTCTGAAAACTATACAGGTAAGTTGTTGAATATTTTGTAACTAATTTGACTGGGTGTTGTTGCTGCCTATGGCAGCAACAGCGGCGAGTCAAAATAGTTTCAAAATATTCAACATGATACTTATTAAATAGTAAAGAGATACAATTCGTACAACAACGCATAGTCCGTCTTTCAATTATGCGTTCGTGACGTACTTGTCTACGTCATTCGTGACGTCATAATATCGGCATTGATTGCGATGTCATTCTGCACGTCGCGTAGTTGATTATGACGTCATATGATGGGTGGATGGACACAGTGGAAAGGTCCATTCAGTTGTCAAATGGAAAATATCCTCATTGCAACGTCAAAATTTAATGGGGTTTAATTTTGGCTTTTTTCTCTTGCAATTATATTGATAAAATATATTCGCTAGAAAAGAACAGGCTAATGAAATTGTTTAAAAGCCAATGCAGTCTCAAATGGATAAACTACGTAATACTATGGAATAGATTTTCATGAGTAAGCCAATTTTAGCTGGTTCGTAGCTTTGCCTCAACACTCGTAGAAAGATGGTGACCTCTTCAAAATAGGCCAATAAATACAACGAACATTCTTCCAGCAATCATACATGCAATGCACTCTGTAGAAATGCACACAAAACAGCATTCACTCATCAATTTAACAATGGTGGTAAACAATATACCATCATCATCAGAGAAGAATACTGACCAATATACCATCATCAGAGGAGAAGAATACTGACCAAATCATGTTAAGTAAACAGTTTTAACCTCTTGTGTCAACTTAATGGTCAAACTGACCAAAACAATTTCGCAGTGGTCTTCAGATATGGCTATTTGAAAGGCCTAGTGAGGAGTATGTTTGAATATTTGCCACTAGAATGACTGGCTCGGTAACCAGTAGTCGGTAGTCATTCTAGTGGTAAATTTTCAAAAATACTATTCTCTCGGTCTGCAGATAGACACTGGCTGAGTAAAAACTATATTTTTTAATGGTCAAGGCGGCGAAAAAAATTGAGGTAAATTTACAAAAAGTCTTCTAAAATTAAAATACCTTTAAAAATATTGTCCATCAAACTGTTTAATTAATATATCAAGTAGTATTTTGAGCGCTTTGAGGCGCTGTTGACCCAAACGAGATTAAAGCTAAGCTAAGATAAGATTTCACATTGCTAAATCACAACCATGTAACAGGCTAGAAGCTGACTCTGTACAATTTACAATATATCTTTTTAGCAATGGTTCATGACAGAACATCATATATGCAACATATATCAACATAGTATGGCAGCAGCAGTCCTTAGATATAACTTGTTTATTTCAGATACATGCTCGGGTGACGATGGCGGACAAGGTGAAACTGCACTTTGCCTTGAAGACGATAATGTCACTAGTACCCTCCAAATCGACTGCACAATTCTTGAACGTGGCGTTTTCCACAAGTGTAATTATGTGAGTACACGCCGGTATGTACACTCACCCACGCACATGTACGCACACGTCTGCACATATCCCGGCAGGAACACATGCCTTATTGTGTAAATGCACAAGAATCCAGTTTTTTCTATGCCCCGTCTATCACTTGTTGAGCCCACCCACTCTTCGCCCGTGCTGGGATCGATCGATTCCTGAACTCCCGGACTATCCAGAAAACTGTACAAGTAAGCTATTCATTATTTTGAAACTAATTGGATTGGATGCTGTTGCTGGCTACGAATTAACCTTGCAGAAAACTCCAGATGAGCCATGGGACAAATCATATGCACGCTCGATTGCTTACAATACCTCTGTCTGTAATATTATGTTGCCCATATTCCCGTACATCTTGTCTGTGGTTGATTTACAACCTGCCTTATACGCACCCCATAGGAAAAAAACAGATTGACAAAATATCATGTCAATAAGTCAGGGACATGTGTATTCTTATTGACCATACATATGCATAGCCAGCAACAAGGGTTGTTAAAATCTCAGATCATGTGTGCCGCTGTTAGAATGTCTAATTTTAGTAAGAGAAGTGATCGTGTGAAGAATGTGTATTAGGTTATGTACATTCCTCATTAACTACCTGCTCCATATGATCTTTAAATGATGGGGTACAAGATACATGTGTTGTGTTCCTGGACATGAACTTATAGAACGGCATATCTGTCATAGTTATGCAAGTAGTCTGGCATGAAAAACATAAATTACGTTATGTGATTCACGATATCAGGTTCACGCTCGCGCCGTAAGGGAAAGAAGGAATGTATTCTAGTATGTCTGTTTTCCCGCCTGCCTGCATGTATGTATGCCCGTCTGTCTGTGTCTTTCTCTTCGTCCGTCCGTCCGTCCATCCACCACCCGTCGTTCGTCTGTCTATCCGTCCGTCAGCCAACCTGTGTGCCAGCCAGCCAGCCAGCATGTGAGCCTGCCTGCCCATCTGTTAGTCTACCAGCCTGCATGCCTGCCTGCCTGTCTGTATGTCTGTATTGCTCTTTGTCTGTATGTCTGTCTGCCAGCGAGCCTGCCTGCGTGCCAGCCATCATGCTTGGCTGCCTGCCTGCCTATCTGTGTGTCTGCCTGCCTGTGTCTGTCTGTCTGTCTGTCCATCCGTCCGTCCATCCGCTATCCATCTGTCCGCCCACTATCCGTCCGTCCGCCTGCTATCCGTCCGTCTGTCTGTCCCTCTATCTGATTTGGCTACAATTTTAGAACAATAAAGGAACATATCATGCAAGATGATTTCGAAACTTTGGCTGTGATCCGGATAAAGTCGCCTGGATTAAAATCTGGATCTCTGTAACTACTTGTACAATTTGGCTCAAATTTTAGCGCATGGTGTGACTGTACATTATGATTCCACAAGATTAGGCTTCGTAGTGACTGAGCGATAGAATCAGCCAGGGCATAGGTAGCGTAGCAAGTCAGTATTAATGCTGTCATGTAGATTGTATCAGTCGCCTTTGCAAGGCGTTCAAGTTTGCTCAACAAGTTAAGGGTATTTGGTTTTAGCTAATACAGCCAATGAATAGTTGCAGTATTAGTTTGTTATCGTAGAAATGTAGCCATGTAGTTGAACCACAGTTGGCATTGTCGGCACATTCCTAGCGGTTTATACAAATATTTGATCGTGCAACCATGATAGTAGTTTTGTAGCACATCTTAATATCAATGTGTGACGTCATGTCGCCATGACAAGGGATCCATTTCTAACTCAATGGACCTTTCCATTTTTAGCTATGCCCCGCCCATCACTAGCTAAGCTCCACACACACACCTCGCCGTGTTGGGATTGATCGATCCCCGAATGCCCTAGCTATCAATTTCCTGAAAACTATGCAGGGAAGCTGTTGAATATTTTGTAACTATTTTGACTGTTTGCTGTTGCTGCCTATGGCACAGCGCCCAGTCAAATTAGTTTCAAAATATTCAACTGAATATTTATTAAATAGTAAAAGCAAATAATTTGTACAACAACGCATAGACCGTCTTCAAACATGCGTTCGTGACGTACTTCGTACTTATCGACGTCATTCATGACGTCATTCATTTTGATGTCATTTTACACATCACGCAGTTCATTATGACGTCATATGATGGGTGGGTACACTGGAAAGGTGAATTGTTGCGCTTGTGCGTGTTCTGATAGTGGCCGATTTAAATACCTTGGACGCTGAATTCCTAGAACGGCGATGACAACGACGACAATGACAGCAGCAGCAGCAATACCATCAACACTGACCGTAATAACTACAATAGTAATAATGACAATGGGAGAAATAATGCTTTCCATAGATGCAGGAAGAATAAAACCAAAAAAACACATGTGAAGACAATTAACACACACACACAAGGTGTTAGATTAGGATTCCTTAATGTATGCGCATTGAAACAAAGGCTACAATACCCAGAATTGGAAGCTAGTGTGAAAGGATTTGATATTTTACAGGGGCTTTAAAAATGGGGCTACTGACCCTAGAGGGGGGTGGGGTCTGGGAGTCATCCCCCAGAAAATTAAAAAATTGGATGACATGAGAAGCCATTTCCTGTGTTCTGAGTAATAAAGAAGCAGTTAGATTCCGCTTTCACTTTATAGATTTGTGTCTCGCCTGCGAAGCAGTATCGAGACATAGGTATCACTTTTCCGGCGGCGGCGTAAACTTTTAGGTTAAGTTTATATCTCAGCAATGCCTGATCCAATCGGTACCAAACTTGGGTGCATGGTAAAATACATCGAAAGGAAGCAGTCCGCCGATAAAAAGGCCATGAGGTCAAGGTTACAGGGGTCAGAGGTTACAGTATAATCTTTGTTAATATTTTACATTAAGTTTTTGCGTTAAATAAATGTTATTGCCTTGTATCTCAGCAATGCTTGATCCAACTGGAACCAAACTTGGGTACATGGTGATATACATCTAAAGGAAGCAGCATGCTGATGCAGACATGGGGTCATCGTTATGGGGTCAAAGGTCATGGTATAACCTTTGTTAATATTTTGTTGTTTTTGCGTTAAACAAAAGTTATTGCCTTGTATCTCAGCAATGCCTGATCCAATTGGAACCAAAATTGGATACATGGAGATATACATCGAAAGGAAGCGGTACACTGATGCAGGCATCATGCGTTAAAGATTATAGGGGTCAACGGTCACGGTATAATATTTGTTAATATTTTAGGTTAAGTTTTTGCGTTAGACAAAAGTTATTGCCTTATATCTCAGCAATGCCTGATCCAATTGGAACCAAACTTGGATACATTGTTACCGATAATGAGAGGAAGCAGCATGATGATGTTGGGGTCACAAGGGCAAAGGTCACTGTGACCTTGATACAGAACTCTGTTATTTCAACATTAAGGTTTTGCGTTTAGCAAAACTTCTCGGCTTATATTTCAGGATTCGTTAAGCCTGTTGTAACTGAACTTGGATACATGGTTACCTATAATGTTAGGAAGCAGCATCATAACATTGAGGGCAGAAGGTTAAAGGTAAACGTAACTGTGACAAACAGAAGACAGGCGAGACATTTAATTCCGCGGAATTCTTGTTTATTTCTCACTACCAATTGATCACGGTATTGAGGGTCAGGTTGGAGTTGCAGATGGATAGACCCACTTAGCCAGGTTAGTGCAGTGTTAATACGGTTTTAAATGGTTACTTATACTAATATGAGGGGCCGGGATCCCCAAGAAAATTGTGAAAAATAGATGCACTGAGAAGCCGTTTCTCGTGTTCTGATGAATAAAGAAGCACCTATATTTTTCTTACAGTATAAGCCCATTCTTAATGCGGGTGCTCTGCCCGCCCGTCCCCCCCCCCACTAAAAAAATGGTGTGTGGTGGAGTGGGTTGGGTACTGCAGCCCCCACAGCCGCCTCCTCCGCCGCCGCCGCCCCTGTTTTAGGACATGAAGAAGCGAAATTAGATGAAAATGATTTAATAGACGTTACAGATTATAATTTTTTTTCAAAAATCCGCACAAAAGTTGGGTGGAATTGCAACATTAGCTAGTAATAGTGTCTTCAAATACATAAAGGAAGTCCACACACATAGATAGTACGTACTATGGTTGTCCTTAAGTAAAGAATTAACATGCCTAGAAAACGAATTGATTTAGGGATGCATATACATATAGCCTGAAAACTCGCGGTATTCCTCTATAGACGCGTTTGATTAGATCGAAAATTAATAATATCAACAGATTTACTGTACGAACACATTATACCTTGTTAATGGGCGACTTTAATGGCAAGATAGCGCAGCTTCACGATTTTGTATTTGAAGATAATCAACTTCTAAATTTTGTAGAGATAGATGCAGAAGATATATCCCCGTACACTAATTTCATCGTACCATAGTGGATCTCACTACACAAATGTCGGCCAGATAATTATGGTCAGAGGTTGATAGAATTGTGTGAATACAACAACCTTGTCATATTGAATGGGAGATCAGGCACAGATGCAGTAATTGGCAAATTAACCTGTCATAATAGACTGTCGCAATAGACTACGCGCTGTCTACATACCAACTCCTTAACCGCATCTAGATTTTAATACTCTTGACTACTCGATCTATTTTCCAATGTCCACTGTGCGCTAACGCTAGCCTTGAGATGTCAACTCACGATTAACGAGAACACACCGGACAACATAAACGGATGGAGGAAGAATTGGCAAATGGAAAACTTAAAATAAAGAGGATTTTATTAATCAAGTCCGCGAACATCCCTTATTTAGCATACTAAGTACCTGCATAACAGATAATACCATAAATAAGCTTCCTGTTAAGGAGATTACCTCAACTGTAGCTACAATTTTCGAAAATGCAGCAACAAAAATATTTTTGGTAAAACTCGACCTACGCGGAAAAACAAACAGGCCATGGTTTAACCAAGACTGCCACCAATCTAGAAAATAATATTGCAAAGCCAGAAAAACATAACAAGTGAAACGAACAAGACAAACCCGAGAGGAAATGATCAATGCTAGTTAGCTGTATAAACAAGCAATGAATAGATCCATCAGGCAACATAAATTAATTCAGAAAGAAAATCCGAGAACTTAGTTCTAATGACCACAATCTTATTGGAAAATTATTAGTTAGAAATAAACAGGATATTTGTCCAATAGATACTAATACCATGTACGAGTTTGTCAAACGATTAAACGATCCCGCAAACGGAGCACCTCAGTCAAGATGGCCCTACACCCCTGAACTAGATAATGAAAGCAACTCTATCTAAACATGCCTATTACTGAAGCAGAAATCTCAAAAGCTATCAAACTATTGAAAAAGAAAACAAGGCAGCTGGATTAGACAAGATAATCAACGAATGCATTAAATCAACAGAAAATATCATGAAACATGTTTATAATTTTTATAAAGTTGTAGGCACGTCTGTGATCCTTGAGTCATGGACCAAAGGTATGATAATACCAATTTCTAAACAAAAAGAGATGCGAAAGACCCTAAGAGTTATACACACATCACTTTACTAAGTTTCACATCAATTATCAGCAGTAGAATAAATAAAGTATTAAACGATGATGAATGACCATTAAAGAAACAAGCTGGATTTTGACATGCATATTCAACAACTGACCACATTTACACGTTATTCTAATTAATATAAATATTTCAAAATCGAAAGAAGAGGCTATTGCACGTTTATTGACTTTGAAAAGGCATTTGATACAGTTTGGAGACCGGGGCTTTGGCGAAAGTTAATCTCTCATAAAATAGATGGTAAAGTTTTTAAAGTAATTCAAAGTAAGTACAATAACAGCAAATCAAAGATAAAACTACACAATGAACTATCTGAAATGGCATGTACCCTTGGAGTCAGACATGGTGAGAATCTTTAGAAAGTAACAATTGTAAAACAATAGAGCTGAACAATACAGACAATATAGACAACGAATTATCAACGTTCCTCAACCTATTAATCTTACTGTACGCCAACAATACGGTCATCATGGTAGAAAGTGTTTAAGAACTGCAAGAATCGCTTGATAAATTAATGCTTATGCAGACCAATGGAAGTTAAGACTATACAAGGATAAAACAAAAGTGTTAGTATTTGTAGGCACAAAACGTTATTACAAAAAGCTACATTTTAACCTCAATGGACATCCATTAGAAATTGTAGACTGCTATAATTATCTAGGCATTAACTTTTATTTTAATGGGCGTCTCATAGCCGCAGAAAAACATGTGACTGAACAAGCTTGTACGGCGCTGTGCTCGCTAAATCTCTAGCTCATACACTATACTTGCCAAGTGAGTGCCACTTAAAATTATTCCACAAAACTCTCGAGACAATTCTGTTGCACAGCACTGAAATCATAGGGTCAATATCAAAGAAACTGGTGTACATTTTTCAACCATTTTGTTGGAAGATGTTGCTGTCTGCGACAGCACCATCTCCCACCAAATTTGTTGAAGAATGTAAACCCGTTCATCTGTTAAGTTAAAAATGAAAATTTTAAGATGGCCAAATCTTCGAAAAAGTACTATCTATCCTCCGACACACACTGAAAGTCACACATAGCACACCAATGTGAATGCTCCATGGAGAGCTTGGTGAACTACCATTAAAATTACTTGTTATACAACGCATTGTAAATTACTGGCTTAAACTAATCTCTGGAAAGCAATCTAAAATAAGTATCCAATAAATATACTCTAAACGACAACCTCCAAAACAACACACAATATAAATGGCAAAATCATGCTAAACGAACACTGGAAGAATGCGGTATGAGCTACATATGGGAATGACAGTTTGTAAATAGCACAAATGAAGTAAAAATCCGCATTAAGAAAAATCTTGAGGATCATTCATGCCAAACTGGAAATTGGAGAATCGTGGAAGGGTAAAACATACAACGCCTTTAAGGAAACCTTTGAGATGGATACATAATGACTTTCACAAATTTAGGACTAGTAACTATATTATGCCTGTAGAGAAGGGGAGATGAGATAGAACACCTAGAGAAGAGCGTATTTGTAGATTATGCAACGGAAATGATATAGGTGTCGAATACCACTTTGTATTTATATGCAAATATTTAAAAAACGAAAGATTAAAGTATCTACCAAAACACTACTACAATCTACCAAACTACTTTAAAATTTCTAAGCTATTTTCCACAACAAATGTAAAACCTTTGTTCAAACTATGTACGTTTATTCGCATGATCACTGATACATTCCGAGCAAGGTGAACCCAACAGAGCCAAAAAAACAGAACATCATCTAATTACTCTAGTTGTAAAGGCATAGTACCATTGTCATTATTACCGACGACGATGGCTACGACGATTACGACGAGGGCGACGACAACAACACCAACAACATGGGTGTAAAGCTGTAAATTTACTGTCTAATATATTTCAGAAAAATATATAATTAAGTAAGCGACCGATAATTTGTTAACCCTTTCATGGCGATGATTGTCAAAATCAGTTTCCACAGTGGCCAATAGGAGCGTCCATTTGAAGGCTGGGAGAGTATTGTTTTTAGGTGTTGCCACTGGATTGACAGGATAGATTTTCGAAGAAGTGTTCTCTTGGCATGCAAATGCACATTCAATTATTCTTGACAAAATTTACCCATCATGTTGATTATAATATATTGATGATAATAGTGGTAGTAAAACATGATGAAAATAGTAATAAGGATAATAGTGGTAATAATAATTATAACTGCGCTCACAATAATAATAATAATAATAATAATAATAATAATCTGTACTCTGCCTGAAGGAGAAAATTGGAAACCAAATTACCAATTTATCACTGTTTTGTGATCTGGGTGTAAATACATATTGTGCCCGATTCCATTGTGCAATTGTTACAATAAAATGTTTAAATCAAATTGCCTATTGCTTAATATTGTAAAACTAATATGAGGGGTGGGGTGGGGCTGCTGCTGGCAGCAACAACTCAGTCAAATCAGATAGCAAATATTCAACATATATATTTATGTCCGTCAAGCGTACGAATTATGTCTGATGAATGTACAAATTAAATCAATTTATGTCAAATTAATAATATGTATAATTGTTCATAGTATTTTCACATTTTAAGATAATTGAGCCAGACACCTTCATCTCGAAATGTAGTCGCGTGGCTGAGATCTGTACTACATGCACGTGCGATCCAGATGCCGCTTGGAAGACCGTTTGCGAGACTCTGAATGAATACGTTTGCCAGTGCGAAATTGAAGGAAATGTACACATCGACTGGCTTCCGTACCATCGTTGCTGTAGGTGTAATACTAGCATAACTAGTAGTACAGTAAACAATGCAGTAATGTAATTATCTGCTGCGTCAATCAGAGTGTATGATGTGTCATATGCATATTTGCCTCCAACTAATAAAATGCTATCTGTTATGGTGTCGTCTGCGTGTGACTGAGAAAATGAGACATTGGAATCACTCATTCTGCCAGCGTCGTCGTCGCCAGGAATGTATTTGGTTAACCGTCTGCGTGCTGATTTGTACCGAAATGTTTTGGGAGGTATAACTTGGGGCGAGATGAATATTTTGAAAACAAATTGACTGAAAGTTGTTGGCGGCTAAGCCACCAACAACTTTCAGTCAAATTGTTTTCAAAATGCTAAATTTGTACCGACATGTTATAGGGGGTATAACTCAGGGCTGGATGAATCTTTTGAAACTGCATCATCAATAATTTGAATTGTGGTAACCATTACTATGTTTCACTTTGTTATGTTTAGATTATTAGCCCAAGGGGTCAAGTGAGCTTATGTCATGGCAGCCATCCATCGGGCTGTCCATCGTTCGTCCATATGCATGTATGGCTGTACGTCCACCTGTCTGTTCGGAATGTATGTCCGTCTGTCTGTCCATCCATCTCTGATAATTATTTATTGTCAACGCAACTACTCCTGGGGTTTCCAACGGATTAGCGTGAAATGTCGTGCACATTATCAATATGATGTGCATGTGCTTTTGTGTGCATGTGCAAGGAAATGTTTCATTACAGAGTTATCCACCATTTAAAATCTTGAAGCCAGAACGACTGCATTGCCAATCATTTATTGTCAACTGCTACAGTTTAGCTAGGAGTCCTTTGAAACTTAGTAAGTGGTATCATTACGATGTGCATGTACTATCTGTATGGCTGTACGTCCAGTCGTCTGTACAGAATGTGTCTGTCTATCTCTGACAATCATTTCTTGTCAACGCAACTCCTCGTAAAGTTTCCAATGAGTTAACCTGAAATTTAGTGCACATTACCAGTCTCACGTGCAGGCGTGCATGTGCTTTTTGCGCCCCCGGGAACGTATTCATTACAGAGTTATAAATACCTGGAAGCTAATACATAACTTCAAAATACCTGCATTGATTCATGCAAAATTTCTTTATCATCTGAGTATATTTGTTACTACTGGTGGGGTGATATAGCTATCAGCACCTCCATCTGTTCATCCGTCCGTCTCTATGTGTCCATTTGTCTGTAATCATTTGTTGTCAACGCAACTCCTACAGTTTATTTGTGATTCCTGTGAACGTTGGTCAATGTTACCAGTACCACCTGAAGATGTGCATTTTTTTTTTTAGTCAAAATTCATCCATATTTCCCAGAGTTTTATTCCTCTGAACAGGTCAAATTCATCACAATTGTGGGCCAGATTTTCAAAAGCTTTGAAGCTATGCTCGCAATCTTTTTAATTGTTCCTATTACTTCAATACGCAGTGCTATTTTTCTTTTTCAATGAAATCTGTCAATATTCTCCAGAGTTGTCTCCCCTGAAATAATTAAAATTCATCAAAATTGTCTTGTTCGTGCCAGATCTCGAAGAATTTTGAACCACTGCTCTCAATTCCCTGTGCCACTGAGTATCTTACTTGAAGAAGCAGTACTATGATTCGGTTTCTAAGAAATTTATCCTTGTTTACCAGAGTTATCTCCCTGATTTTCATGTCCATGGCTAATCTTTGAACGGAATTGAACCTGCACTTGCAAATCTTTCTCAGTAGATATATTCAAGATGCAGTGTCGGGATTTTATTTTTTATTGATTATCTTTAATAAAATCGACTTGACAATTAACGTTATGTCAACTCTGGATGTAGGTTTATCTTAAATGTTTGGATCCAGGGTGGGAGTGGAGTGAATATGCCGTTTTCTTGTTAAAATGCATCACTTCCTTAGCCGCTTTTTTGGATTTCAAAGGGATTTTGACTAGAAGATTCCTATTGTCGTTCACTCTAGAATTTTTTTGGTCAGTTTTTGGGTGAAAATCTTGGATGGAAATTATTTAAAACGATACTCCTCCTTAGTCAATGACCCGGTTTACACTCAATTTGTGCAGACCTACCCCATGGTGATAACCTCCGAAACAACAATTCAGAATTTCCATTGTTAGAATTTTTTGCCAGCCATCTTGGATATTCATAACTTCCAGAAATCATATAGGAAATGAATGGTAACAGCTTTAAATGGCCGGCTCTCAAGAACCACCTGGTGGGCTTTATTACAACACATGCCCGGTAGCAACCATATATTCTAACGAGATATATCTTTTCTTCTGCTACTCTGTTTTATTTGGCCTCATATTTAAAACGCACGCACGCACGCAATCACGCACACTCCCGCACGCACGCACGCACGCACGCACGCACGCGCGCGCACGCACGCACGCACGCACACACACACGTAGTCGACAGGGACAATAGAAATGGGTCTCACTCCATCCGCCCATGCGGACGAGCGGGCGTCTATGTGCGTGCGTCTGTGTGTGTGTGGGTGTGTGTGTGTGCGTGCGTACATTCCGCGTGCTAACTTAGGCTAGCTTACATGAATTCAGTTCAAATTTCACTCGGATTGTTTGGACAAAATCCGGCTGTAATCACTGGGATTATCCCCCCATTGAGTTCTTGTTCGGTAACCTCAGTTAACCTGCATGAATTGAGTTCAAATTTCGTAAATACATCGCTCCTCATGAGACATTGACTGGGAATGCATTAGGCTAAAAAATACTGGTCACCAGAATTATCCCCTTAATTTAATAGGTAAAAATATTTGTATTCAAAAAATTGGAGTTGTGCTAAAACGCCTGGGTCAGAGGACGTGTGGCCAGAACTAGTCTTTTATTCATTATTGTTTGAGTCAATAGTAATCAAATCTAGACGCACGATTGCTTATGCCAAGATGAAGCAAGGTTGTCATTATGTCAAACTATAGGGTCATTTTTGTCTAGCCTTCACGAAGTGAAGAGATTTTGATTTTGGGAGAGGGTGGGGGTGGGGTGGTGTCAGCGTCCGGTCATGTTAGGCTTTTTAAATTGCACCCACAAAGGGGGGGGTTATCCGATTTTAGTAAAACTACAGAATCAGTCTATGCAATGCTTAGAACTATTCTGCATCAACATACTTCTGATTATTTTCAGGGTCCAGGGTTATAGTTCTTGGCTGCGTTAAGCTTTTTAAAACAACATTTTCACCCACAAGGGATTGTCCGATTTGAATAAAACTTCACTGATTTGTTCTATACGATGCTCAAAATTAGTCCATACCAAAGAGAAAAAGATCTTAAAATTCTTTCCATATTTTTTTGGGCGTTTAAACTTTGATTATTTTAGTGTAGCTTTGTATGCATGTTATATGTCCGGTTTGTGTTGCATTAAGCTTTTTTCAAACATTTGCAGCAGCAATGGGGTTATCCGATTTAAATAAAAACTTAACAGATTTGTCCTATACGGTGCTTAGTGCTAGTCCGCATTGGAATGATATCGGTTTTAAAAATGTTTCCAGACTTTTACGGCGCTTGGACCTATTTTATGGATGCTTTGCATGCAGGTTATATGTATTATGCCGTGTTTTTCAAACGACATTTGCATCGAATAAAACTTCACAGAGTTGTGCTATATGATGCTTAGCTCACATAAAAACTGAGATTTCTAAATTTTTTACATTATTACTGTGTTTAGATTGTAATTATTGTATGTCTGATTGGAATCCACGTTATGCTTACTACGCTGTTGTTAATGTTTTCTCATATGACTTAATCAGCAAAGACTTATCCAGTTTCGATAACATGTTTTAATTTGCCATATAGGCTTTGCTTTTGCTTGTAATCATTGTACTGCAGGTTAATAACGGGCAACAAGGCTTTATGGTTCAGTCTCAAAGCTATGCTTCTCAGAAGCTATGCTTGCCCGTTGTGTAGTGCCATGGGTACTTTGATTTGACGAGTGGATTGTCAAATTTCAAAATGAGACTATTAGGTGGCCCATCATATCCTGTGATGTACAATTAATATACAGCTAAGCTAGTTGCTATCTTCTGATAGCTCTGGTTCTATATCTGTACATGGGTTGGAAATTATTTTTTTACAGAATATTTAGTCCAGGGCAGACCGAAACCTGCGGCAGCCGAGTCCCGCAGCAACTTAAGAAGGCAAGATATTTGGTATCTTGTGATACTTATTTTCATCTTTTGCTTCTCCCTTTTAGTGTTAGGGTTTTATGTTAATTGCATTTTGTGATTCTATTCAAGATTGCTTGACCCTTTGAAACCAAATATGGACACAGAGTTGTCAATACCAAAGCTCTTTATTTTTGGGTACTAAAGCGGAAGCAAACAAGCAGCGGCCGTGGGTTTTAAAAACCAGGCACGCATGTACAGCTTTGAAAACGTGAAGAGGTTATGGTTTTGCAAGCGTGTTCGTTCATCCGCATTCCATGCTTATGTGCGCTGGTCTGTGTCCGTGTAGATTTTTCATTTTCGTTTTTCGATAAGTCGGCTTCTGCTTGAAGTACCTTGATTATTGACAAAACCTTATTAGTGTGTTATCCATAGAATAAAAAGCTGGCTATTAATATTTTGGGCCTGTCCATCCATTCATCCATACATCCATCCACCCATTAAATTTAATTAAATCAATACGGGATTTGTGGCAGCCTTTTACTATGGCTAGAAAACTACCTTCACAAAAGAAGTCGATTTGTATCAGTAAATCAAACTAAACACCTAAAAAAAAGTAAGTTCCCCCCTAAATATGAGCTAATATTTTCTAAGGTATATAACTGACTGCAATGCAAGTTCTCACAGATCACCGGTCCCACTATAGCACCAATATGAGAAATTGATTACCTCATAGACTTAGCCGTGGCTGACTGAGCGAGCACAAAAGGCAAAATTGACCCATTTCAAAAGTTGCGAAATCAGACATATCCTATGCTAGAGAAATTTCACTCATTCAGGCACTAGCTGTGTGTACAGTTGTGTATTTAAACAATGGCACGTTTATCAAACCAGAATATGGCAATTGCCATTGGTCTTTTGGAGGCCAATCCAGTGAAGCAGGTTGCGCGTAGAATGGGCGTCAGCCCAAATGCAATCAGAAAACTGCGCCAAAAATTCCAGCAGACAGGTGAGGTAAAAAATCGAGCGAGGATTGGCAGGCCAAAAGTCACAACTCCGGGCCAAGATCGTCTGATCACAAACCTGACACTTCGAAGGAGAATATGCACAGAAAGGTAGATTCGGGATCAGCTCCATGCAGCTGCTGGAGCTGGAGCCAGACGCATCAGTGAACAAACTGTGAGAAATCGGCTTCATGGTGCTTGACTGTATGCTCGCCGATTGGTAAAAAAAAGGCTGTTCTGTTACTGCGCCATAAGCAAACACGTCTGGAATGGGCAAGAAATCATGAACGTTGGACAAGGCAGCAATTGGCAAATGTGATGTTCACTGATGAGATGCGGGCCTGTCTCAGACACATTGATGGACGGAAACGTGTATGGCATCGTCGGGGCGAGCAGCATTCAGAATGCTGTGTGCAACCTGTGACAGCATTTGGAGGAGGCAGTGTCATGGTGTGAGCGGGCATCAGTGCAAGAATAAAGACTGCCCTCATTCCTATCAATGGTAACCTGACTGCAAATCGCTATGTTACTCAAATAATCGAGCCACATCTATTACCATATGCCGCTGCCATGGGGAATGGATTTCTTCTCATGGATGACAATGCGCGTCCTCACCGGGGAAGAATCGTTAATGAGTTTCTCACAAACAACGGTATTCAGAGAATTCAGTGGCGGTTTAACTCTCCAGATCTCAACCCCATAGAGCACATTTGGGATCAGTTGAAGTGGGCTGTTTACAGCAGAGTTACAGATGACACTATTCTTGGTGACATGCATCGCTTGCTACAGCAGGAGTGGATGGCTATCCCACAACGTCGTATCACCAGGCTCATTAACACTATGAGGGATCGGTGTCGTAACGTGATACAGCGCCATGGAGGATACACTCGTTATTGACTTTGTTACATCTGTGATCAAGTGATTCACTGTATCTTTGTTATGATTTGACTTAACGCTCAATGAAATCTCATTTAATGAAATGAATTGTTAATTAATAAAATTGGATTTCGCAACTTTTGAAATGGGTCAATTTCGCCTTTTGTGCTCGCTCAGTCAGCCACGGCTAAGTCTATGAGGTAATCAATTTCTCAAATTGATGCTATAGTGGGACCGGTGATCTGTGAGGAATTCCTTTGCAGTCAGTTATATACCTTAGAACATATTAGCTCATATTTATGGGGAACTTACTTTTTTTTAGGTGTTTATCAGAATTAGGCGACATTCAAGCAGGCGTGCCTCAAGGGTCGGTTTTAGGGCCACTTTTATTTTCTATATATGTAAATGACACTGCCGATAATTTGGCGAATCTAGCGTGCCTCTTTGCGGATGACACCACTTTATGCTGCTCTTCAAACAGTAGTAATGTTATGGAGGTGTCCTTAAATCGTGATCTAACCAAACTAGCTGACTGGGCAGATGACTGGCTTGTTAAATTCAATCCAGAAAAGACTGTGTGCGTGTGCGTGTGTGTGTGTGTGTGTGTGTGTGTGTGTGTGTGTGATTTAGTGGTCGAGCAAATAATGATAATGACACACCTGCTCTTGTATTTGGCAATAAGAATCTTGAATATTTCAGAGACTCACAAGCACCTGGGGGTCACCCTATCCCAGAATCTTAGCTGGAAAACTCATTGATTCTATATTTAAAAAATCTACTAAAGTACTTTCGACTACGAGAAAACTCAAATTTACTTTAAATTGATCCACACTTAATACAATCTGTTTCCTATCTTGTGTGTGGAACGGTTGTACTATTGATGATGAAATTAAATTGGAAAGATTTCAACTTGAAGCTGGTCGAATTGTGACAGGTCTCCCTAGATTCTCCTACATAGCTAGCATTTATAATGAAACGGGGTGGGAGACATTGAAAGACAGACGAAGGCAGCAGCAACTCATAACGTTACACAAATTACTGTGCGACGACAAGGTACCAGATTTTATGACGGACATTACACCGACACGCACAAATACAACGGAGCGCTACAACTTACGCAAGCCACACAATGTCAATGTGCCTCTATCATGATTGGAAATATATTTTAAAAATTGTTTTCCCCAAGCACCATTCAAATCTGGAACACACTCGAAAACAAAATACAATCAGAATAAAAAATTTCAAAATTTAAGAGGCCAATAAAATTTAGAAACTATATCCCTAAACACAATACAAAGACAGCCCTTGTCACAACAACTACATATGTATGTTCCTTTGACGAGTCACTCGCTATGCAAACTAAATACATCACTATCCGTCCAGGAAAATGAATACATCTTCAAACAAGTTCAAAATTATATTCACGCTACTGGCAGATTTTAACCTCATATTTTCGCAACGTTTGATATGATGTAGGATTAGTCCGTATTTTTTTTGTCATGGTTACATGGTTATGATACGAATGACTATAGATATATTATATACTTTAGATTTTTGCTTCCGCTTTCGTTACTGTTAAATGTTTATGGTAGAAATGACTATAGATATGCTATATACTTTAATGCTTTATTTCCGCTGTCGTTACTGTGTATATACTTGTTCCCTTACTCACAATTAATGTATTACTCTCCTATTGCTTTTCGGGCCATCCACGATAATGCGATGCCACAGACGAGGACGACAGGAGAGGGCATGATGGGGATTTAATAAAGCCTCGCTAAACCGTTAACCTCCTAAACTTTTCATTCCAAGTTATGGGGAGGTTAAATGTTCAGATTCACCTAAATACACAGGAGTGGAACCATTTTGAATGTGCTGTGTTGGGCGGGGTTGGAGGTGACTGGATCTCATTTCTCGTTTCTCTTTCGTTTTGTTTCGTGTAAGAACCGAGATGAGAAGACCTGGTGAAAGCACGGTGGGAGTTGAGAGGAAGGGTTGGGGTGGGTAAATGGGGGTAAATGACGACGGTATGGAATAACCACGAATATGGTCTGTTAATTCAATTATTCGTATTGTTTAATCTATTATATTAATGGCTAGCTGCTATCCGACAATGACAGTGTTTGAAGGAGCTGTTCTTTTCTTTCCTATTCTTTTTAAATCTGTTTACATCGTTTTTCTCCCCTACATCTCTCTCTCTCTCTCTCTCTCTCTCTCTCTCTCTCTCTCTCTCTCTCTCACCTCTTAATTTATTGTCTCTCTCACCTCTGTTTAGTGTTCGCAATCATTGGCTGCTTATAGTAATTCTGTAGGGAGAGGGCAAATCTAAGTTGTAAGAACTTGTGCCCTATCCCATTGTGCAATTGCTACAATAAAATGTTTAAATCAAAAATCCACCCATCCATCCATCCACCCATCCATCTATCCATTCATTAGATGCACGTCTAACCATGTATGTGCGTGTTGATTTCTGGGTTTCCTTTGATAACCTAGCTTCTACTTGGTGTACGTTAATGAAGTCTTGTGTCTAGGGTGGCCATAGTGATAGGAAGAAGTCTATTCTTTTTCTGGTCCATTTATCCATACATCTGGTTACGCATGAGTCCATCCGTCCATCATTTCATCCACCAAATTATCAATGGCTTCAGTGGTATTGTGGGGTTTTGTTTTAGAACTTATGTCATATTTTCAGCAAATAAGAAGAAACGGTTGCAGATTAAGACATGCATCGCAATACAGGTCAAAAACGAGGCAGATCCTGCTGATGTAAAGCCTATCTTCGACTGGTATGTATGTGTAAGAGTGTATGTTTACATGCGTGCACGTGTATTTGTTGTGGCCATGTGGCTGCTGTCCTGTGGTCGTTCCCCCTCCCCCCACCCTAGCTGTCACCCTCTTTCCATCGGCCCCAGGCCAGAGCACCAGTCAGGCAGTGAGGAACTCGGTCCGTCGAGGATACGGAGGCTGCCCAAGCTCGTGAGTCCCCCCTGGGGGTCGTTCAGGTTTCTGTGCTGGTCTCTGGGCTTGTGACGCCGTCCCCATCACGTGAGTTTGGGGCTCCCCCCCCCCCACAAATATTTTGTGACCGGAGCAGTCAGACATCTCCTTGGAGATGCGCAGGTCCAGCCGGATATTTTCAGCATGACTGAAAACGACTATTCGTCAACGATGTGGGTGGTTCCTCGCTGGTGGTGAGTGTGCCGGTCGCATCATCACTGTCCATGGGTGGGACATCGGGGCACTTTGAAGCCATTCTGGTTCTGGGAATCTCATTAAGTCGGCAGCGCGGCTGCCGCCATCTTTCTCCCCTTTCTCTTTCAATCTGAGCAGAGGAGGGTGCCGCAGATGTGTACTTTCGTCTCAGCCAAGGCAGGCAAAACTGTGGGAGTGGTAGAAGTTGAGGTGGCATCTGTAAGAGTCGTGGTTGCAGAGGACGAGGTATTGGTTCCTATGGTGGTCGTTCATGCAATAGAGGTTCCTGTGGAGGTGGCTGCGTTGACGGGAGTTTGAGTGGTGGTGGCATTGGTGGAGGAATTCGTTCGGGTTAATCCTGCGGGGAACGAGAAAATGTGGCAGATAGTCCACTGGCTACTGTTACACTATTTAGAGGGTGCGGTCTAAGTGAGATGCGCAGAGCTACTGAACAAGAAGTGGATTTTTTGGTGGAGGTTTTGCGCGAGCCGCATAGGGTGTCACCCGCATAGAAAATTGCAACACAGGTTGATGTCCATATTCATTTCTGCAAAAGCAACGTCGCTACAATGCGATCATTTGTGAGGCATGTTGAGCTGTGCATGAGATCATCGTTCGTAAGTTATGGCTAAGATGAACGATCTCTTTTAGAACGTTCCTTTAGGCGAAAGTGGAACAGCCGCTTGAAAACATTAAAAGAATGCTAAAAGACGCTTAAGGCGATATATCTATAAATCTGTAAGATATGAAAACTAGATTAGTGAGTACATTTAAGATTTTCTCATGCATAGTTCACATCCTAAACGTGATAGAGAAAAGGTTCAGTCTCAGTCAAAAAAACGGCCTCGCGGGTGCAGTGTGTAGGTTTTGCTATTGCGGGCGCTGCTGACTTTTAACCAACCTTGGTAGGTATATTCTCAAGGCACAACGTTGTGCGGTGATTCAATCCTCGATGGTCAAAGATCACAAGCTGGGCAGGCGGCACTTCTATGAATGGGTGAAAGTATGGTGATTACTTGCATACGGTGCTTTCACAAAGAGGTAGTGTGAGAGAATTTAGTCTATCTCACGGCTTTGACAGAAGTAAAGCAGCATAAGGTAGAATTAGAATCGGCAGTCCAGGAAAAGGTTATGTCGTCATAGTACAAATGCCCTTCAGAACGAGAACAACAAGCGGCAAAATCTGAACTGGGGTGGAGGTTTCTACCAAACTGAGGTTTCTCGAGTTTCTTTGTAGCAGATGAAGTGCAGCAGAGGCGCTTCTAGGCGATGTTCCAGGGCAAGAGGAACCAACAATTCTGCCGGTGTTCAGTCGAATCTACTTCTCTTCAGAGTCAGAAGACGGTGTGGAGGTTTAAGTCAGCGAAGCTTTCTGAGTGGAACGGGTGCAGTGAAGGTTGTTGCTGAAGGCGGAAGAATGTAGGTCGTTAGTTAGGCCGCTTTACAAATCGGTATTTCAAAAATAGGTTTCTCTGATGCCTTTGTAGATGTCAGGCCACTCTGAGTGATTAAAGCCCTGATGGTCCCGCAGAGCAATTTCCTCATAAATTTCTGAACCTGAGGGCGAGACATATACCATCGACCAGGGACATTGGTGAGGAAGGCAGGGAGAAAACTTAGGCAGGTTGGTCAAGAAATGAATTTATTGGCTTGATTGGCATCTAGAGTCACTGATTCCATGTCCCATTCACGCCAGATCTAGGCTGGTTTTATTTCAGTCTATTATTGTGAACTTCCGCGGGTTTTTTTACTGTACCCATTTATACTCCTGTGTTGAGAGAGGCAACGAGGAGTGAAGGAGATTGCCTATGTTTCCAGCGATAGTCAGTTTGCCGAACAGAGAGCAGTTTAATTTTGGTTTGGTTGGCGTGTAGTTCAGGTCGCTTTTAAACAAGTCCCATTCACGTGGGGCAGCTTAAATTGGTTTGCTTGGCATCTATCGAGTCCCTGATTCAAGGTCCATTTCATGCCATTCTAGGTTGCTTTTATTTCAGTCTATTATTGGTAACTTGCCCAGCTTTTTACACTGGTACCCACTTATGCCACTGCGTCGAAAGAGGCAACAAGGAGTGAAGGAGATTGTCTATGTTTCCAGCGATCATCAGTTGGATGAACAGAGAGGCGATCATGGGGTCGGCAGTTTCATAGCTCTGCTCGTTACCACCTGAGTTACCGCTTTCGCTAAGGGCAGCTTAAATCGCAGATCGAGTAGCTTTTATACTCCCAGCTCTGCATCTAATTATCTTGTGGCGAATGGCTGGCTTTCTTACGAGTTGTCCAGCCAATTAGTGGTAGTATTTTCGGTTGTGCTGGTCTTAACAGCAGTAGCGGGAGCCACCGAGTTCAATGGCGAGGTTGCATTCTGTGTTATATTTCTCCAAGTACGTTCAGGGATCTGAAATTTTGCATATGTGTTTCTCTGTCTTGACCTGGCATTATTATCACGAGGAAGCGGAACCTTCACGCTTTCTAGAAATACTAAACATTCCTGGAAACTTTTGTGATCGTAGCCATTACGAGGAAGGAGTCGTGCAAAGATCATGTATAAACAACTAAGTGTCCAGCCAGTCATCGGCATCGTGCAAGCATGGCTGTATCCCATTCTATGGAAATAAACCCTGTCTAATATGGATGTAGTCCCAGTGGCCCAGCACATGCGCAGATGGGACAAATCGTGTCTTGCTCTGGGCATAGCCATCCACAGGGTGGCCATAATAAAGTAAATAGTGCAAACCACCTGAACTCCAGATCTTCCCAATATTAGCTCTAAAACAGCACAGTTTGTGAATGCCAGAGACACAATACACGATCTTCAGACACGCCATCATACTTTATTATCTGTGCTGTTATATAGATCTAGAAAACACGTTTGTACTGGATACTTTTTACCTAAAAGTGACCGCACATTATGCCGACGCGATGGCGACACGACGCGATTTAGAAAATCGCTCGGATGTGCGGCAGAAACCGATGGTGACACGACAAGCAAGCGACCGATCGCCTCTAGTAGTAGTATCGGAATTAAAATGATACCACCTCCCTCAACTGGCTGCCATTCGGCGATCCGTGGCCCCCACTGCCCTCTCAATCCCTGGAGCATAGGTTGTTGAGATGGGGGCCACCACGGATCGCCGAACGGCTGGCTGGTAGTATAGAGTCTGAACGCCCATTTAGAGACAAGGTCTTGATGTGCTCGGTAAAGGGTAAAGAGTAATACTGTCATGAAACAAAAAAATAAAATTAAAAAATTAAAAAACAAACTCCCGCGCCCCACCCCTTCGGGAGAATCCCCACGTTTTCGCCGGCCCTGTCTGGCCAACCGACCTCTCTCTATCTCTGCGGGGGTTTTAGGTGGGTCTCTGTTGCTCCTATTTTTCGAACTTGGTACCATCTAGCTTTTTGAGAGATTTGAACCATGGTTTTTTTTTATTAGAATTCAGTGCTGTTATCAACTGAGCCAACGGAGAACCGATAATTAGATTACAAATAATGATACTAATGTTATCTCAAAATGATGTCAAGATCTAGAGGGACTGATAAGCGCAGCAATACAGCAATGCGAACACAACTTATCAGCTATAATTACTAATGCATACATGGTTGAGGTAGTTAATGCGTTGGTTCGTCGTTTTGTGTTATTAGCAAACTTAAAATCACAGGTTCAAATCTCACTATTAGCATTTGTGGATAACTCGACCATTTCTTGTCCGATTTTAAAATGGTAAACAGTTTTGAAATTCTCGCTTCATTTCGGTCCTGATCGGTACCAAGAACGACGAGAATGAAGTGATCCCCAATACCAACTCGGTACAATATAAGCATATACTCTCTCACAATACTGACACGTGTTGCCAGGGAAGATCTGACGCGTGCGCATGGGTGCTACGTGTTCTTACAGACTTAGCCATACCTCTCTCATAGGGCTTTATACACGCGTACTATCCTATCCAGGGGGCATGCTCGCACCCGGAGCGGGCATCCCATACCCGGCCTAGCTGTGATGGCCCGTACACGTCCAGCCGATCGGCGCTACATGATCACGTGATTCGATGTCTACAATTACTCTTGACCCGCACAGTCACATAAAACCCATGATTGCAGACCACAGACCCTCGAATGGGCCAAAGTCAAGAATATTAGTTTAGCCCACCGATGTGCTAACACCCAATTAGACACAGACAGCATCGATAATGGTATACCACATGTGAACGCACAACCATACATTACGTTAAACACTCAAAACACTCAACTACGTGTAAACGCTCATCTACAAACAATATTACACACAATGGGCCTGAGCGCCTTGTGATCAACCCCACACACATCTGAATGCCCATTTAGAGACAAGCATCCACTATCACATCGACACGACGGACCCCCCCCCCAAGGTACTGATCGCCAGCACCACACATAATAGGGTCTGAACGCCCATTTAGAGACAGGCATCCCCAGTGATATAAACCATGATTACTGTTGCACAGCTTCACACTATTGCAAAGCAATTCGACCTTAGAGGCTACTCTAAGGTCAAGAAAGCTGACCTGCTCCAGATGATCGGACAGGCCCGTGCCGAGGAGTTGCAGAAGCGACTCTCCTGAGCAATGAAGATGGAAAGGTTTCCAATGCTTACCAAAGAGGATCCTTGGAATCCCCACAAGAAAGCGCAGCAGATACGTGAGCTTCGTCAATTGGACGAGAAGGTGACTGCTAGCTTGCGAGCCAAGATGGTAGCCAGGCAGATGGTGGACCATCCACTGGAGCACTTACCTCCCCTACGCAGAATCACTAAGCGAGTGATGAGGGGGCCAAGGTCTGAATCCTTAGCCCAGACCATGAGGCGAGAAGGCGAACAGATTCTCGAGCAGCGTCTCGGCGAAAGGGAGACAGAGGATAGAGGATGCCGGTCAATACACTGGTAATTCTTCAGAGGTCTAGGAGACGTCCAGAACGCCTTCTCCCTCCGCTGCACCCATAGCTATCGTATCCGTTATATCGAAGACGGTAGGGTGATGCTCTTCCACAAGAATGCTCCAAGGAGCCCGTGGCTGAACACGATAGGAGCAGCTCAGGACTGGGTGTCGACATGAGAGCAATCCCGCCTTGACACAGACAATATCAATCGACCCAGCACCAAGTGGGCTTTCGTTCGATCAGTCGACTGCCAACCTCTGCTTGGGACAGACCCCCTCCCAGACTGGCTACGACAGAAGAACAGTATGACTGCCCTTGACACCTACAGGGACAACATGTGTCTCTGGCGATGTCTAGCAGTCCACCGAGGAGCGAGAGCTGATAGAAGTACAGCTCCTGCATGAGAGCTTGCCACACAGTTATACAGCAAGACAGTACCTGATGTTCGCAAGACCTCGCTGGAGCAGCTGGATAATGTAGAGTTCTTTGCCAAGATCGGGATTCCCGTGTATGAACCAACCAAAGAGGGCGCCTGGTACTTGATCAGGCAAGCGGCTCACTACCATGACACCATGACCATAGGAGTGTGGAACAACCAAGCCTTCTACATCAAGAACATCTCCAAGCTGGCACATACACTAGTCTGCAGTCACTGTCAGCACAGGTTTACACAGGCATGCAATCTTCAACACAACGCTGATCACTGTACAGGCGGCAAAACAACAATCGTGTATCCTGGCGAGAAGGTTGAGGCGCCACAGTCTGCGTATGAGAAAGCCTTCTATCCACCCCAACCATCCAGTTCAGTGGCTACTCGTTGGATCGAGTCAGTCGAGAAACAGAGGTGTACACATACACCATGTAGTGTGTGGGCATGGTGGCGAGCGTTGGATCGAGGGTGCTCCCGTAGATGGTTATGATCCGACCACCAACACCGTTTACCAGTTCCATGGCTGTTACTGACATGGGTGTCCACAACACCAGCGAGGTGAGGATGCCGAACAAAGAAACCGCAAGACAGTCCTGAGAGAGGAGAAGCTGAGAGCACTGGATGCATACTTGTGGTACAGTGGGAGTGCTGTCTAAAACGCTGTCCAAGCGTCCCTAAACGAGTTCGGACTGTCCCATACCCACACTTCATAGTTTACGACTTCGACTAGATGGTCTCAAGACTCATCCAATGGAGACTCTCACGATCGAGAGTACTCACATACCTATCTCTGTGTCAGTTGGCTGCTCCTTAGATGGCGCCACGAGTGAGCCCACTCACCTCTGCAATCATGACCCCCAAAGAACTGATCAGAGAGTTCATGCTGGTGATCCAATGGCGAGCATATCTAATCCGGACAAGGGTTAGGGCACAGCACATACCGACAGACCTGGACAAGCTCCCAAAGCAACAGCAGCGACAGATCAACGAGTGGTGTACCCAAGTACCTGTACTGGGGTTCAACTCCGGGAAGTATGACCTGAACCTCATCAAGAAGTACTTTGTCAATGAGCTGACTGACAGTACTGGTACAGTGAAAGCCGCCAAGAAGGCTAGTCAGACCATGTTCCTCATAACACCTGAGCTACGGTTTCTCGATGTGCTGAACTACCTCGGCCCAGGAGTCTCGTACGAGGCATGGGTCAAAGCTTACGAGTGTACACAGCAATAGAGCTGGTTCCCATATGAATGGTTTGACACACACGAGAAGCTCGCCTATCCAGGGCTTCCTGACTACTCAGCATGGATATCTAAGCTCAAGGGTGGCTACCTCTTGACGCGATCAGAGTGGGAACAGTGTAACTAGACATTCAGCGAGCATGGAATGCAAACATTCGCTGACTGGCTGCGATACTACAACAACCTGGATGTCAGTCCAATCATCGAAGCCCTAGAGTGGATGCGGGAGTTCTACACAGAGCGAGAAATAGACATCCTCAAAGATTCGGTGTCTCTCCCAGGTGTGTCATTGCAGCACCTCCTACGTGGAACCGCTCAGCACATGCCGGATGTTAGCCTCTATTCACCGGGCAAGGAAGAATACGAAATGCTGAAGGGTGCTGTTGTTGGAGGTCCCAGCATCGTGTTCACCATATAGCACGAGGCTGGTGTGACTCGAATCCGCCAGAGTGAGCGTGTCTGCCAACGTCTACTCGGCTACGACGCAAATGCTCTGTACCTGTCAATGATGGCCAAAGAGAAGCCATGTGGTAAGGAGACATTGGTCCAGTACTAGTGGGGTAGCTAGCTTTAAGGAGGCTCTCCTAGCAGACAGCTGGTTTGGGTTTGCTGAGGTGGATATAGAGGTCCCCAAGACTCTTGGCAAAGTTCGAGGAAATGCCTCCTCTCTTCTATAACCGCGAGATCCCGGTAGAGGTAATCTCTTCTGAGATGCTGGCATATCTAGGGCGAACAGGAAGAAAGCATCCCACCACCCAGAAGCTGGTCGGTGTCCTCTCTGACAAGAAGCGGCTGCTGTATGCCCCGACACTCAAGTGGTATATAACCCATGGCCTGGAGAGCACTGCTGTATACTGCACCATAGACTATGAGGCCAAGCGCCCAATCGAGTGGTTCGTGGAGAATGTTACGGAGGCCTGCCACTGGGGAGATGTAGATAAGAGCAAAGCACTCTTGGCAGATCTCTTCAAACTCCTCGGCAACAGTGCCTACGGGAAGCTCATCGAGGCCCTAGAATGTCATAGCAACACCAGCTTCACGAAGGATGAACGCGTGGTAGACAAGGCCCTGCGTAGTTCGAAGATCTCGAGGAGATCGGTGAGTCATACGAGCCCCAGAGTCGCAAGCCGAGAATCACAATTCGAAGGCCCTTCCAGGTGGGTATAGCCGTTTATGAGCTCGCGAAGCTGCAAATGCTGGAGTTCTACTATGACTTCCTTGATCGCTACATACCTCGTGACAGCTTTGAGTACCTGCAGATGGACACTAACTCCGCGTATATCGCTATAGCAGGCTCCAACCTCGACGACGTCAATCGCCCTGAGATGCGAGCAGAGTATCAGGCTCATAAGTAGGACTGCCTAGCTTGGAACAAATGGTCTGGATGTACTCTGGGACTGTTCAAGCTCAAGTTCGTAGGCTCTCGTGGTATCGCTCTCTGCTCCAAATGCTATTACGTGGAGAGCGCAGCTGCAAGTAAGTGCTCGGCTAAGGGAATGTCAAAGTGGGAGAATGAGGCCTCTTGGCAGAGGTTCTACAGCGCCCTACATGGCGGGGTGAACAGAGCTAAAAACCGAGGCCCATACATGCGCAAGAAGGGTATGGTGACATATGAGCAGGAAAAACTCACTCCCCGCTTACTATGATAAGCGCCATGTGTTGCCATATGGTGTCCATACAGAGCCCATCGAGTATCATGTTAGCACCATAGGAGGTGGTAGCTGTGTGTCTGCAGGGACTAGCTGAAGCCCTTCTACGACAAATGGTCGCCTAGGCATTCCATGCTGGCGTGCCAGGTAGTAGTGTAGGCCGCCCCTCTGCCTCCACATACCTGTCAAGCCTGTGAACATCTATCGACCAGTTAGGATCTGTTGCACGCCGTCGACCACCTTCCAACTCACCAGGCTTATACATGTACCGAACCAGAGCACCAGGTGGTAGGCACTCCTCTCCCTTGTTCACTCCTCTAGAGCTGTGGCAGCAGAGTGTCTGATAGCCTCTACCGGCTTCTTCCCAATTAGCCTAGTAACCTCGGCATTAGATCTCTCCACCACAGCAGGCAGCCCTCTCACCCATTCTATAGAACGTTCACTCGGCACGACCATTTCCTGGGCGTATTGGTGTGGGAACAGTCTCTCTGCCAGTGTCCGATTTCACCACTCAATGGTAGCCTGGGCATGGTGATGCCCTACCTCGTCTCGCCGTGTTTCCGCATGAGGGCTGCATGCAGTCTCCCCTCTGAACTCCTTTCCCTCATCCACCTGCAACAATTCCGGCCACTGGAGGGGATTTTCCGAAGCCTCGTAGACACCCTGGAATGCCTGGGCCACATGGCCAGCTGACTTGTCTGTGAGTGGTACTGCCGCCTTGTACCTGCTGGCGACATCGACGATGGTGAGGGCATACTTGTAGGTCTTACGACCAACTGACACATGTGGAAGGAATAGAACATCTGCCTGGTGAACTCTGTTTGGGACAGTTTCGTCGAAATGGGCATGCCTGATGTGTCATGGACGAGGTCTGTATATCTGCCACATCGCCTGGTGGCTGAGCCACTGGCTAACTCTCTCCAATATGAAGTTGTGGGACTTGCGACGTACAGCCTCGAGTAGTTGAGGGGGCTCATGGTAATATCCTCAAGAAAGACGGAACTCCCGGATTTCATCACTGATGTCCACTCCCGTCCTGTCACGCACGGCCTGGGTGAACTCTAAACAGACAAACATACGGCTGTCATTCATTCGACCATCACTGAAGACCTCCTCAAACACACCCGTGCACTGGCGTCTAATCTCTGCTGGACCCTCACTGAACAGTAATTTATCGACCAACCCTCGTAAGTTAAGGGACTTGACCAGGTCGTACAGAGACGCCATCCTTATATAGTATGGCTTAAATGCTCGGCGGACCAGATGGCCACGAGCGCTATGGCAATGTACGGTATCCAAGGGCCTGCGACTCTGAAGAACATACCTACTCCTGAGACGATGGCTGGTATGGCTTCAGAAATCTTCTGCACACCATGGAGCGCATTGTTGGCGATCTTGTGGACCGTCTCGCCAGCCTTCATTGTGAACAGAGTGATCAGAGCCCCAACTGCTGCCAGTGGACCAATAGAACCCTTTACGTAAGTGTGATAGATTTCTTTCGCTCTGTGTACTAGCTTGCGGGATTCAGGCTCTACATCATCATACTCACCACCGACATCGTACTCGTCTGCATCATAATCCTCCTCATCATTGTCCTCCTCATAGGCCTTGTTATCTATATCCTCGACTGAATCAGCCTCTGGTTCCTAAATCGCTCTGGGGATCCGTCGCTGGGGCAGCTATATAGTAGCTTTAAACTGGAGTCTATAGCATGGCATCCGCAATCTTGAATGCGGGCATGTTTGCCTTAGCAAACTGGGGACTCGAAGAAGTCGAGCGTGAGCACCATAGCCAGGCGATGGAGAAGCTGTCTATGAAGCATCGACAGGTCAGAAGACAGCAGAGCTTATAGTAGTGGTGGCAGCTGCCGCTGTGACGACAGGAGTCGTGCTCTACGCACGCTCAAGCTGAATACCTGATGTGTTCGACACGCATACCTTAGCATAGCCAAAGTAAAGTACCATCACATCTAATGAGCGAGTCCCAGCTATGAGGTTTCCGATGTTGAAGCTGAGCCGGTTGCCCTGATTAGGTGGGCTGTTCCTGCCTCCGAGGTGGTGATGGCCCTTGAGTGCTGGCTCGAGGTCGTTGCTTCCACTGGTTAGTCGCAGAAGTGCATATGACTTAGTTTTCTGTCTGTAGAGTTGGCAATCAGCCAGCTCACGTACCTCACCAAGAACATTGGTCCCAGCAACCACAAGCTTGAAGTCCTCTAGCTTATCCACCTGCTGGATGGCTTGCTCCTCCCTTCTGAACCAGGACCGCAACAGCTACACAGTCTGATGCACCACGATGCAATGTCAGCTCTGCCCGTTGGTTAGCTGTGGCTTGGACCCGCTGGTGTTCTCGCTCCACATGCACGAGCCGCTGTTTGGAACCTGTTTGCTTCAGCTCTTGGTCATTCTCGTCATGCCAGACATGAAGTCTTGGAGCATTCATCGTCCCATCTGCGAGCTGCTCAGTGTACACCCGGAGGAACAGCCTAACCTGCTTGGCAGCCGGAGTCACATATGTGTACTCGAGGAGGGTTAAGAGTGGAACTGCCACGGGCTTCAAGACACCTGCCCGTAATTCTGTGAACCCCTCATTGCATCCCACAGCGTAGTACCCTTTCCCTTCCCATAGAAGGTTGGGCCACGAGCCAGTGGAACTAGGACTCGGTACTCATCGTTCACATAGGTGGTGTCCATGGTGCTGTTGCTCTGCATGTTCTCCCACCTGTTCAGAACCTGCGGGAGCTCTACTGTCTGTTCTATTGTGCTCTGAAGCTTGAACTCGAGTGGCATGCTCTTGATCTCGTGGATCTGTGCCGAGATTTCAAAGTCAATGTACTTCCCAGCAGCGGACAACGGGTTCTCATTGTGTATACTGGGTCGAATGACCGTCAGGCAGTCCTTCCGAGGATTAGTGCGGTGCGATGTTGCCGGTTCAATGGCCCCATCTGGATGTTGCACATACTGCAGCATGTTTAAGGTCTGGGTATATAGAGGATTTAAACGGCTGCCATGTTTGGTAAAGTTCTCCAGCAGATTGTCTATAGGCAGCAGGACAAGTCGGCACCACAGTCACAGCCACGGCGTGCACTGTCCCACTGTGACAGGGTCCGAGGACTGCTTCGTGACATCAACATTATCCACGAACGAGCCAAAGTCACACCTCCATCTGATGCGGAGATACTGGCCACCATAGAGGAAGGGGCACCAGCTCGTAGTACAAAAGACCTCCTGACTCGGATACCCTGCCGGAAGTTTGACAGTACCCAGGGCAAGGTACTACCCAACCATTTCCTGTTATTCTAGCTCTCCAAAGGGCGAGAGTCGAACCCAATGATCTACTAACGGTCGGGAAGTGGGCTGACGTATTTAGACTCCATAGCCAGGAAGAGCGAGAGATGCTGGATAGAATCCAGTCTGGAGCAAATAACACCCTCACGAAGCAGGTCAGTGCTGCTGTAGCAGAAGGTACACAGGTGGGGGATCACTGTTGGCTGCAAGGAGGCTGTTGAGCACATCTTCAATGCAGAAGGGTGCAGGCGATTGGCCAGTGATCTGGCAGCATTTGTGATATTCCCCAGATAAATACCAGGACTACTTCATCAAATCCCCTAACAAGTCCAATGCTAAGGTCTCATGGGGAAAGTGGGTCTTCCGTGAGATGCACCAGATTAACAGAATCCCAGACAAGGACCCTCAGTGGGAAGAGTTTCAGTGAAAGTATCATCTTAAGAAGCCACAGGCTTCTGCCAAAACTGACGAAGGTCCTCAAGCTTTTGGCGAAGTACCTCAAGCTTCTGACGAAGGTCCTCAAGCATCTGACGAAGTAACGGAGACCACGGACGAAGTTCCTCAGCCTTCTGATGAATGAAAAACAAGTTGCGGCAGCTGGGACAGGCTGTCAGCGAGGAGACGTAGAGTAGGCTAGTTTCCTTGGTGGATTCAGCTTGTAGGTAAAGATCTGCACCTTTTCCAGAGATGGCTTGAAGTGTGACAGCTCACCTGTCTCCTTGTTGCTGAAAATGAAACTCTATAGATCAGCTGCCCTTTGGTCTCCTTGAGGGTTAGGCTGTCGTATATGGTCTCGAGCAGGGCACGTCCACACTTGGAGTTGAAGTATAGCAACCGGGCATTGTGGCAGATGTCTGGTGAGATCTTGCAGGTGTACTTCTGAAAGAGGATGAAGACAATTATCTTTGTGTGCCAGATGTGCTTGGTGATGTTGCTGAGGCAGGTGACTGTCTTCTGGTCCATTGCAGGGTAACTAGAACAAGTGGTTCTGTCAGTCGGGCGGCCACAAGCTATCCATCAGTGCTTTCAGGTTCTGCGTCTTGGTGATTGGGCCATTTTACCATTGATCATTACTGTCAACCGCCTCAGCGGCAGAGTCAGACACCAGAAGGATGTATTGAGAGTGTAGATGTTCAACCAGGAGAGACCGCAGCAAGATGTTTTTCCCGTGTCCTGATGGGGCAATGATCGGCACCACCTGGCCAGCATCAACCGGCCTACTGTCGAATGATACAGACATGCATGCGGAGGATGGTTAGCACTTCGCCGGCAGTAGCCGCGTCTATATCTGGGAGACTAAGTGGCAGTACTTCCTGCACCAGCTCTTTCGCCTGCAGAGCGGGGAAACCTGCACCTCCGGCGGATACGAAGGGTGGAATGGAAGTGACAAGCATGAAATCCCAGCAGCAGAATAGAAGATAGCGTAGAGGGCCTGTGTCAGCACCCACAGTGGCTAGTATATCCAGTATCTGTATGATACATGCACGGGAAGCCATGAATATCCTGTGGTACCACACGGCAAACCAAAGATCCCTGACTTCTTCACCTCTGGTAGCTGGAGGCTGGCAGGAGCACCTGTTTTGCCATCGACAGTGATATGGCTCAGGCCGAGGGGGCCTATCTTGAGCATCTCCCAGCATCGTCGCCCTCTCCTTGATACCCATCCCCTTGTATACAGTCTTGGCCTTGTTAATGGCCGATTGTCCTACCGTATTAGTGTTCCCGATGAGATCTCGGGCTGGGATGGTACCACGAATCTCCCACGGGTCTCCCTTCTCATCGAAGTCTAGGAAGGAGATAGGGGCAACAGTGTCCTCTGAACCGACGCGTGCCTCGCCCAAGTAAGCCAGATCGCCTAGCTCTTTGCTTTCTAGGTCTGTGAGTGACAGAGTCATAGTGCTATATAGAGACAGCTTAAACCTACTAGTCATACCCCCAGTGAAATAGTTGGGCATAGGAGGACCATGCAGTCGGCCAAGGGAATAGGTAGCAGTGCTCAGGGTACTGGCCCTCTCTGCAGGGGCACGCCTTGTGGGCGGTCCACCATTCCCAGGCATTGGCGATCCTCAGTCCGCGTACTCGACTATGGGCTACACACCGCCCTCCAGTACGCCATGCCTCATATGCTGCAGGGGTCTCGTGATCCATCTCTCACTATTCAGAGGTTTTAAACATAGGCTTCGATGATCTCAGCCATTGCACTCGTTGCTAGCCCTAGAACCACAGCCTCCATTAACACATTCAACCATGATCTTGGCGGCAAAAGTGTAGGAGGCACCACTGAGGGCGATCTTTGGGATGGGGTGAGTTATTACGAGACAGTGTTCGGCCACCCCACTCACCACTGTAGTGAGGACAGCCGCAGTGGTGGCAGGAAAAACTCATTTCCCCCTGTCATCTTCATGGCGGCCACATTAGCCGCTACATTACTGGCGACATGGACTGCCAGAGGTTTTGCTTTGGTCAGTAACTTCTGTGTCTTGGTTCGCAGCAGGTTCTCCACCTTCTGAAGACTCACCTGGCTCTCGGGCAGTTGCTTCATGATCTGTACCGTTGACGTCATTGTTTAAGCACTGAGTATACAACGTGGTTAAATGTCTGTGTCCCCTGTCGAGAGAGCTAATAAGATCCTCCAAGTCTGCCAGGTGGCAGGGTTGGTACTCAGGAATATTCATCTCTCTGTTGAGACATCTTAAATATGTCCGGGCTCACGCTATGTGAGAAGTACTATGAGGTCTTCCGAAGGAAGTTGAAGGACTACAAGAAGAAGACACCAGATAAGCTCGCTCAGCTCTCAGGTGCTGAGCTGACAGAGGAGCTGACACCTGTGAAGCTCTATCTAGGATTTGGTAAGGGACAGATCTGCTTCCTCGAATACCTTATCATGGGCGGGAGTATCGTCGAGCAGCTCCTGCGAGCTAAAGGTTTCTACAAGGATCTGGAGTATCTGTAAGATGTGTTCCAGCAGTTGCAGACTGCCATGGCCTCACCGGACTCAGAGATGAACAAGGCTCTGCGCTACTACAAGCTGGAAAAAGGATGTGCTGTGGAACCATCCAGCCCTTGCATGTGCATGTTGGCAGCGGGTATAGGGGCTGTAGGGCATGCCAAGTGTCTCACCGTGGTCACCACTGCTACTGTGGAGAGTCAGGATAGTCTTATAGCTGATTTGCTAGTGGCGGAGTAGGCTGATCCCGAGCGCCACAATAGCTAGACCTGACAACATTTGTAGAGCTACCACAGGAAGTGGTGTCATGTCGACTGGCTGCAGGGCGGGGTCGGAACGCCTGGAGCTGCCGTGTCGGTGGCTGCAGTGTCAGGGTCGGAACGACTGTATGGCCCATACTATGCGTAGGTGCGTTGATGTTAGTGTGAAGCCGAGGTGGACACCAGGGGAACTCCCCTCATCTATCATGCTGTTATAGGCCCTGACTTGGAGGTCCTCGATGTTCACGATCATGTTGCTCGGAATCAACCGTAGGTGTGGTGAAATAGCAGTCAAGTTTTCGACGGGCCTACTGCAACCTCTGCTGGAACTTAGCAATAAGACTACTGGGGTCTGCCATGATGATCATATCCTCAACGAGACTGATGAACATGGCCTGGACGTCTGCTCTGCTGACACCATCTATGGAATGCCACAGCTGGGTCTGTGCTGCAAGGAGGCAGTAGCACAATGCTTCCAGGGACTGGTTGATCCGAACGATCCCTGCTGGTGTGAGGCCTGAGGTGGTGTGTGGGACAAAGTACTTCCCTTCCACACATCTGGATAGTCCTGCAGCAAGCCAGTGATGTGCATATTTGGCACCAGCGCCCCATGGTCGGAGCCTGGATCGAACGAGAATGTCGCTGTCTTCCGATGGCCTACTCATCGGGGTGTTTGATAGGGGAATCCTGAGTAGTCATGTCTCGGGTCACCGTACATAACCCCTAGACCGCTGTTGTCACCACCATGCCACTGATAGTCTGGGTGAGCGCTGAACTCTCTCTCTCTCTCTCTCTCTCTCTCTCTCTCTCTCTCTCTCTGTAGTCTGCTGGCCGCTGAGACGCCATGATGCTATGACTGTTGAGCTGTGGGTAGAAGTCATTTGTATTAGAGAGGCTTGCACCCAGCTCATGGAGGATTCGTCGCACTGTGAACTACACGTGGAATCTGAGACAGCTGGCGATGAGCAGAGTTTCAGGAGTACCAGAATAGGAGTGAAGCAGGGTGGAACTTACTCCACATCCTTCCGTGGCACACCACACGGCAAAGTTCAGCTGCTGATTCCAGTATGAGAGGCTTGGAGCAGCCATCCAAGTATGAGCTTGCTTCGCATCCTTGATGGTGATGGGGCACTTGGTCAGCAGTCGTGGGTTCATGGAGAAGCTGGTTCGGGACCATCCATCCACTGTGATGGAGAACGGTGTTAGCTCTGGTATATCATCCAGTAGACCTCTCAGGCTAGTCAAGGGTGTACCCAGGAGGGGCGGTTGCCTCCGGATGACTGTCGTGAGGTTCAGTGGGAGGGCCATCTATACTGCTGTTCTTAAAGCTACCATACAGGCAGCACACTATTTGTAGTCGTCTCGACTCCAGAGACCAGCGAGGCGACCTCGCCGTAACATCTCGTTTTTTAATTCCTCCATATCAACCCGCCCAAATGGAGCCTTTGAGGTATTGCTGTCGCACTTCAGGTTTCTCTGTGCGGTACAGGGCTTGGACCTTCAATATATGGTGGTACTCTTCATCGGTGACCTGACCATCCTCGAGAGCTTTGCTGACAGACTCGTCGATAGTCCGTAGCATACTCTGTGCCAGCGTCACATACTTAGCATGCTTCTCCAGCCTCCTTGTAATCTGCCGCTGCCCAACCCCCAAGCCTGTGGCCAAGACAGTGGCGGCTAGAGTCACGCCACCCAGCGGGATGGCGACGATGGCCCCCACCCCGTAGCGAGAGTGGCCACAGCTGCCACCCAGCACTGGCTCCAATCACACCTGCAGCAGTGGTTGTACGTGCGAGGACATTGTAGGCTGTCTTATATCTCCTGCGCGTTCTGCTGTACTTTTCTGCCTCTTGGACGAGATTCTGCCTGATGGTATCTATCTGCTGGAGTCGCCAGCCGTCGATGGTACTGCCCTCGTCAGCCGTCAAGGAGGGGTATAGTTCTGGTTGCTTATGCCACTCTGATTTTGCCATAGTATACCTGGAGATTAAACCTGCATTCCAGCTTGCTGGTGTCGAGACAGGCGTCTCTTAGACAGGGGTGATCCAGCACTATGTCGGGAGTCAGTAGCTTTCTGAGACATGACATCTGGAACTTCACCTTATGACCAAGATAGTAGGTCCATCGCTGGATGGCTTTCTTGGTCTTACACTTCTGCGCCATCTCCTCTTCCCACTGTATGACATCTGGCTCATCCTCGTCTGTGACATCGTCGTAGATATCTGGCTCATCGTCGTCTATCAATACTCCTACGTCCCACTTGCTCTCCTCCAGGAGGGCATGCCAGCATCGGGAACCTTCACTGTTCCTTCGCCTCCTTTGAATGCTCGTGTTCTGTTGATACCAGCTCTCCCGCTGTAGTCGCTCTCCATCTTGTTGCAGTGCGAGTATCTGTTCGTTTAAGGCCTTTATCTGTGCAGGGGTCATGAAGGGGCAACCCTGTAGCTGGCTCATCATCTCGGCAAAGGTCAGATATTCCTGGTGTGATATCATGTCAGGTCAATGAGTAATAAGAGTGTAAACTCTAAATGGGCGTCCGATATCCCATCTGTGCTGGCATATATGTTAATGTCAAATAGGTGATTTACAGGTATGAACAGGCTAGGACTGATAGCTTTCCATAGGTTGCTGTTGGAACCTGGGAGATACTCTATCACGTCCCGGCCGACTTCTACCAGTGAGCTGCTGTGTGCACTGCCCAGAGGTTGATGTAGCACATCGGCGTATATGTATGTTGTGCCATGCTGGGGCACCTCGAAGAGGACCCATTCTACATGGTACTGTACCACCCATCTCCCCTCTAGAGAGGGTGAGGTTACGTTCTCACCACCGGAGAGCAGCAGTCGGACAATCGGCATGGTTATAACTCCTGTTTAAACCCCTCCTATAGAGTGCTATGGAACCCATATTCGCTCACTCGACTGGTCTTGCTGACCTGGCAGATGTGTACCCAGTTGATGCTGCCAAGGTAGAAGAGAGCGATGGCAAGTCATTCGCCCTACAGTACGAAGCAAACTCAAAAGCATTCTTCCTCCACCCCATTGGTGGTGATGGGGTGGAGCTGCTCACAGACCTCAAGGATATGTTGAAGGAGCGCCTGGGTCGCAACACAGATGGCCACAAGATCGTGTTTCGGTACGATTTCCCGAAGAGGAAGTACATCTTCGAGCCGTTGATTGAGCTCTTTGATACAGAGGTGGCAGACATCAACACCCTAAAAAACTACCTCAGCTTTCATCTGGGCAAACCCTATTCGAACGGTGCCCCGCCGATGACCCATATATAGCCATGATTCTCATCATACTGCTTGTGCTGGCGTCTACAGCAGTGGCACAGGGCGCCATGATATTGGATGCCAAGTGGGCCCACTTCCGGGATGACCCCCAGTACAATCCTTAGGTCGACCCCTTGCGGAGAAACATTTACGACCCCTTTCACCCACGTAGAGAGATTGAGTCTGTCTGCCACTTCGATGGGGTGGAGAGGGTAGGACGTGGTTGTCTGCTGGAGACCCCTGCTCAGCACCAGATTCTCTGAGTAACATGTGCACATACCAGAGTCTGCCGTGGTTCAAATGCTAATCACTTTAGCATCCTCCCAGGTGAGCGTTGTCAAGGTAGATGGAAGACACTATGGGTGGTCCCATCATTCCGATGCGACTCTGGCAGAGACTACGTGTTTGTCTGAGCCTACACAGAATAGAGGCCCTTCTGGTGTCGTTGATCACAAGGCGATCAGTGGTGTATATCACTGTGGAGGCTTGTCTCTAAATGGGCGTTCAGACCGTGGTAGTAGTAGTAGTAGTGTCGGAATGATACTACCTCCCTGGCAGCCGTTCGGCGATCCATAGTGGCCCCCGTCTCAACAACCTATGCCCCAGGGGAGTGAGAGGGCGATGGAGGCCACCGATCGCCGAACGGCGGCCAGTTGAGGGAGGTGGTATCATTTTAATTCAGACACCACTACTCCTCTGATCGGCGGTCGTCGCTCGATAGTGAACATGCTTTCAAATATTTCCGTCGCTTCTGAATCGCCAGTGTACGATGATAGTATTGACCAATGGCTGGGGTCGCTTTTGTCACGGTCTGTTGGATACGTAATGTACGCAAAATAAATTAGTGTTATTAAGTTGGTAACCAAGGCAGCTATTCCAGTGGTAAAATGTTTTTAAAAAAAAGCCTCTTGGCCTGCAAATGGACATTCGATAAGAAAATATTTTGATAAAATTTACTCATTAAAGGTGTAAGAAATGCATTTGGGATAATACACTTACACCTATCCACGTGCTATTACACGTGGGATGGTGTTAAAAATATAAATATTAGCTTTTAAATCACTACGTGTGCTCTCAATAACGACGCGATAGCGACATGATGAGACTGGTAAGCGATAGGTAGCGATAACTGACGCCTGGTGTCGCCGTCGCGTCGGCATAATGTGCTGTCCCTTTTAAGCATCGCTTGTGACACCACAACCTACCATTGTAGTGTAGACAGTTGACATGTCTGTAGGTTTATGACGCAAAACTGGTTTATAATCAGCTTGTGGACTTTATAGGAAGCCCATCTCAGCATGCCATCCTTAACATCAACCACGTCCTGACCTGCATTCGTTGATTTTATTAGCCTGTAGGCCTAATATATCCAATGCATTTCGTTCCCTCAATGGTTCTGACATAGCTGATAACTGTCTATGGTGTATGTCATGTGATGCTGTTTAATAAATTTTCTGTAAGGTCCAGTGATGTGTCCTTAACAGCCTTAATGCATCTCTGGAAGCTCTAAGCTCATTAGTAGTGGTTGGAAAGTAGCGGGAATTAGCAGCGTCCAAATGAGCGTATAATTCATATACTGTAAGTTAACAATAAAATAACCAGGATAAACCCCCGATGGTTTATTAACCCTTTAACACTTATATCAGCCAAAAAAGGCCTCTGCAGTGGTCTTGAGAAATGTCCATTTGCAGACCAAGAGACGACTATTTTTGAAATTTTACCACTGGAATGACTGGCTCGATAGCCGAGCCAGTCATTCAAGTGGTAAATTTCAAAATTAGTCTTCTTGGTCAGAAAATTGACATTTTATGAGAAAATATAGATTTTTGGAAAAAATTCGAGGGTTAAAGGGTTACGTCTGTCCTAATGGCCTTACGCCGCTCACCTATTGGCCTTTAACTGACTGACTGCTTAATGCCACCAGACAATAATTTCAATGGGCAATAACTCCGGATATGCTGAATATTTTGAAAACAATTGGACTGAAAATTGTTCAGTGGTGGCTTACCCACCAATAAATGTCAGCCAAATTGCTATCAAAATATTCAGCAAATCCAGAGGCAAATCCCATGGAAAGTGTGGTCTGTAGAGATTCAGTAGTCCGAGTTTAGGCCTAATTAGTTTAAGGTTCTTGTAGTGATTCTCACTGTGGTCTAGCAAAGTACTTATCAGACACATGCACAGGAGTGTTGGAACTATAGTTAACTGATTGTCAACTCGTTGTATAAGACATACTCAAATGTAACAATTATTTTTGCACTACTGGCACGCACGCACTCGTACTCGTCCAGTCAATTCTGACGATAATGTGCCACCTTATTGGAGAGATTCGATATGTCGCTCAACTATATGCCGTCATAATTAAACACGCCACGCGTCTGATGACGTCATAATCAAAACGATGTAACAATCCGTCACCGAATAGTCCATCAGTAGCTAACACCAGTGCACGAATTGTATGTCCTGGGTGAATTTATGATTTATTAAACATCCTGTTGAATGTTTTGAGGCTAGTTTGCCTGTGGGCTGTTACTGTCGTAGTAGGCAGCAACAGTGCCCAGTCAAGATAGTTTCAAAATATTTAACAGCTTCTAGGCCCTTATGTATAGTTGAAATAGATCCCTCAGTTTAAGTTCTTTAATGTCCGCAAAATCAATGAATGTATAATCTGCGGTCTGCTTATGTTTATATGTAAATAGTCTATCATAGAACACAGTATACATGTATTATATATTTATTACTATATAATTATATCCTCTGTATAGTCGTATTGCATAGTTTTGTTTGGTTGTTGTTGTTTTTTCTTGTGTATCTGTTTTTTAGTATCCTTATGTCTGGACTGAGCAATAGATACTACACGCACACCCAATCACGCACGCACGCACTCGCGCTAGCACGCACGCAAACGTGAAGAATTAGAAATTATTAATTACTCCATAGTCACTGCTCAAATGTTAGATTAACATATTGAACTATTACATTGTAGGTGTGGCGCTGACGATGGTCAGTCGGCGAGTCTTGGTAGCGAGTTGACATTTCTAACGCCCTACGTGCCCATTACATATAGTGAGCACGAGTATGTGTACTTCAACTGTATAGTGTATCATCTGGATTGCGCCAACACGACTCTCTGTCCACAGGTAATACAAACACGAGATCCCGTGAAGTAATGGGTAATACAGGAATTGTTTATATACCCACGAGTCAAACCAATTTTCTTGGTTTTATGTGATGGCGCTATCCAGCAATCTTTGCAGACAGTCAAGTCACCTGACTGCATAATAAGGTATATAACTGGTTAGCTGACGTCACAATCCAGGGACAGACCTACATTTCACAAATTATAAGCAAATAGATTAGCCAACTACACCTTTTCTTAGCCAAATCTGAGCTATATTAGCCATTGTTTTACAACGTCTACGATCATCACCACCGGGTAAGCCTTTTAATGCTACATACCAGATACCAAAATTAGGTTGAATATTTTGAAACTAATTTGCTTGGAAGTTGTTGCTGCCGAAGGCAGCAACCACTTCCAGTCAAATTAGTTTCAAAACATTCAAAAGCTGGCATTCAAAAAGATGTTGGTGCTTTTGATCCGCGATATTAGGATTTCAGGGTTTACTTAGTCACAATAAAACATAGCATTAGTACTAGTTACATAAGTAGGTATATATTTATCATAAAATGTTATTCAAAGTGAATTTTAATGATTCTCTACTTAGAAATTACGGAAAATATTATTTAATCATTAGCTAAATATTTAGCCAATCCTGCTTTCTATTAGCCACATCTCAATTTTAGTTGCATTTGGCTAATTGGCGAATGGGTAGGTCGGTCCCCGCAATCAAAATGACGTCACTCCGTCACGAAACTCGAAAAGTACCTCACAAAATAGTATGACTTGCATGTCTTTGATGAATTTGCAAATTAATAAACATTCTATTGAATATTTTGAATTAAATTGGACTGGGAAGTGGGAGCTGCTTCTGCCAGAAGCATGCGGCGGCGGTGCTGAATCAATTGCCAGGATGCGCAATATTGATACACTAGTCTCGGCTAAGACATTGCTATGACGTTCTCATGATTGCAGAATTGCAGTGACGAGTTTAATGGTACTGTTAGCATTAAGAGGACTGACAGAATTCACATTCACCCAGCAAACACAGTGGGCACAGGTAAGAATGGACATTTGCAGTTTTAGCTATGCCCCGCCCATCACTAGCTAGGCTCCACCCACACTTCGCCGTGTTGAGATTAATCGATCCCCAAATGCCCTATCAATTTCCTGAAAACTATGCAGTTAAGTTGTTGAATATTTTGTAATTTGACTGGGTGCTGTTGCTGTCTATGCGTTCGTGACGTACTTGTCTACCTCATTCATAACGTCATTCTATACGTCACGTAGTTGATTATGACGTCATATGATGTATGGATGCAGTGGAAAGGGACATAGGCAGAGTAGGATAAAGGCAAGGGCTAACGGAGATAAAGCCTTGTGGCCTGAAAAATAATTGCGCCTCCAAATCAAAGAGGTATCGCATTTGAACCTGAAATCCCAGTGTCTCACATTTACAGTCATGATGTACATAAGATATTGAATATTTTGAAATATCCTGTTAAATTAGTTTCAACATATTCAGACGGAATCTTTACACAAACGTAGCGAATTTGTTATTTGGTCTTGGGGCAGCAGCCGCTGTCGTCTCCGGTGAGAAAATTCCCTCATTGACCAACTCGATAAGGGGTGGGGGGGGACCAAATACCAATTAGTCCTGGACCACAGAGCATCATAATCACAACCTCTCATAGAACAGTCCATATTCCTACCACCCTAATCACAACCTCTCACTATAACTATCCATATTCCCATTACCGTAATCACAACCTCTCCTGGAACAATCCATATTCCCATCACCCTAATCACCGCCTCTCTCGCTATGCCTCTCCACGTCCCCATCACCCTAATCACAACCTCTCTCACTATGACTATCCACATTCCCATCACCCTAATCACAACCTCTCTCACTAGAACAATCCATCTTCCCATCACTAATCAAAACCTCTCCTAAAACAATCCATATTCTCATCACCCTAAACACAACCTCTCACTAGAGCAGTCCATTTTCCCATCACCATAATCACATCCTCTCACTAGAACACTCCATATTCCCATCACCCTAATCACAACATCTAGAACAATCCATATTCCCATCACCCTAATCACAACCTCTCACTAGAACAATCCATATTCTCATCACCCTAATCACAACCTCTCACTGGAACAATCCATTTTCCCATCACCCTAATCAGAACCTCTCTCACTGGTACGATCCATATTTCTATCAAACTAATCACAACCTGTCCCAGAACAATCCATATTCCCATGACCCTAATCACAACCTCTCGTTAGAACACTCCATATTCCCATAACCCTAAACACAACCTCTCCTAGAACAATCTTTTACTACAATTTAATCAACAGAAATCTTCGCAAACCAGCCGTTCATCAAAGACACCAGATTTCGTCCACCCAATCAGTAATTCATCCCCGACACCAGTTTTCGTTTATTCACGATGCCATTCGACGCCGGCAGAGCACTGCAATCAGACATATTAGACATCGACCCTGACGACCAGAGGCCACGATCTCATGGGAGTACTGGAAAGCAATTTTCGAAGGTTACTTGGAGGAGCAAGATGATGTCACCAATAACTGTCCTCGCAAGCTACGTCTACTACGAAAAAACGTCGGCAAGAAAGTGTTTCACTACATTGCAGAATTTCAGACGTATGACACGGCAATGGCAGGCCTAGCTGAAATCTATGATCGTAGACCAAACAAAATTGCTGCTAGATACCTGTTAGCAACGCGGAAACAAAAATCTGGTGACGATATACAGCGTTTTATAAATGAGCTGGCTGCTTTAGCTCGTAACTGTCACCCCGATGCCCTGACAGCTGATCAAAACAAACAACAAAGCATGCTGGATGCGTTCATAGCGGGTTTGTCATCTCCCAACATCAGACAACGATTGCTGGAGAAATGGGACCTGATGCAGCTAAAGAAACCGCCAAGGCTTTGGAAATGGCTGAAAAGAATAGTGCTGCTTACTTTGTTCCTGTTAGCTCTCTAAGTGCAATGACAGTATCGAAGCTCTCTGGTGGGGTAAGTTCTGAGAAATCAGCCCCTCGATATGGTACATATGATAATTTCAATGAACAAGCTGCTCAAATTAGACCACCAAGAAAACAATTCCAGAAACAAACACTAAAACCCCAAAAACACTTCTCATCATGCGGAAACTGGTGAAGAACCATAGCATCCTCATTACATGTGTTTGGCGCGAAGCAAGCAGTGCGGAAAATGTCGTAGATATGGCCATATGTCACGTATTTGTAGGACAGTTAAATCCGCAGCGATCGAAGAAAATTCAGATGATGAATATTTATTAGCCAAAGAAAATTCAGATGAATATTTATTCGCTTCTACCCACTCCAGAAACTTAAAAGTAGTGAATGATGCCATGCATGATGTACTTGTGATGGTCATTCCATGAGAGCACTAGTTGACACTGGAAGTTCTGTATCGTTCATAAAGGCATCTGTAACGTGGTCCATGAACTTACTCACAAAGCCATCAGCAAAATCTTTGGTGCTCGCCACCAGTAATTGTAAATCCCCAGTTGTTGGCATATGTGAAGTACAGCTATCCCTTCAAAACCACATATATCCTCAACAAAAATTGATGATTCTTGACAACCTTGTAACAGATATCATCCTGGGTCGAGATTTCATGGCTAAGCACCAATCTGTGAATTTTTCCTTTAGGACGGGGTGGGGTGGGGAGGGGGGTGGTGCTCTAAGAAAGAACCGACTATTTGTGGAATCGAAACCGAATATACCACTAAAGGTGAGCCAAAATACATATTTCAGAATATCACTGACAATCGTAAACCAATTGCCACTAAATTTCAACAGTTCAATGACTGTAACCAGAAGTTTATCAATGTGGAGGTGTCTCGTATTTTAGCCAAGGGTGTAATCGAGCCAAGTCATTCACCTTCGCGTGCACATGTTCTAATAGCAGTGAACGGTTCCAGTAAGAAGTGTATGGTAGTGGACTATTCTGGAACCATTAATCGTTTCACACAATGCGACGGTTACCCTATGCCGCGCATTGAAACAATGGAAAATTCTCTAGCTCAGTTCAAAGTGTTCTCAACACTTGACCCTGGCAAAGCATATAACCAAATCCCGATCATTGAGTCGGAAAAATCTTACACAACATTCGAAGCTGATGGTAAACTGTATCAGTATCGCCGAATCCCCGGTCAGCCCACTTACTATTGTAAACCGATTTCGATGAGCGCGAACCAAATCGGCTCTTTTGAAAAACTTAAACGGGTAATAGTGGATTCAGTCATGGCATCTATTGATGAGTCTCAACCTTTCACCATCGAAAACGATGCTTCTAATGTTGCAATTGCTGCAGTATTAAATCAGAACAGTCGTCCAGTGGCATTCTTCTCTAGGACACTCACTCTAAGTGAACACAACCATTCGTCAATTGAGAAGGAAGCATATGCAATCGTAGAAGCCATTAGATGATGGAGCTTCTACCTAGTAGGGAGACGTTTCAATATCATAACTGATCAGAGAGCGGTGTCATTTATTTTCCATGAAAACCACAAGGGTAAAATTAAGAACGATACTATCGAGCGATGGAGATTAGAACTTTCTTGTTATAGTTATGACATTCAATTTCGCACTCCATTCTACCCAGTAGGGAACCCTCAATGTGAACGAGTCAATGGGGCGATCAGGAAAGCTGTTCAGTTAGCTCTACACTCATACGGCCTGGAAACTGGAAGTTGGGAGGAAGTACTGCCAGTTGCTCTTCATTCGATTCACTCACTAATATTGACTGCTACCAATGACTCACCACATGATAGTTTGTTCAGATATCCTAGATATACGTGCAATGGTACCTCTCTTCCAGCCTGGTTGACTACTGCAGGTCCAGTTCTGCTTCGACGATTTGTTAGAAACTCTAAATATGATCCATATGCTGATGAAGTTGAACTATTGGAAGCAAATGATCAATACACTTATATCAGACTGTGTAATGGACAGGAGAAAACGGTTTCTACGAAGGACCTTGCTTCTAGTGGTAGCGTGAATGGACAAAACCTGTTTGTCACAAGAAGCTCCATCTGAGCTGCTACGAGATTCCATACAGGACAATGTTTCTTATCCCTACTCATGTATCTAATGATACCTATACTGATTCAGGTGTTCATGATGACCAAAATGAACTCCGGCATTCTGCAAGAATTAAGAAACCTCCAAATAGGCTTGATCTGTAGAATGTGAATTCAACATCTTTCAATGAGTCAAATTGTACTAAAAGAATATGTATTATTTCATTGGTGGGGTGAATGTGATAGTTCCGAGTTTTTACATATTCGCTTTGCAGTCTATTTCTAGATATGGCTATGGTTAAAATACGAGTTCGTTTTTTCTGTTGATTAAAGCCAACCTTTCATCTTTAACAGCAGTTGTTTTATCATGAACATTAGTTGGTTTACAACATTCCCGTTACCCTAATCACAACCTCTCTCACTAGAACAATTCATATTCCTGTCGCCCTAATCACAACCTCTCCTAGTACACTCCATATTCTCATCACCCTAATCACAACCTCTCAATCGAACACTATATTCGCATGACCCTAATCACAGCCTCTCCTAGAACACTCCATATTCCCATGACCCTAATCACAACCTCTCCTAAAACAATCCATATTCCCATCACCCTAATCACAACCTCTCTCACTAAAACACTTCATATTCCCATCATCCTAATCACAACCAGTGTAACAATATCAATGGATTATTCCATTTTATCCATCAATCACATGACGTCATAATCAGCTAAGTAACGTGTAGGATGACATCATAATGAATTGCGCCATGAATGACGTAGGTAAGTTCACTCCGAACGCTTAATTGATGATGGACTAAGTGTTGTTGTATGAATTGTATGACTTTACTATGTAATAAAAAGTTTGTTGAATATTTTAAAACTAATTTGACTGGGTGCTGTTGCTTCCTATATGCTGTTGAATGTTTTGAAAATAATTTACTGGCCACTGTTACTGTCATAGGCAGCAACAGCACCCAGTAAAATTAGTTTCAAAATATTCAACTGCTTAGTTTTCTGGAAAGTGATGGCTCGGGGATCGATCGATCCCAACATGGGAGAAGTGTGGGTGGAGATTAGCTAAAAATGGGCGGAGCATAGCTAAAACTGGAATCCACCATTGACAGTTCCTATCATTACAACTGTCGCTATGCCAATCCACATTCTATATCAAGATAACAGTTGATGACCGTTGCTGCATAATGGACCTTTCCATTTTCATAACCTGCCAAAAAAATTTGGCTGGTTATTATTTAATGGGGCTGGGCGGCCAGGGCGGGTGTGAGGGCGGCAGTGGTTTCCGGATGATAACCCTGTTACCGCTTATCGGATTGCTTTTAAACTTGATTGGGGAAGAAACCTATCGAAATTGACAATGATCCGAAATCAAGATGGCCGCCATCCAAGTGTAGCCATCTTGAAAAGTAGTTTACAGATGGTAACTCCATTACCGTTTATTGGATCGCTTTGAAACTTCATAGGATGGTTTGACTAGAGCTGGGAAGAAACTTATCAAAATTGACGATGATCCGAAATCCAAGATGGCCACCAGGCAAGTTTGGTCATCTTGAAAAGTGGTTTCAGAATGATAACTGTTACCATTTATCGGATCTCTTGAAACTTCATATGGTGGTTGGACTAGACCTGGGGAAGAAAGCCATCGAAATTGTCGCTGATCTGAAATCCAAGATGGCCGCCAGCCATCGGATGGCATCTTGAAAATTGGTTTCGTGATGATAACCCTGTTACTATATATCGAATTGATTTTAAGCTTCATAGGATTACTGCACTGGGTCTAAGGAATAAACTTCTTGAAATCGATGATGACCCTAAATCTAATATGGCCACCAGCGACCATCTTGAAAATAGGTTTCCGTATGACAACTCCATTTCCTCCATTTCATCTGAGGAGGAAACCTATTGAAATAGATGATTCGAAATCTAGTATGGCCGACAGCCACCGGCGGGCATCTTGAAAATAGGTTTCCAGACAACGCCATGACCATTTAGCAGATGACTTTGAACCGTTATAGGATGACAGGTATGGGTCTGAGGAGGAAATCGCAATTTTCTGAAAGCTTTCTTCCATTGGTTTGTCATCAGGGCGGGGAGGGGGGGGGGGGTATTTAGCGTCGTTTGCGGAGCTCTTGCTATCTATGCCCCGCCCATTTATAGCCCATTTATAGCTAAGCTCCACCCACACTTCGCCGTATTGGGATTGATCGATCGCCGAATGCCCTAACTATCAATTTCCTGAAAACTATTTAGGTAAGCTATTGAATACTTTGTAGCTAATTTGACTGGGTGCTGTTGCTGCCTCAACAGCGCCCAGTCAAATTAGTTTCAAAATATTCAACATACTTTTATTAAATAGTAATGACATACAATTCGTACAACAATGCAGAAGTCTGTCTTCAAATATGCGTCCGTGATGTACTTATCTGCATCATTTATGACGACATTCGTTATGATGTCAATCTACATATCACATTGTTGATTCTGTATCTCTACGAACACTAGGCAAAATCCTAATGGACATCACGCCAAGGTGTGGGCCTCGTAAACATGGCTGGCATTCACAGTCCGCAAGATTAAAATTGTCCATTGATCCATTTAAAAACTGTATTACACTATTTACATCGTCTCATTCGGTCTTAGAATGTCGTCTCACGAATGTAGGTATCAAATATCTCTACATCTGTGGCGGTGATTGTTTCTTCAGCCAGGTTGTTCCATATTGGTACAGTTCTCGGTAGAAATGAGTTATGGTACTGGCCAACTGTTGTCTGATATGTCTGTAGCTTCAGTGGGTGACTGGTGGTGTCTACGTTGGCCCACTTAAGATGGTAATCTGTTGGTATAGCTGCTTGCCCATGCAGGATCTTGTACATGAAGATGGCATTGGCCTTCATTCGCCGTTGTGCAAGGCTTTCCCATCCCAGTCGGTTCATCATTGTCGAGACACTCTCCGTCAGATAGAGGTACACTGGGCGACCTAGTACAAACCGTGCAGCCTTCCTTTGTACGGCTTCAAGATGGTTTTTCAGGTCACATGTTGGTGGATCCCAGACATGTTTCCGCCCAGGCCATAAGTTTATCTAGGTCTGATTGGAGAAGGCGCTGATCCTCTTCTGTATGTATGGTCCGATATATGAGGCAGTCATTGGCAAATAGCCGGATCGTGGAATTGAGGTTGTTTGCTATGTCGTTGATGTAGACTAAAAAGAGGATTGGGCCTAAAACTGATCCTTGTGGCACTCCTGACAGGACTTTTGTTGTCTCACAGCAGACACCTATGACAATCTTTTGCTGGGTTTCACTGAGGAATGATGTTATCCATCCAAGAATGTTGCCTTTTATTCCGTAATGGTGTAATTTCAGTAGTAGGCGTTGGTGCGGTACCTTATCAAAAGCTTTTGCAAAGTCCAGTACTGCTGTTTCTACCTGTCTGCGTTGTTCCAAGGCATGTGCGAGGTTGTGGATTGTCAAGATTAGTTGTGTTTCACATGATCTGTCTCATCGGAAGCCATGTTGATTTGGATGGAGTATATTGCTTTTGTCCATATGCTGCATTATCTGGCTGGCTATGATATGCTCCATCACCTTTCACGTGACTGCTGTTAGCGACACTGGCCTATAATTTGAAGCTGTTGTTCTGTCACCTTTCTTATATATGGGTGTAATGTCTTCCAGTATGTTGGTATAGTTGATTCATTCAGAGTCTGCTGGAAGAGGGAGGCAAGGATTGGTGCAGTTTTACTTGATGCTTTTGATTGGTTAAGGTGCTGTAGAGCCTTCTCTACACCAAGTAATGTTATGCTTATGTTGTGAATGGTATTACATGATGATGGTGGTGGTAAGGTTGGCATCGAGCTGATATTTTCTTAAGTGAATACAGCGCTCTAGCTTTTCCTTCTGGATCAGTGATGATTTGCCCATGTTGCCTGATGGTACTGATTCCTATATTATCTTGTCGTCTGTTCTTGATGTAACGCCAAAACCTTTTGCTACTTTGATCATTTTCTGGGTCCAGTATTTTTTGGATGTAATTTTGGTATGATTGTTGTAGCATGAGATGTATCTCCCTGCGTAGCTTCTTAAATTTTTCTTTGTCCCCGTCTTCGCCTGTTCTTCGTGCTGTGTTGTAAGCTCGATGTTTATGCTTAACATGTTTCTTGATATTTTGCGTTATCCAGGGAACATTCTGGTACCCTCTCAGCTCTTTTTGGGGTATGTTCTCAGACATTGTCATAGTAATTGTATCCTTAAAGAGCTGCCAAATCTCTTCAACACTATAGTTTGTTGGGATATGGTTGAAGTAGGTTGTCTGCAGGTCTTCAATATCTTTATTGATAGCTTGCCAGTTTGCCTTACTATACTGAAATATCTTTCTATGTGGTTGCTTCAGGATCTTTGGTCTTGTCATTACATCAACTACTAAGATGTCATGATCTGCAAATGGTGGTGTGGTAAATATCTTTGTAACTAGGCTTGGATGTGTGGTAATTAATAGGTCTAGGAGATTATCGCCTCTTGTTGCATGTCTGTTTACTTGTTCAAGTGATGTACTAAAGAGGGAATCAATCAGTAGCTCTGAGTGTGCACGCTTAGGATCTCCTGGCACTGGGGTGTGTGTATCCCAGTCAATAAATCTCAGATTGAGGTCTTCTCTGAGATATATTGCGGACGATGGATATGCTTGTTTTACCTTGTCGAGTGAAGCACGTAGAGCATGTAGTCTATCGATGCCGTGATATGATGGATGGCTTTCAATGGTTTTCTACTTTCCAATACAAACATGACTGCAACCATTAAGTCTAGTACATGAAGTCTGCAATAGCATGACTAACTATGGCCCCATATAGATTTATAAGCTATATAGCAGTTGCTATGTCCGTCCATTCGTTTGTGTGTTAGTTATTAATCCATTTGTTAGCCTATGTTTTCATTTCTATGTGATAACTCTTGTTCTACTGAAGCGATCATCCTCAAACTTGGCCTGTGTGATGCCCTATGAGAGCTAACAAACTTCAATTAATTTTAGTTAAGGCCACGATGAACCACTTAATGAAAGTTAGTTGCGATTCCGGATAATAACTCAAATTCTACTGAATGGATCTGCGCCTGTAAGTTGCACTTCGCGGTTTGAAGAATCTTATTAAATGTGCAGTTGAAGATTAATGGTCAAGGTCACGGTGACCCAATTAAGGAAATTGTAATTACTTTTAATTCTAATACTATGCACTTTGTCTGAGTAAATGCCATCAGTGCAGTACATGCATGCATTACATAAGTAAGCAAAAATACAATATTCTGTGTCAATGTTCTTTGACACTGTACTGCTAGACAATCTTCATGTTACATTGATTCATTGCCAGATGGTGGTTTGTGCATGGATTTCGGGAATCTCTGACTCGCTCTTGTTCAGTCTGAATGTCTGCCATCACTTTATATGCAACCACCATCTTCACTTCCCCCTCCTACCAAAGATCTTAACCTCTCAGCCATCATCTACTGCCGACAGATCAAACCTAATCATTATAAAAATCACCGTCCACACCAACCACCACATCATCAACTGCAACTGTACAGCATCCACTCCACCACCCGAATCCACAATCATAACATTTCTTTTTCGATATGTTAACACAGGCAGTCCATCTGATGATGAAACTGATGATCTCTCAGACGCTACGAGCTATGACGTCAACAAGGACCGTAAACCTGTCATGTTGGACAACTGTAGTGTGACGTCACCAAGTGTACTGCCATATCTGATCGTGATCATCATTCTAGCTATTGCTACACTCGCACTTATCATCGCTATTATCTTCCTCGTTCGTCGTCTCAGGGTTAGTGTGATCGCCATGGGCAAGGATATATAGATATGTTTTAGATTTCTTCTCCAATACAGGGATCTAGTTTAGCTATGTCTCGCCCGTTGCAGTCTAAGCTCCACCCACCTTGTGCGTGTGTGGATTCAATTTATATACTACTTCGAACCATGACTGAATCGTAATTTCTAGGTAAGATACTTAATATTTCGAAACTAATTTCACTGGAAGCTGTTGCTGCCATATGCTATCAGTAACAGCTCCCAGTCAAATTAGTTTCACAATATTCAACAGAATGTTTATTAAATTATAAAATGTATCATTCAGAAAATAAACCTGGCTTAGCACTAGCAAACCAAAGATTTGGTTGCATATCAATTATAATAGTGGTAAAGGTTTCCAGATACCTTTAATGTATTTTCTTAGATGTAAACAGTAATAGTAATAATTAAAGGTGAGGCGGAAAGGACATTCATTAGACGCACAGTCACGCACGCACGCACCACATTCATAGCAACTGATTTGCAAATACATTGTAATGCTATGCGATCATTTAAAACAATCGGACTCCGCTCTCAGATGTCAAATTATACAAGAAATAGCAAGGCTACAAATGATTCACTATATGTTGGCTGCCCAGTCTTACCTGTGGCGCTGATGTATGCCATCATGTACAGTCACCTATAACACACATGGCTGTGCCCAATGACAACTTTGAACCTATTCTTGATAACGGCAGGCACAACTCTCAAAATGTAGTGCGCTAACAGATGAGTGGGTGGCTGGTGGAGTGGGGCATCACTTCATGCGCTTCACTGATCGTGACGCAATCTGGCCCTTAAGGGATTATATCTGGAAATCAGACACTTCTCGGTGACATCTGCTGCACGCATTTCCATGTCAGCAATATTTTCAGACTGTTTGCGGTGGTGTTTAAGGCATTCTTACATACTATGTAGCATCATATGATTCCTTGGTCATTCATATCTGATTGTACAAACATTTGGCGACATCACTTTGATAAACATGCATAAGCTTTTATTCAACTCTAGGTATACACATCATTGTCGATCTTGTATATATCTGTGCTGGAATGTTCCAACAAGTTTTCGACCTTTCCATTCTTCGCCCTTTTCTAGAGGCAGTATCTTCCTTTACCTGGCGAGAGCGAGAGCGCGAGAGAGATCATATTTCAACTTTAGGTTCTTTGCTTTGATGTCCATGGTACACCCAGTCTGTTAACAATCCTCTGTTTTGCTCTACTTGAGTCTTCATCACCAAAAGTTGGTTGTTCAGCAGTTTCCTTCATCTATTCTGGTTACTAAAATCTCATATGGCATATGATATCGTGGATGCTGGTGTATGGGTCCTCAGTTATTGAAACTGTCTGCTCTGCTTGCTCTTGAGGAATATCTTTCCTCCTTGGAACATGGACGTTTTGAAGTATTGATACGTGCGGTAATATTTACAAATGCTGTCCCTCCCCTGTCTAATTCCCGGTTTCCCCGGAGACATTGTGCAGTTTTCTTCTTCTGCTTTCCCTTTTGTTAGTTGGTCCATCTGTAATTGTCCATCATGTTACATTCCGGATTGTTCTTTTTCCAGATCATGATCTTCCTGAACATCATCATAAAACTAGTTCACTGTTCATTGGTTTTCTTCATCATCCTTCTGTTTGCATCTACTGCAGGATTGTGGGCTCTTACTGTTTTGTCTGTGTACTAAATCCGCTTCTTCCAGATGTCATAGAATCAGTGCTGGCCTGATCATTTATGAATTTTACTTCTCAATCTTGTTGCACAAGCATTGTCAAGTACAGGCACTTCACATTTAATTTTGATATCGTGGAATACATGTAGCTTACTGACCTTGTTTGCCTAATCTTAAAATAAAATACATGTTGGTCACAGTTGTGAAAGAAACTATGGTACATTTCATTGTCCAACAATATTGAATCCAGATATTGATGACTATCATGACCAATGAAATCAACATATGTACATGTCTTCCAAAGCAGAAGCATGAAGGTGAATTAAACATGACAGGTACATCAATTTATTGTGCATTAGACTTCTGAAAATACAAAATTCACGAACTTTATTAACCATATCAAAATGGTGTCCTTTTCGACACATATGTTGGGTATATGTTGGTAACTGGTGTAATGCTGTTCTGTTTGTAATATATAATTCTCGGAATGATAGAATGTGTTTTGTCCGTTAATTGGACATTGGTACACAATTTGGATATTTATTGAATGATGCTATTTATAACTTATTGTTATCATACAAATAGCATTATTGGTTTGCAAAATGTTAATTAAAATAATTTACTCATTAAAATATTAGACTCTAGCCATTAATCTACTAGAAGATGTTAATGCAATACTTTGAAAATCAAAAATCTCATTGTGAACACATTACTCATAACTTAACTGTGATAAATTGTGGTGTGTCGAAAAGGACATCTTGACATAGTCAATTCAAATACATATAAGGCACTAAAGCAATAAATAATGGCTCGTTCTATATGTATTCAGTACAACCTAAGCTTACACTCCCGAGCCATATTGTATTGTACATTTAATTATATTATATGATGTATCACTTGTTAACCAAAGATTAAATTTAATTTTCCTTTGTTTAATTTGTTGTGCCAAATACCTTCCAATTCCTGTAGGAATTATTTGAATTCTAAATCTACTCAACTATAATAGATAAAATGGTGTTGTATCGGAAAGGATAGTTTGTCTGACGGAAAAGTCATACTGGGCAATATTGTTGTTTTTGGTCAAAATTCCAAGCATATTATTATGATTTATATCGTTTACGAAACACACAAATCTAACCATAAATAAGTTATTGACTTAGTTTATGATAAAAAGTATACACATTTACACACATCTAAGTAGTTTATTTCTCAAATGAGACACCATTTTGGAGTCATTTGAGAGGTAAAATAATTACATATGTGCTCGGGATTGTAAAACTGCCCATATGAGCAAATTAGCTTTCAGAATAGTGTGTGTCTCTCTCTCACATCCCATTCATGGGCATCGTATCATAGTCGTATAACTGTCGTCTGCTTGCAGTAGGTATCACTTTTCCGAAGCTGATGACGTTAAGTTTCTGCGTTTAGCAAATCGTCTTTGACTATATTTTAGGATTACTTAATCATAATGGAAACAAACTTTGGAATATGGTTGCCTATACAAGTAGGAGCCAACAGTATGATAGTGACGTCACTAGGTCAAATGTCATTCTGTCCTTGTTATTTTACGTCTGCTTTTTTATACCCCGCCAAAAAATTTGGCGGGGTATTATGTAATGGCGCCATCCGTCCGGGGGGCGGGCGGGTGGCAGAGTGGTTTCCGGATGATAACTCTGTTACCATTTGTCGCATCGCATTGAAACTTCATAGGGTGGTGGGACTAGGCCTGGGGAAGAAACCTATCGAAATCGACGATGATCCGAAATCCAAGATGGCCGCCAGCCACCGGCGGCCATCTTGAAAATTGGTTTCTGGATGATAACTCAGTTACCGTTTGTCAGATCGCATTGAAACGTCATGGAGTGGTTGGACCAGGACTGGGGAAGAAACCTATCGAAATTGACAACGATCGGAAACCCAAGATGGCCACCAGCCACCGGTAGCCATCTTGAAAATTGGTTTCTGGATTATAACTCTGTTACAGTTTATCGGATCGCTTTGAAACTTCATAGAATGGTTGGACTAAGTCTGCGGAAGGAAGAAACCTATCGAAATGGCAATGATCCGAAATCCAAGATGGCCGCCAGCCACCTATGGCCATTTTAAAAATTGGTTTCCAGATGATAACTCCGTTATCGTTTATTGGATCACTATGAAATTTCATAGGGTGGTTCGACTACCTCTGGGGAAGAAACCTATCGAGATTGACAATGATACGAACTCCAAGATGACTGTCAGCCACTGGTGGCCATCTTGAAAATTGGTTTCCAAATGATAACTCTGTTACCGTTTGTCGGATCCCTTTGAAATTTCATAGGGTGGTTGGACTAGGTGTGGAGAAGAAACTTCTCGAAATTGACGATGATCCTAACTCCAAGATGGCCGCCAGCCATGGGCTGCCATCTTAAAAGTTTGTTTCTGGATTTCATTTATTTGATCACTTCCTATGGTCGTTGGAATATGTCTGGTGAAGAAACTTATCCAAATTTACGATAATCCGAAATCTAGTATGGCCGCCAGTCATCAGCAGCCATCTTGAAAATTGGTTTCCGGACGATACCTCCTTGACCATTTAGCGGATCGCTTTGACACTTAATAAGGATTGCTGGTCTGATGGGGCTGAGGAAGAAATAAATATTTTCTGATAACTCATTCATTGGCTTGTCATCATGGCGGGGTGTTATGCGCCGTTTGCGGAGCTCTTGTCCAGTGTTAGTTTTTTGCGCTTAGCAATCATTTTTACATTCATATTTCAGGATTGGTTAATCCTATTGGAACTAAACTTGGAGATATGGTTACCTATAATGTTAGGAAGCAGCGTGATGACATTGAGGTAAATGGTCACAGTCCCTCTGACAAATGGGAGACAGGCGACACATCAAATTCTGCAGAATTCTTTGTATAATGCATACATTAACCCGTTCAACTACCGAATTCGAACATTAGTTTACAATTTAATAAATATTATATGGTGACTATTTTGAAACTAATTTGACTTGAAGCTGTTGCTGCCTATGCCAGCAACACGTTCCTGTTAAATTAGTTTCAAAATAGTTCGCAGCTTACATTTTATGTTTACCTTGAAATTTTTAATCTGCGGATTCAGAGTATGCTTTCCATTTTAGGCACGTGAAACGACAGGCTGTGCAGTGGACCCACAGCCGTATATTCCAACATGGCCGCCGAGACAGGATCCACGAAAATACGATGTACGGTTTGCGCATGGACGACCATCTACATACAGGGGGGAAAGCAGCTCGACCCAAACAGCAGGACCACGTCAAAGGTCGTATTACAGTACCTCAGCGCCATCTCCACCACGTGAAACCGAGAGTGTTACAGAATCGGAAATAGAAGATCCTCTTGAACGCATGCGCATTCAGTTGGAGGGAATATTACCCAGTACTTCCGGTGTCCTTGCTCCTGCTCCACTTGCACCTACCGCTCCTCCAATGCCATCAATCGGTCCACAAGCATCTTCCAAGAGTCTTACAACGTTTGAAAGTGAGGCTGGACCATCGCGACCAGATACGTCAGAGACCAGTATAAAACTGTAATCCAACCAATGATTTAGCTTACTTTGTTACATAATTTGTTTGTTTATTTTTTTTATAGACATGTTGTTTGATTCTTTGTTGTTCGATTTCTGTTTATTTTCAATAAAGGATTGCAAACATATGGTTTCTGTAGCTACTGTGTTGGTCTTTTTAGTGTGTATGCGCATATATATTCGATATCACCCTCTGCTTTTCAGCTATGGATGGTCCGATTCAAAAGGTAAAACCTGTGAGTTCTATCATTCTCAAACACGCTGCCTCGCCCTGTAAAGTTTGAAATTCCTGTATCTCAATTGCAAAACAACCTTACAGGAAAGCTGTTGAATATTTTGATACGAATTCAAATTAATTTCAAAATAGGCATCAGAATATTACATAAACAAGGGAAGAATTTGTCATTTCTTGTGTGCGTGGGTGTTAAGATTGTACCTCTCCCTCCTTTTACAGATCGATATGACGACAGGTGAACGCTATTGAGAATGACAAGTGAAACAGGATAGCTCCACTTGACCACGCGTTCACATGCTTAGAATTATAGAACATAATTTTAATCATAAGCGTGGATGTGTTTCCAGTATTAGAGATTAAGAGTCACATGTTTTTACCATATTGTCAGCATAGCTGGAAGATTTGTTGAAGACAAGTAATATTAGACTTAGTTGCACCAAGCAATGACCTCTCAGTGAATGCACAAAAAGGAGACGGTATTGTATTCGGGTCGGAATATGTGCCCATCCGTCCATCTAGCCATCCAGCCATCCATCTAGCCATCTATATGTATGCCTAGCCGTCCGTATGTCTGTATGCCCGTAGATATAGCTAAGAATTTTCTGTTCTGATTTGGCTCAAATCTTAACAAGGAAATGTTGTGACCGCACCCTTAGTTTCAATCATTGGTCGTGAACCGGATTAAAAGCCTGAATCGGAAGAAATCCCAGAATTTTGTATGTCTCTGAAATAACTGGTCCAGTTTGGATTACATTTTAGCTCCAGAAACGTGAGCATACACCATGTTTATACAACTTTGATCGTGATCCGACGAAAACATCTCTGGAAAAGCCACAATTAACACAAATCTTATTTTTTAAATCGAGATGACTGATTGCTATTCTTTTAAATGACTTTGATGTCTGACAGTAATTCTACACATTTTCTTGTCGGGACATAGTAGCTGCTAGTTGTTAACTTAGCATTGTTACAAACCCCAATACCACTTCAGTATTTAGCTTAAAATAATTTACCATAACTTCAACTCATTTACATGCCAATTACCATGATAACGCAGCTTACTGTATCGTCCCAGTAAGTAAGCTGCATTATCATGGTAATTTATCATAATTCCAAATAATGTATCATGTTAGCGAATTCTGTAACACAATGAATAATTTTACAACATAAGTGCACGTGCCTTACCCTAAATAGACACGGGTTGATCCATGAATTTTGAATGGCAGGGTCATGGTGTGTGTGTGTGTGTGTGTGTGTGGATGAGGGGGTCCGGGAAGGGACGTCCCCCCAGACACATACAGCGGGTGGGGGCTCATTTGTACCACCCCGACTCCTGCCTGGTACCGACAAAACGTCTAATCAGTGAATTAGTATCTAATCTGACAATACAGGTGAAGACGGGGGAGGGGCACCTTTTTTTAATTTGGCTAAAATTCCAAACAGCGACAGATTACAAAATATAGACACACCGTGCGCGTATATCTATGGGGTCACCTTGTTATGGGCCGCTGAAGCATTTCCTTAACATCCAGAATACAGTGGATATTATCAACCTGGAGAATAGGCCCCGGCAAATGAAAAATCAATCAGCACAGAATATGATGCTATAGGCAACTCTTTGAAACAATGTGGGTTCTCTAGCGTTAATCTCTACAATCTAACAACGTTCTGTCACCTAGCCAAATACAAGGCAACAATAAGCCATCTGGAATCCGACACTCTGTACAAAATCCACACATGGATCAGTTTCCGCCAGAAAACATCCCATACGATTACTCATCACGATCACAGAGCCCGTTACATCAGAATTCAAATCGATTACTGCCTTCAACAAATGATCTAGACAGCCACCAAAGGCAGCATCTGAACCAATATCAACCTCAGGAAAATGCTATGCCTGCACAGCTGCTCAACAGAAATCTTCCATCTCAAAATCATCCTCCATGCGTTAACCCACCATTTTTTCAACCTCACAATCAAAATAACTTACCAACTTATGGTCTACGCCAAAATAAACCATCAAACCAGAGTCCAGGAAGTATTGTATCACCACCACAAATGTACCATCAGTCATCGAATTGCTCCAACAATTATCACGTAACAAACTATGCTCAAAACTCATCTCTGAATACTAGAAGCGTGACCACAAATGGTGGTTGTCAGGATACACCAAGAGCATCTGTATCGGCTTATCAAAAAAGGCCCAACTACCACCGTCTAACAAGATCTAAGTATGAAGCCAAGCGATCAAACCCGCCTAGTCAAATATCAAAAGGAACATCACAAGTAAATAATATGCAATCGCAAGAAATGCCTAGCAGCCCAACCAGCTCCCACATAAGCCTATCTGATATAAGAAACATATTACCATCTCAACCAACAATAAACCCGTCAAGTTATGAAGCAGCACAGCAGCTAGGGAAAAGCCAAACAACAGAACAAACTGTCGATAATCAACTAACGCACAATAGCATAGAATCAATAATAGAATAGAGCCAAAATATAAAAACATCAAGGCAGCATCTACTGAAAAGCAATCCGAACAAAATGACCAAAGAAATCAGCCAAAAATCACTGATCACAGAAATCAAACTAGCACCGAAATACGTACAGGCCAATCAACTCGTGAACACATCACTCAGCTAAATCAACCCAATAAGGTTCCTAGTCAAACTGACAGTCTGCATTTTTTAGAGTACGCCATTCCACAAAAAGAACCACCAGACAGTCACACACAGAACCAAAAAATAACGGTTCTAATGACCACAGCCAATAAAGATATCATTTAATGTTGGAGTGAAATCAAATATCGCCTACCTTACCCAGCTACCTAGTAACCATGACAATCTTCTCTGCCTCCAGGAGCACTGGTTATGGACATTTGAGAAATCAACCCTTGAGAATATTTTTCCAAATCATCATGTTCAGATTCGATGCTATGATAGTATCAACCCTATCAGCAACATACAACGACCATGCGGTCGATCGAGGGTTGCAATTGTTTGGCCCAAAAAGATGGAAAACTCAAAGAAACTCCCAGATGGTAAGGAAAGAATCATAGCAGTCGAAATCAATACTGGAAAAAAACTTGTATGTCTCATAAATGTCTATATGCCCACACTGAAGCAAGAATCTGAACAAGAGCACCATAAATGTCTAGACATTGTGCACTGTACCATCGAAAGATATACCCAATCTCACCAGATCATTGTCTGTGGAGATGTCAATGGAACCTTCCAAACTAGTAGATAGAACCGGCATGATGCCCTCCTCAGAAGCTTCACACACAACCATAAGCTGACTCACTCGGATAATAGTGATAAACATACCTTCTTTCATCACGATGGCCAATCGTCATCACAAATTGACCATATACTGTCACCCAATGAAAACATAATTAATCCAACTACAGTCTATCACATGGATTCACTAAACATGTCCTCTCATATTCCAATCAGGATACAACTAATCTTAGCCTCTCAAAAAAGTAAACAAACCTCCAAGAAAGAGAGCATAATTAGAAAGACCTACAAATTACAATGGGACAAAAGATATGCAAGATTATTCAAGCAGATAATGCATAAAGAGTTAATGAATACCTCTTGTTAATACACCAGCAGATGGCAAGCTTATAACCCTAACAAGATTCCTTCGGAAAGCCTCAAATAATGTGGTCCCATCAAAACTAATCCAATTGAAAGGGCCACAATGTAAAGCATCGCCCAAACTTTGACAATTATTAGCTTCCTGTAAAAGCAAACATTGGCTGTAGGCTGGCGCAGGACGCCAAATAGGCAATTTCAATCTTTTTCGGGAACTAAAACAAACAAAGAAATCTGCCAGAAAGCAACTGCGGCTAGAATGAGCCCACAAAAGAGAACATTTCGACGAACAACTAGAAAGCAACCCATCCACACAAAAGTTCTACAACTTGTAAAGAAATAAGAGAAATACAAAAGATAAGGCTGCTACTACAAACATTTTACGACACAATGACCAAGAAGTGGTAAACGCTGAAGAACAAAGAACAATTCTGTCACAATATTATGAAGATTTGGCCACTCCAAAGGCACATGCACACTACGATCAGGCATTTCTTTCAGAAACCCAATTCCACTATAGCCTCATTAAAGGCACCTGTGAAGAGCGTTTATCACGGATGAGGAAACCAGAACAGCAATACATCATCTAAATCGGGGCAAAGCAAGTGATGAATATCAGTTGTCTGCTGAACATATTAAAACTGCAGGAGACACAATCATACCTTTATTAAGGGGGGCGTTTAACAAGGTACTGATCGAAGGCACGGCCCGAGGCACATGTAGAACAGGAATTATCCTAGTATGTAAGAAGGGCAAGGACAAATCCCAAATATCTAATTACAGAGGGATAACCGTCACATCCATCTTGAGTAAAGTCTTTGAACATCTTGTGCTTACCAGAATAAATACTGACTTAAAACGGGCACAATCTTCATTCCAATATGGATTTACAAAAGGCTAGAACTATATAGTTCATCATACCATCCTAATGGAAAAGCTATATGATCAAGGTATCAATCCTGTATACTGGTCTGTAATAAACACGTACCATAACCTCACTGCAAAAATCAAATGGAAAGATCAGTAACCCTCTAAATATAAAGTTAGGTGTATGTCAAGGTCGCATTTTATCCACACATTTATATAAGCTGTACATCAATAGACCTATTGATCCAACTAGAGAAAAACAATCTAGGCGTTTCTCTTGGAACAAACTACATAGGGTGCTCAACATGCGCAGATGAGGTACTACTAATGACAAATGACCCAGTAGAACTACAGATCATGGATAATGTAGCCCAGCACTCTGCAGGATAGCAGCGATATAATATACATTCAAGTAAAAGTGCAGCTATTAAGAAAAATGCTACTGCGGCGAACCTAAAAAAGCACAATATTGTAAGCTGGACCTTAGGAGAAGTGGATATACCTCATCTTAACCAGGCTACACAAATTAGGAATAATAAGATCAACACGAGCAGAAAATCAGCAAAACATGCATGAGAGAATTATTCTTGCTAGGCGCACCCTCTATGTCCTAATCAACACTGGGATGCACTGACACTAATGGATTAAATCCTAAGACATCATACATAATCTACATTTCTTGTGTACTACCCCGGCTACTATTTGGTCTGGAAACTCCCACTGATGAACAATCAACTGAAACAACTGCAAGCCTTTCATGTAGACACTCTGCGCAAAATACAGTCACTCCTAAACAGAACCTCGAGAGTGACATATCATCTACTATGAACCTTGCCAGTTGAAGCAGAAATTCACAAACGTCAGATCAGTTTTCTCCATTCAATCTTAACGTGCGACGCCAAAATACTTCTACAAACAATTCTAAGACAGTACTACCTCAAAACATCCCGGGATACCTTCCTCATCCGAATCCCATACCTACTAGCCCTCTATTTTCTACCCGATCTCCACATCATGCCCTGCATTGCTCCGTCAAAGACAAGTTGGAAGAAAAGTACAAGAACAACTATTAATAATTTCTGGACGTTACACATATGACAGGAATCAACTGCAGGCGAAGTACGAAGAGCAATTATAAAGGCCCGACTGCTAGCAGGTACATGTATGCTACAATCGTTGAAATCAAGATTCTCTAGCTACATGGTCTCAGCAACGTGCCCTGTCTGTGAAGTAGAAGATGAATCAACAACTCACTTTCTCCTTACATGTCCAGCAACAAACTTCATTAGACAGCAACATTTTACATCAATTTTAGAATTCATCTCCAAAGAACTTAGTCCAACATACAGTAACACATTCTTCAGAAATCAGGAAACTATTACGCTATCAATCGTCTTAATTTTACCACAAATACATGACTACTACATCATCACAACGTGTACATAACTTATTAATCAATAAGTTGACGTGTGGGACTATCAAGCAATCTAACTTGTAACATTCGTTTTATAACTACATGGGAAATTTATTTTTTTTTCCTCACGGTGCTCCTACCACAGTAGGAATCTACGAAACAAGTAGAAGTCTGAAAGAAATTGTTTTGGAGCGTAAAATATATTCCCTGCTAAAGATGGTCCTTCTTGTATAGAAAGTAATGACTGAAATAGGTTTATGGGTATGTTGTTCAGAGGTATGGGCCTCTTTAGAAGGGGTGGGTGGGGGGGTATATTCCCTGCTAAAGATGGTCCTTCTTGTATAGAAAGTAATGACTGAAATAGGTTTATGGGTATGTTGTTCAGAGGAATGGGCCTCTTTAGAAGGGGTGGGGGGGGGGGGGGTTGTTGATTACGCTGGGAATCGGTTTGCATTAAGTGTTTGTGCATGGTTGTAGTGTAGATAAATATTACAACTTTGACCGAGGTGATGATACAATACAACATACATGTCCATATCGTCAGCATATTCCTGCAAATGATTTACTATGCACACTCACCCCCCTAAATCATTTACCATGCCTGGCTTGCCTACAAATCCTTTACCATGCCTGACTCGCCTACACATACTTTACCATGCCTGCAAATCGCATACAATGAAAGGTGTGGATGCATAGCTTATAACATGTCTGCCAATCCTTTACTATGGGTGCAAATACTTTAGCATGCCTACAAATAAGTTGCCATGGTAACATATCTTGACTGAAAATCGTTTCCATCATTCACGAAGACAACATGTTCGTTATCATGACAACAAATCATCTCTCATGAGTACAAATAATGCGCCATTATAGAACATGCGTTACCATATCGATGGATTCTCTTACAATGACGACAACTCTTGCACTGTGCCATACACCCTTTCTTTCTTAAATACACCATTAACGTTCTGTTATGGAGCCAGTCATTTCACTGATAAATTTTCAAAAATAAACATCTCTTGTCTTGCAAATTGGCATTCCTCAATCCCACTGCATATGTCATTTTGTTCAGGTTAGCCATTATCACATTTAATTTGATTTTAAAGAATTAATGAGTTCATATCTCCCTGAGCGAGGAGGGGTGTTGTTCTAAATATAACTCTGGTGTGTTAACACCTGTCAGACACTCGAGCCTTTTCCTGAGAAACATTATCTCTATCTTGTCAGCGAAAATGTCTTCCAGATAACCAGATACCCACCCACTCATCATCAGCTGACGCATGGCCATTCTAATGGACGGATTAGATCTGCCAGTTGTAGGCTGACGTCACAATACATACTGACGTATCTAGCTCGGTCAGGAACGTTGATGAGTCCGTCAATTGTACGAATTGTATGTCTTTGCTATTTAATAAACATTCTGTTGAATATTTGAAACTAATTTTACTGGACGTTGTAGGCAATTAGTTTCAAAATATTCAACAGCTTAGATGTATTGTTTTCTGGAAATTGTGATGTGAATTCATGATTCAAAGTATATAAATTGATTAAAACACGCGGTAAAAGTGGGCGGAGCTTAGCCGGATATGGCCGAAATGGATCAGCCTCCATAGCGCGCGACGCGAGGGCGGATATAGGGCAGAATCTGCGAGGTCTGACAAGATTAACTGACTTTTCACCGTGATAACACGGAAATGTCTCTGATAAAAATCGATCACGACATCGGAGGAAATAGGAACAACAGGGGGTACTGATGAACGTGACATTCTTTTCTGTGAAAATATCACTGGTAATTGCGGACCGAGAAAGTATTTTAGAAAAAAACACTGTCATGATTGCCTCTCATTCCGAGAAATGCCAATCTAGTCATTCTACACTTAAGTTTCGTCTCTTTCAAAACAGAAGATAAGCAGTGGCGTTACCAGGAAATGTTTGTCGGGGAGTGGGAGGGCAGCTTTGTTCCATAGGGCAAGGTTGGTGGAGGGGCTTGAAGAGATGGCCCGCTCTCAAAAGGCGGGTGGTGCGAGGGTCATCCGCCTGGAGAATTTGAAAAACAGATGCTCTGAGAAGCGATTTCCTGCAATCTGAGTGATAAACAACCTAAAATGGCGGCTTCGAAGTGTATATATCAATAAAATAGTCATATGAAATATTTTCATGCAGTTTTTGGTGGAACATTCATGCCCGCACATGAACCACGCCTATAGCACGATCACTTGAATTAACACACGTGCATCACGTTCAGGCCACTGCATGGGCGTCACCAATGTTAAGGTGTTGTGTTTATCAAAGCTTCTGTCTTCAGGGTTGGCTAAGCCTACTGGAACTAAGTTTGTATCCATTGTAGCTTATCCTGTTATGAAGAAACGATGTGAAATTATGTCCACACGGTCAGAGGTCGCGACACCTTCCAAAGCGATTCCACGATTTAAAGTCCAATGATGTAGTGCTCACCTGGACCATAAGCCTATCACACTAGAATCTGAAGTTTTAACCAATCCAAGGTGGGAAATCGGCCAAACGGGGGTGGAATAGTATTTTTAACAATTTCCTGAACATTTTTCGGAAATCCAAGATACCCAATCCAAAAACCTAACCAGTAAGATCGCTGCAAAAGGCTGCCATTACAGGGTCATACCAAGCAAGTTTGATTAAAATTAGCTCAGTGGTTAATGAAGAGAGGCTTAAGTGATTTGCGGTATGTTTATGGAAATTCAAGATGGCCACCAACGAAATTACCCAATAAAAGTTCTGCATAGCAGTTATGAAGCCTAATACCATTCTATCAGTCAAGTTAATTTGAAATCGATTCAACTGTTAATAAGTATGTTAAACAATTTTCTGACCTATGTTTTGGAAATCCAAGAGAGCCGCCGAAAACATTGGCCAATCAAATTTATGTGTAACTGTTCTGAACAATTCGAACTCGTTCTAGGCAAACGTTCTTGAAATAGTCCCAGCGGTATATGAGGAATGGTCTTTTAAAGGATTTCATGATTACATTCGGAAAATCCAAGATGTCACCTTGCAAATTAACCAATCAAAGAGAAAGTGAAAGAGACGTAGTTTTATGTTAATGATTCCGCTTTATATTTTTTCAAATCCAAGATGGTAACTGGGAAAATTGATCAATCAGATTTCTTGATGGAAGTTTGGAGACCTATTACCGTATGATCCTTCCAAGCAATGTTTGGTTAAGATCGATCAAACGGTTTAGGGGGAGCATTTCTCATGACCTTTAGGAAAATCCAAAATGGCAGCCAAAAGGATGAGTTGCAACTACTCAGATAATGGATCTTTCCAGCTTTTGCTATGCCCTGCCAATCCCTAGTTAAGGTCCACCCACGATTCGCCCGTGCTGGGAGCAATCTATTCCCGAACGCCTTGACTATCAGTTTCAGAAAACTATACAGGTAAGCTGTTGAATATTTTGAAACTGATTTGACTGGGTTCTGTTGTTGCCTACGGCATATGACCTATGGCAGCAACAACGCCCAGTCAAATTAGTTTCGAAATATTCAACAGCATGTTTATTTCATAGTAAAGACACAATTTGTACAACGTGTCGGACTATTAAGCGTTTAAGACGGACTAAATCGAGTCATCCTCCACGCCGCATAGTTGATTATCATATGATGGATGGATAAACTGGAAAGGCCCATTGCAGGGTGGGGTGGGGGCGGGGTGGGAATTTGATCACATAGTAACTCTAGATTTGAATATGAAACCATAATAATCACCTATCCTATCAATCATAGCATGATAATAGCAATTGTAAATGGATGAATCCACTTTTAGCTTTGCCCTACCCATTTATAGCTAAGCTCCGCCCACGCTTTGTCCGAGTTGGGATGGATCGAACCCTGAACGCTGAAACCTGACTATCAATCTCCAGAAAACTATACAGGTAAGCTTTTGAGCATTTTGAAACTAATTTAACTGGTTGCTTCTGTTGCCTGTTGCTGCAACAGCGCCCGGTCAAATTAGTTTCAAAATATTCAACATAATGGTTATTAAATAGTAAAGCCATACAAATCTTACAACGGGACGGACTATTAGCGTCTATGACTGACTTAGATACGTCATTCATGACGTAATTGATTGCGACGCTAATCTGCATGTGACGTAATTCTTTATAACATCATATATTTAATTGACAGATTGGATTCCTCTATTGAGAGTGAGTGGTAGTAAACGGCTGTCTGTCCATAGTGACCACTTTTCAATCATCCAAGTGATGCCACACTGAAACCTTTGAACAATCCATTTCTATGCGAATTCACTTTTCCAGAGTACCCACCCATCATATGACCTAACTGCTCGATGTGTACAATGACATCATAATGAATGACGTCCATAAGTACGTCACGAACGCATATTTGAAGACGGTCTATGCGTTGTTGTACAAATTGTTTGCTTTTACCATTTAATAAACATTCTGTTGAATATTTTGAAACTAATTTGACTGGACACTGTTGCTGCCATAGGCAGCAACAGCACCCAGTCAAATTAGTTACGAAATATTCAACATCTTCCCTGTATAGTTTTCAGGAAATTGATAGCTAGGGCATTTGCGGATCGATCAATTCCAACACGGCGAGGTGTGGGTGGAGCTTAGCTAGTGATGGGCGGGGCATAGCTAAAAATGGAAAGGTTCATTAGCTGCCGCCATTAATAAACTTGAAAATCACATTTGCTTGCGTGTCTTCTCGAGGAAACATTCAAAAGGAGACAATGAGGTATCATTACCTGTGTGTACAGAGTCACTTTCTTCAATGAAACCATCCAAATGACTATTGGATGGATATTTCATTCATTCTTATGCAAATGGGGTTTGTGCTCAAAATGTAATTCGAATATTATGAAAAATAGCATAACAATTGATGTCGGATTACTGCCCTTTTATTGCATTTTTTCTAACAGATGAACGCTTCTTCAGACCGCTGAGAAGCGATAAAACCAACAACCCCCTGTCACTGTTGATCCAGACTGCATGCATACGATTATTAATTGATCTTTCCAGTTTAGCTATGCCCCGCCCACGGCCCCTCTCAAGCTAAGCTCCACCCACACCTCGCTCGTGTTGGGCTCGATCGAGCCTGAACTCCATGAATATCAATTTCCAGAAAACTATACAGTTAAGCTGTTGCTGCCTATCGGCCAGTCAAATTAGTTTCAAAATATTCGACAAAATGTTTATTAAATAGTAAGGACATACAATTCCAGTCAAATATTTATTAAATGGTAAAGACATACAATTCGTACAACGTGTCGCACTAATAAGCATTAAGACGAAATAAATCGAACCATTCATGCCATAATTAATTAAGACGTTATCCTACACGTCGCGTAATTGATTTAGGCATATATGGCGTCACACGGCGGCAGATGATGGATGGATAAACTGGAACGGTCAATTCCAGTAAACTTTGACAATTAAAGAACAGATACACAATACATACACATTTTATTGAAATCTGTAAATAATGTGCAGGTACATGTATATAATATAAGAAAGAATAAATCTTGTAAAACGGAGTAAAAATAAAAAATTATAAAAACAACAAGGGCAATCTTGAAGGCCAATCCCAGATTGTAGACCCTCGCCCTCCCATTTGTTGTCATATTGTAAAAAGGATTTCGGATATCGGATGCTCCTGATTTCTTCGGATCACACCAAATGTTGTGGAATCCTAGTGCATAGTGGCACCCTTTCTTGTGATAAAATGTGAGCAAAATCGAACCAGTAGTTTTCAAGATATGCATAGATCGGGAATTGTATCCAATCCGAATCCAGATTCTTTTATTCGCATCAGGGTCAATGTCCTGAAATCTCTTGCACTGCAGGTTCCTTCATTATGTTAAAATGTGAGCCAAATCGGATCAGTAGTATTTTTAGATACAGCCAGCATTCATGTGTGGACGGACGGACGCAAGGCGTGAGTAATAAAATCAGCATGCACAATTTTTAATTACAAACGTCTTTACATCCGTTACTTGCGCAACAATCAGTGACAACAGAACCTACTACGGCCTCCAGAATCAACGCAAATGATGATGACCACGACGACGACGATGATGATGATGATGATGATGAAACTGCAACCCCCACCCCTACCACCACAAACAGTGTGAGTTTCCCCTGAGAATACGGTTCAACTAATCCTGACTTTGGCTGGACATAGTCTTTCGAGACGGACTTTTCGACTTCATGACGGCCGTTACCGTCAGTTTGATTGTAACGCCAGATACCAAGTGATGTGTTGTGATTATGACGTCGGATATTTGAGTTGTTTGCCGATTGAAAGATGACAGACAAATTACTATTGTATATGGTCAGCCATGAGTGCCAAAGATCAAATAGAACGCTAGTTATCCAAAATGGAAGGATTAGTCAGAAAAGGGTGAAACTGAGTTTCGATTAGATGCGTCTCATACTGGGTACACAATCAATGAATCCAATTTTAGCTATGCCCCACCCATCTCTAGTTAAACACCGCCCATAATTTGCGCGTGTTGGGGTAGATTTATACGTTGAATCCTGGATTCCCAGAATCCTAATTTCATGGTAACTATACAGCTAACCCGTTGAATATTTTGAAACTGTGACCGTGGGTTGTTTATACTATAAGCAGCAACAGACCCAGTTAAATTAGTTTCAAAATATTCAACAGAATGTTTATTGAATTGTAGACATAAAATTTTTACAAGTGACGGACTATTCCACGTTCATGATGGAGTCTTTCTGTCAATTGTGATTGTGACGTCAGCCTACATGTGACGTAATTGATTATGACGTCATATACTTGATTGACAGATCGGATTCATGCATTCGTTCAGTACACTACAGCAATTCCGCAATTAGACCTGCCTCTAATACTATGCATTAAAATGTAATCCTGTTTAGTGTTTAAAATCAAAAACTACAGCTCAGCAAGTAATTTGGAAGCGTGTTTACTCATAAACATTTTCAGTGCGTTCTATGTAGACCATGTATTTGTTAAAGCACGGAGGAATGTTTACCTGCCTGTTAGAAAGTATCTTTCAGACATCTGCCACACAACATGTATTTTATATCCAGACGTATTTTCTGCGTTGTTATGCAATATATAAATGGGTTAAGCACGTTATTAATGGCTAGGATATATCCGCCGATTCTGTAGACGACATAGTGAAATGGCGGATGTCCGAATCCCAACACCTCGTGAATAAAGATATCCGTCATCACAGGTAGCAAGCAGAACGTGAAAAGTAGCACAACAATGCCAATTACTCGCGAATTCATACGGCGCTGCGAACGCTGCCAACGAATAGAATGCGACAACGGTTGCTTGGATACATTGCAATATTTTAGGAACTGAAATGTTGTTATAACAATCAACGGTCCTAGAAACACGAAAACACTGGATAGCATGTCTTTAACTCTCGCGTTTCCAGAAAAGCTACAGAAAGCGATTGTCTCTCCTTTGTAATCGAGATACACTGGACGGTAGTATATTGGCGCCGGAATGTAGAAGATAAGAGTCAAACACCATATAAAAGTTGAGATCTTGAAAATAAAGGACGGTAGTAGTTTCGCCCTGGCTAATAACGGTCTAGCCATTTGGTACCAGCGAATGATTGACATGGCAACTAGATGGTAGATACTGACAACTAGAGTAACATATGATACGTACATGACAATACTACAAATATACTGAGCATCGTGTCCCGTAAACGCAATGACCGGAAGTACTAGGGTATCCCGGAACACCATTGCTAGACACGTCCAGAAATCACAGATCGCCAATGACAGTAACAGTGCGTAGATGGTAGATTTGTATCTGCGATATTTTAGTATAGCAGCAATGACGAGAAGGTTTGCTGATGTTCCCACAGAAAAGACAATCACTGGAATTGTCCTCATGAGAATGGGGCTGATGGTGAACCATACATCCAGGTATACACGGATCTGATCCTCTCTAGATAGGTTAAAGTCTCTCCCTGTGATGATCGCGCTATGGTTACTGAACAGTTCTGCCGGTGTTGATATAATCATATTCAAAATTTCTCTTGATAAAAACTCGATCATGACAACTAAACTAATACGGTTTCAGCTTTTGGTTTCTACAATAAGAACATTCTATAGATAGAATACATTTCTAGCTAAAATCCGGCCACTTTTTAAACGTATTCGAATGGACCTTTCCATTTTTAGCTATGCCCCGCCCATCACTAGCTATGCTCCACCCATACCTCGCTGTGTTGGGATTGATCGTTCCCCGAATCCCCTAGCTATCAATTTCCTGAAAACTATACAGGGAAGCTGTTAATTATTTTGTAACTAATTTGACTGGGTGATGTTGCTGCCATAGGCAGCAACAGGGCCCAGTCAAATTAGTTTCAAAATATTCAACAGAATATTTATTAAATAGTAAAAGCAAACAATTTGTACAACAACGCATAGACCGTCTTCAAATATGCGTATGTGACGTACTTATCTACGTCATTCATTATGATGTCATTCTACACATCACGCAGTTCCTTATGACGTCATATGACGGGTGGGTACTCTGGAAGGTGAATTGATTTTGGCGCTGAACCATTAATTCCTAGAATCACAATGTCAAGGTAACTATGCCGGAAAGCCATTGAAAAGTTTGAAACTAATTTTGAAAGCAACAGCTACCTGTCAAATTAGTTTCAAAATAGCTAACAAAATGTGTATTAAATTGTAAATCCAATGCCATACCTTTGATTGTGACGTCAGCTAACAAGTGATATATTTTGATTATGACGTCAGTTACTTGAGTGACGGGTCGGATCTCTCCACTACGGTTATTCTCACACTTTCAAACACGGTGTCCAATCTGACTGAACTCTGATGATATAGAATACGCGATGGCATCACCAGATAACTCAATTGATGAATCCGATCTCTCACTCAAGTATATAACGTCATAATCTAAATGCGCAATGAATGAAGTGTCTAGGTCCGTCATGATCAGTGAATAGTTCGTCAAGCGTACGAATCGTATGTCTTTAGCATTTAATAAATAGTCTGTTAAGCAGACTGTTTATTAAATAGTAAAGCCATACGATTCGACTGTTGAATATTTTTAACTAATAGGTAAAAACAGCACGCAGTCAAATTAGCTTCAAAATATTCAATAACTTACCTGTATCGTTACCTTGATATTGGGATTCTGGGAATTCAGTGTTCGGTCGATCCCAACAAAATCAAAGCGTGGGTGAAGCTTAGCTAGAGATCGGTGTGCATAGCCAAAAGCGAATTCATCTATTGTCATATGCCTACTCGACTGCATTTACGGAATTCTCTGATTCAACTTGTACGACATAAATTCCGTGCTATTTCCACCTATTATCAATATCGGTAAGAATTATTCACAATTACCTGCACATCGGTCAGCTAGATGGTTCTTCATTGTCCGCGGTGTGAATATAAGCATTTACACGAACGTGTAGTGGCTCTGAGTAGCGTGTGTTTTAATCAATGAATCGTCTCTGCTGACCATTTAAGAGCACGCTTGCCGGACTGAATTATCTTGTCATCATATAGCGCGTTCGACCCTACAGATTAAATACAAAATATCATTTACAATGTAAAAAACTCGTTCTGTTAATTACATTATTTGAAGATAATTTGTTTTAATGCCTGCCTGCTGAGGCGGTTTAGCTCTGGATCTGCTGAATATTTTGAAAACGATTTGACGGAAAGTTGATGGTGTCTAAGTCGCCAATTAATTTCAGTCCAAATGTTTTCGAAATATTCAACGGGTTTGAAGTTATTGTCCATTGAAATTATTGTCTAGTGGCTTGCAGCGGTCAGACAGAAAGCTGTTGATGTTTACATATTCAGTAGCGTATGTATATTGATGCTTTTAAAATTTAAAAGGACTGAATGGGGTTATGGTTTGTTATCGTTTCTGTTTGATCTGTATGGACTTTTCCTGTTTTTGCTATGCCCCGCCCATCTCTAGCTAAGCTCCACCCATACCTCGTTCGTGTTCGGATCGATCATCCCTGAACTCCCTGACTATCGATTTTCAGAAAACTATACAGTTAAGCTATTGAATATTTTGAAACTAATTTGACTGGGCGCTGTTGCTGCCTATGGCAGCAACAGCGCCCAGTCAAATTAGTTTCAAAATATTCAACAGCAATGTTATTAATTAGACAAGACATGCAAATCGTGCAACGTGGCGGACTATTAAGCGTTTAAAACGAACTAATTCGAGTCATTCATGACGTAATGATTATTACGTCATCATACAAGTCACGTATTTGATTTTGACGTCATATGATGGATGGATAAACTGGAAAGGTGAATTAACATGTACTATCAATATATGGTATATGTAGCTAACGTTAACTTGACACTGGGGTTGACACACGCCAATTGTCTTGATGAACTGTTTCTGATTTGACGTGTAGTGTATGCTAGTCAGTTGAGGAAGAGGAATTATGTCAATGGATGAATCCGATATGTGGCTCAAGTATATGACGTCATAATCAATTACGCCATATGTAGGTTGACGTCGTAATACAGAGTGACGTATCTAGCTCCGTCATGAACACTGATATGTCCTTCAAGAGTACGAACTGCATGTCTTTACTATTTAATAAGGTGTGTTGAATATTTTGAAGCGAACTTAATTTGGAGTTGTTGCTGTCATAGGCCAGCAACAGCCCCCAGTCAAATTAGTTACGTTTCAAAATATTCAACAGTTTACCTGTATAGTTACTTTGAAATTGGTATTCTGCGAATTCAGGCTTCAAACTATATAAATTGACTCCAACTCGCAGAAAAATGGGCGACGTTTAGCTAGAAATGGGCGTGGCATAGCTATCAATTGGCGGGGCATGGCAAGAAATGGGCGTGGTATAGCTAGAAATGAACGGGCATAGCTAGAAATTGGCGGGGCATAGGTAGAAATGGCTGGCTCTACTATTGATGTCGAAGTAGTGTTATTATAGGCGTGAAGCATCTGTGGTATTAGACATTATCTAACGATAGAGGCTACCATCACGCTGCTCTTGGTACCATTGCTATCGTCCAGATTAGATTATTGAAACCGTCTATTTGTGGCTGCATCAAAAAGACTTGTTCCTGTGCTGCAGGCAATGCAGGCCGCATCGCTGCGAATATCACCGCTTCCTCGCAGCTACAAGGCGTACATTGGCTAACCATCAAACAAATAAGCTGCTTTAATATGGAAACATGGCGCGTCTATCAATGTGTGTCTCTGCCACGCATAACCTATCTTATAAACGTTTGGAGAAAACACCTCGGTGGATCACTCGGAAACATAAATTAGATGATAACAGTCACGTATGTAACATGTTTATAAAGAATTCCCATTCGTTGATGCCATTGAATGAAACAAATGGACAGATGTTCATCTTAAGCCATCGACGCTATTGTTTTGATTGTCCCATATCGAGTCCATAATGGCGGTATCCAGTTTAAGCCATGCCCCGCCCATCCCTAGCTAGGCTCCACCCATACTTCCCCTGTGTTGGGATCGAGTATCAATTTTCAGAAAACTATATAGGTCCCATTCAGGTCATGTTTATGATGGTTTTCATTCAGTCTACGGCTCACTTCACACAATATTTACACCGGTACCCATTTATATTCATGGATGGAGAGAGGCAGCGATGAGGAAGGAGTCTGTCCATGTTTCCAGCCATGGTGAGATAGTCCGCCATTGAGGTATGAACCTGGTTCGACAGATAAGTAATCAATAATGTTGAGCACCACATGAAGCTGACTCCTCTAGTGATTTAAACCATCGCTTACCTTGGTTAGGCTACTCTTAAAATCAAGACATGACTCTTTCAATACCCAAGTTCTGCAATCTCACCTTCAATTGAATTATACAGACAATATTTTGAAACTAATTTGGCTAGATCATTAAATTTTAACTCATGTTTCATATGCTGCTCTCTCATGCTCACAATAGCAACATCCATTTCTAGCTATGCCCCTCCTATTTCTAGCCCGCCCACTTTGTACCCACGATTGAATAGATTGTATTACGTTGAACCAAGAATATACACATTCTTTTGAATATTTTGAAACTGATTTGACTGGGCGCTGTTGCTGACATAGGCAGTAACAGCATCCAATCAAATTAGTTTCAAAATGTTCAACAGCTTACCTGTATAGTTTTCTGGAAATTGATAGTCAGGGAGTTCGGGGATCGGTCGATCCCAACACAGGAGAAGTGTGAGTGATGCTTAGCTAATGATGAGCTGGGCATAGCAAAAAATGGATTTCTCCATTGTACAGTTAAGCTATATATATATATATATATATATATATATATATATATATATATATATATATATATATATATATATATATATATATATATATATATATATATATATATATATATATATATATATATATATATATATATATATATATATATATATATATATATATATATATATATATATATATATATATATATATATATATATATATATATATATATATATATATATATATATGGGAAGAATATGTTTTTGTACCACGATATTTCTGTTTTCAATTCTACCATTAACACTTTACCTCATGTAGACTTAAAGCGACACATTCTTTAAGATGCAAGGCTATTCTGTTGATTAATTTGAAACTAATTCGGCTGGGAGCTGTTTCAGTTGAATTAGTTTCAAAATAGTCAAAAGCTCGCCTGTATGGTTGTGTTTCAATTGAGACACTGGGACTTTAAATAAACGTTAAATGGTAACAATTTCAGGTAACGCTATATTAAATATTTTTTATTAGAAGCTGTTGATGCCTTCTTGAAATCTGATCATTCAATATTTGGATTGCTCATTGAATTTGCAAGAAATGTCTACTTAGGAAAACAACAAAATCAAACGTATGCTACTGTGACGTACAGCGAGACCTGTTTGAGAAATCACGTGACATTTGATGAGAAAAGATACTGGTTATTTAATTTAAGAACTAATCGAACCATCTCGTCGCCTTGACAACATATCATGTGGTGCCCGACTTTATTAAGACCAAAATTCCATGCAATTAATTATCGCCTGTCGTCATATTTGTCAATAAACGACCGCTCAGATCATTTGGCGTTTGGTAGAACGCAGAGGTATATAGCTGGGTTGCAATAATTTTATCTAATATAAAACACGCTGCTAATGTTTATTTTGTACAGAGTTCAGCACGACCTTTCCCGTTAGCCTTGAGCATAAATCAAAAGGGCCATGCGTGTCCTCACGTGGCGTGGGATGTGATTGTGCGTGTGCAGACAAAACATGAGATGAGAATCAGAAAATAATTATTGTACCAAATTCATCATGATATCGACATTTGACTATGATCACAAAATCAAACTAAGTTCTCATTTAATTCTCCTGGGCCTGGCAAATATATGTCCAAGTTCAGCTCCACAACAGTAAAGTATGCCTAGTGTGGGCAATACTGAAAGCTAGCATCGCGCGAGATGCAGAGGTATGGCGTTATTCCTGATTAACGCTCTAGTCAGAACACGGCCTTAGTTTTCTCTCAATAATGATTTATTAATCCTGCGACATAAGAAGATGTGTTTTGTTACACGCACAGATCTAAGGTTGATAAAACAATTTCATTTCAAGATCATGGCGACCTTGACCTTTCACCTTGTATTGGGCCGTACTCTCTATACTATCGCGCTACTTCCTAACAGAATAGGCAGCCATGTATACACGTTTAATCCCTATATTGTTAACCAATTCTGAAATACAAGACGAGAAATTTTGCTTAACATAAAACCTTATACAGTGACCTTGATATGTGACCTTTGGGCCTCCTTACTACTGTGCTGCCCTCTAATGGTTTCTATTGGCATAAGGAACCATGTTACAGGTTTGGTTCCAATGGGTCAGGTAATCTTAGAATAAAATAACAAAAACTAAATTAACATAAAAACCTAGCACCAAAATGGTAGAGGGCATGTTGCCTTGACCTTTGAGCCAGTAACCTCTCAGTCAGTAAGTTGTTTCTTTTTTATTACACAGGCAAACATGTATCAAGATTTGGTTCCAATGCGATCAAGGAATACTGAAACATGAATAAATAAAATGTAACGCAAAAATTCACTACTAAAAGTAGGAGTTCAAATGTTAAAATGACCTTGGTCTTTGACCTAGTGGCATACATGTTACTCATTTGACCTTGTGACATACATGTTACTCCTTTGACCTAGTGACATACACGTTACTCTTTTTACCTAGTGGCATACACGTTACTCCTTTGACCCAGTGACATACACGTTACTCCTTTGACCCAGTGACATACACGTTACTCCTTTTACCTAGTGACATACACGTTACTCCTTTGACCCAGTGACATACATGTTACTCCTTTGACCCAGTGACATACACGTTACTCTTTTTACCTAGTGGCATACACGTTACTCCTTTGACCCAGTGACATACACGTTACTCCTTTTACCTAGTGACATACACGTTACTCCTTTGACCCAGTGACATACACGTTACTCCTTTGACCTAGTGACATACACGTTACTCTTTTTACCTAGTGACATACATGTTACTCCTTTTACCTAGTGGCATACACGTTACTCCTTTGACCCAGTGACATACACGTTACTCCTTTTACCTAGTGGCATACACGTTACTCCTTTGACCCAGTGACATACACGTTACTCCTTTGACCTAGTGGCATACACGTTACTCCTTTGACCTAGTGACATACACGTTACTCCTTTGACCTAGTGACATACATGTTACTCCTTTGACCCAGTGACATACACGTTACTCCTTTTACCTAATGACATACACGTTACTCCTTTTACCTAGTGACATACACGTTACTCCTTTTACCTAGTGACATACATGTTACTCCTTTGACCTAGTGACATACACGTTACTCTTTTTACCTAGTGGCATACACGTTACTCCTTTTACCTAGTGGCATACACGTTACTCTTTTTACCTAGTGACATACACGTTACTCCTTTGACCTAGTGACATACACGTTACTCCTTTGACCCAGTGACATACACGTTACTCCCTTTACCTAGTGACATACATGTTACTCCTTTGACCTAGTGACATACACGTTACTCTTTTTACCTAGTGGCATACACGTTACTCCTTTGACCCAGTGACATACACGTTACTCTTTTTACCTAGTGACATACACGTTACTCTTTTTACCTAGTGACATACACGTTACTCCTTTGACCCAGTGACATACACGTTACTCCTTTTACCTAGTGACATACATGTTACTCCTTTGACCAAGTGACATACACGTTACTCCTTTTACCTAGTAGCATACACGTTACTCCTTTGACCCAGTGACATACACGTTACTCCTTTGACCTAGTGGCATACACGTTACTCCTTTGATCTAGTGACATACACGTTACTCCTTTGACCTAGTAACATACACGTTACTCCTTTTACCTAATGACATACACGTTACTCCTTTTACCTAGTGACATACACGTTACTCTTTTTACCTAGTGACATACACGTTACTCTTTTTACCTAGTGACATACACGTTACTCCTTTTACCTAGTGACATACACGTTACTCCTTTTACCTAGTGACATACACGTTACTCCTTTGACCCAGTGACATACACGTTACTCCTTTTACCTAATGACATACACGTTACTCCTTTTACCTAGTGACATACACGTTACTCCTTTTACCTAGTGACATACACGTTACTCCTTTGACCCAGTGACATACACGTTACTCCTTTTACCTAATGACATACACGTTACTCCTTTTACCTAGTGGCATACACGTTACTCCTTTTACCTAGTGACATACACGTTACTCTTTCTACCTAGTGGCATACACGTTACTCCTTTGACCTAGTGACATACACGTTACTCGTTTTACCTAGTGACATACACGTTACGTCTTTGACCTAGTGGCATACACGTTACTCCTTTTACCTAGTGACATAGACGTTACTCCTTTTACCTAGTGGCATACACGTTACTCCTTTGACCTAGTGACATACACGTTACTCCTTTGACCCAGTGACATACACGTTACTCCTTTTACCTAGTGACATACACGTTACTCCTTTGACCTAGTGACATACACGTTACTCCTTTGACCCAGTGACATACACGTTACTCCTTTGACCTAGTAACATACACGTTACTCTTTTTACCTATTGACATACACGTTACTCCTTTGACCTAGTGACATACACGTTACTCCTTTGACCCAGTGACATACACGTTACTCCTTTTACCTAGTGACATACATGTTACTCCTTTGACCTAGTGACATACACGTTACTCTTTTTACCTAGTGGCATACACGTTACTCCTTTGACCCAGTGACATACACGTTACTCCTTTTACCTAGTGACATACATGTTACTCCTTTGACCTAGTGACATACATGTTACTCCTTTGACCTAGTGACATACACGTTACTCTTTTTACCTAGTGACATACACGTTACTCCTTTGACTCAGTGACATACACGTTACTCCTTTGACCTAGTGACATACACGTTACTCTTTTTACCTAGTGACATACACGTTACTCCTTTTACCTAGTGGCATACACGTTACTCCTTTGACCCAGTGACATACACGTTACTCCTTTTACCTAGTGACATACACGTTACTCCTTTGACCCAGTGACATACACGTTACTCCTTTTACCTAGTGGCATACACGTTACTCCTTTGACCCAGTGACATACACGTTACTCCTTTTACCTAGTGACATACATGTTACTCCTTTGACCTAGTGACATACACGTTACTCTTTTTACCTAGTGGCATACACGTTACTCCTTTTACCTAGTGACATACACGTTACTCTTTTTACCTAGTGACATACATGTTACTCCTTTGACCTAGTGACATACACGTTACTCTTTTTACCTAGTGACATACACGTTACGTCTTTGACCTAGTGGCATACACGTTACTCTTTTTACCTAGTGACATACACGTTACTCCTTTGACCTAGTGACATACACGTTACTCCTTTGACCCAGTGACATACACGTTACTCCCTTTACCTAGTGACATACACGTTACTCCTTTGACCTAGTGACATACACGTTACTCTTTTTACCTAGTGGCATACACGTTACTCCTTTGACCCAGTGACATACACGTTACTCTTTTTACCTAGTGACATACACGTTACTCTTTTTACCTAGTGACATACACGTAACTCCTTTGACCCAGTGACATACACGTTACTCCTTTTACCTAGTGACATACATGTTACTCCTTTGACCCAGTGACATACACGTTACTCCTTTTACCTAGTGGCATACACGTTACTCCTTTGACCCAGTGACATACACGTTACTCCTTTGACCTAGTGGCATACACGTTACTCCTTTGACCTAGTGACATACACGTTACTCCTTTGACCTAGTAACATACACGTTACTCCTTTTACCTAATGACATACACGTTACTCCTTTTACCTAGTGACATACACGTTACTCTTTTTACCTAGTGACATACACGTTACTCTTTTTACCTAGTGACATACACGTTACTCCTTTTACCTAGTGACATACACGTTACTCCTTTTACCTAGTGACATACACGTTACTCCTTTGACCCAGTGACATACACGTTACTCCTTTTACCTAATGACATACACGTTACTCCTTTTACCTAGTGACATACACGTTACTCCTTTTACCTAGTGACATACACGTTACTCCTTTGACCCAGTGACATACACGTTACTCCTTTTACCTAATGACATACACGTTACTCCTTTTACCTAGTGACATGCACGTTACTCCTTTGACCTAGTGACATACATGTTACTCCTTTGACCTAGTGACATACACGTTACTCCTTTTACCTAGTGACATACATGTTACTCTTTTTACCTAGTGGCATACACGTTACTCCTTTTACCTAGTGACATACACGTTACTCTTTTTACCTAGTGGCATACACGTTACTCCTTTGACCTAGTGACATACACGTTACTCTTTTTACCTAGTGACATACACGTTACGTCTTTGACCTAGTGGCATACACGTTACTCCTTTTACCTAGTGACATAGACGTTACGCCTTTTACCTAGTGGCATACACGTTACTCCTTTGACCTAGTGACATACACGTTACTCCTTTGACCCAGTGACATACACGTTACTCCTTTTACCTAGTGACATACACGTTACTCCTTTGACCCAGTGACATACACGTTACTCCTTTTACCTAATGACATACACGTTACTCCTTTTACCTAGTGACATACACGTTACTCCTTTTACCTAGTGACATACATGTTACTCCTTTGACCTAGTGACATACACGTTACTCTTTTTACCTAGTGGCATACACGTTACTCCTTTGACCTAGTGGCATACACGTTACTCTTTTTACCTAGTGACATACACGTTACTCCTTTGACCTAGTGACATACACGTTACTCCTTTGACCCAGTGACATACACGTTACTCCCTTTACCTAGTGACATACATGTTACTCCTTTGACCTAGTGACATACACGTTACTCTTTTTACCTAGTGGCATACACGTTACTCCTTTGACCCAGTGACATACACGTTACTCTTTTTACCTAGTGACATACACGTTACTCTTTTTACCTAGTGACATACACGTTACTCCTTTGACCCAGTGACATACACGTTACTCCTTTTACCTAGTGACATACATGTTACTCCTTTGACCAAGTGACATACACGTTACTCCTTTTACCTAGTAGCATACACGTTACTCCTTTGACCCAGTGACATACACGTTACTCCTTTGACCTAGTGGCATACACGTTACTCCTTTGACCTAGTGACATACACGTTACTCCTTTGACCTAGTAACATACACGTTACTCCTTTTACCTAATGACATACACGTTACTCCTTTTACCTAGTGACATACACGTTACTCTTTTTACCTAGTGACATACACGTTACTCTTTTTACCTAGTGACATACACGTTACTCCTTTTACCTAGTGACATACACGTTACTCCTTTTACCTAGTGACATACACGTTACTCCTTTGACCCAGTGACATACACGTTACTCCTTTTACCTAGTGACATACATGTTACTCCTTTGACCCAGTGACATACACGTTACTCCTTTTACCTAGTGGCATACACGTTACTCCTTTGACCCAGTGACATACACGTTACTCCTTTGACCTAGTGGCATACACGTTACTCCTTTGACCTAGTGACATACACGTTACTCCTTTGACCTAGTAACATACACGTTACTCCTTTTACCTAATGACATACACGTTACTCCTTTTACCTAGTGACATACACGTTACTCTTTTTACCTAGTGACATACACGTTACTCTTTTTACCTAGTGACATACACGTTACTCCTTTTACCTAGTGACATACACGTTACTCCTTTTACCTAGTGACATACACGTTACTCCTTTGACCCAGTGACATACACGTTACTCCTTTTACCTAATGACATACACGTTACTCCTTTTACCTAGTGACATACACGTTACTCCTTTTACCTAGTGACATACACGTTACTCCTTTGACCCAGTGACATACACGTTACTCCTTTTACCTAATGACATACACGTTACTCCTTTTACCTAGTGACATGCACGTTACTCCTTTGACCTAGTGACATACATGTTACTCCTTTGACCTAGTGACATACACGTTACTCCTTTTACCTAGTGACATACATGTTACTCTTTTTACCTAGTGGCATACACGTTACTCCTTTTACCTAGTGACATACACGTTACTCTTTTTACCTAGTGGCATACACGTTACTCCTTTGACCTAGTGACATACACGTTACTCTTTTTACCTAGTGACATACACGTTACGTCTTTGACCTAGTGGCATACACGTTACTCCTTTTACCTAGTGACATAGACGTTACGCCTTTTACCTAGTGGCATACACGTTACTCCTTTGACCTAGTGACATACACGTTACTCCTTTGACCCAGTGACATACACGTTACTCCTTTTACCTAGTGACATACACGTTACTCCTTTGACCCAGTGACATACACGTTACTCCTTTTACCTAATGACATACACGTTACTCCTTTTACCTAGTGACATACACGTTACTCCTTTTACCTAGTGACATACATGTTACTCCTTTGACCTAGTGACATACACGTTACTCTTTTTACCTAGTGGCATACACGTTACTCCTTTGACCTAGTGGCATACACGTTACTCTTTTTACCTAGTGACATACACGTTACTCCTTTGACCTAGTGACATACACGTTACTCCTTTGACCCAGTGACATACACGTTACTCCCTTTACCTAGTGACATACATGTTACTCCTTTGACCTAGTGACATACACGTTACTCTTTTTACCTAGTGGCATACACGTTACTCCTTTGACCAAGTGACATACACGTTACTCTTTTTACCTAGTGACATACACGTTACTCTTTTTACCTAGTGACATACACGTTACTCCTTTGACCCAGTGACATACACGTTACTCCTTTTACCTAGTGACATACATGTTACTCCTTTGACCAAGTGACATACACGTTACTCCTTTTACCTAGTAGCATACACGTTACTCCTTTGACCCAGTGACATACACGTTACTCCTTTGACCTAGTGGCATACACGTTACTCCTTTGACCTAGTGACATACACGTTACTCCTTTGACCTAGTAACATACACGTTACTCCTTTTACCTAATGACATACACGTTACTCCTTTTACCTAGTGACATACACGTTACTCTTTTTACCTAGTGACATACACGTTACTCTTTTTACCTAGTGACATACACGTTACTCCTTTTACCTAGTGACATACACGTTACTCCTTTTACCTAGTGACATACACGTTACTCCTTTGACCCAGTGACATACACGTTACTCCTTTTACCTAATGACATACACGTTACTCCTTTTACCTAGTGACATACACGTTACTCCTTTTACCTAGTGACATACACGTTACTCCTTTGACCCAGTGACATACACGTTACTCCTTTTACCTAATGACATACACGTTACTCCTTTTACCTAGTGGCATACACGTTACTCCTTTTACCTAGTGACATACACGTTACTCTTTCTACCTAGTGGCATACACGTTACTCCTTTGACCTAGTGACATACACGTTACTCGTTTTACCTAGTGACATACACGTTACGTCTTTGACCTAGTGGCATACACGTTACTCCTTTTACCTAGTGACATAGACGTTACTCCTTTTACCTAGTGGCATACACGTTACTCCTTTGACCTAGTGACATACACGTTACTCCTTTGACCCAGTGACATACACGTTACTCCTTTTACCTAGTGACATACACGTTACTCCTTTGACCTAGTGACATACACGTTACTCCTTTGACCCAGTGACATACACGTTACTCCTTTGACCTAGTAACATACACGTTACTCTTTTTACCTATTGACATACACGTTACTCCTTTGACCTAGTGACATACACGTTACTCCTTTGACCCAGTGACATACACGTTACTCCTTTTACCTAGTGACATACATGTTACTCCTTTGACCTAGTGACATACACGTTACTCTTTTTACCTAGTGGCATACACGTTACTCCTTTGACCCAGTGACATACACGTTACTCCTTTTACCTAGTGACATACATGTTACTCCTTTGACCTAGTGACATACATGTTACTCCTTTGACCTAGTGACATACACGTTACTCTTTTTACCTAGTGACATACACGTTACTCCTTTGACCCAGTGACATACACGTTACTCCTTTGACCTAGTGACATACACGTTACTCTTTTTACCTAGTGACATACACGTTACTCCTTTTACCTAGTGGCATACACGTTACTCCTTTGACCCAGTGACATACACGTTACTCCTTTTACCTAGTGACATACACGTTACTCCTTTGACCCAGTGACATACACGTTACTCCTTTTACCTAGTGGCATACACGTTACTCCTTTGACCCAGTGACATACACGTTACTCCTTTTACCTAGTGACATACATGTTACTCCTTTGACCTAGTGACATACACGTTACTCTTTTTACCTAGTGGCATACACGTTACTCCTTTTACCTAGTGACATACACGTTACTCTTTTTACCTAGTGACATACATGTTACTCCTTTGACCTAGTGACATACACGTTACTCTTTTTACCTAGTGACATACACGTTACGTCTTTGACCTAGTGGCATACACGTTACTCTTTTTACCTAGTGACATACACGTTACTCCTTTGACCTAGTGACATACACGTTACTCCTTTGACCCAGTGACATACACGTTACTCCCTTTACCTAGTGACATACATGTTACTCCTTTGACCTAGTGACATACACGTTACTCTTTTTACCTAGTGGCATACACGTTACTCCTTTGACCCAGTGACATACACGTTACTCTTTTTACCTAGTGACATACACGTTACTCTTTTTACCTAGTGACATACACGTAACTCCTTTGACCCAGTGACATACACGTTACTCCTTTTACCTAGTGACATACACGTAACTCCTTTGACCCAGTGACATACACGTTACTCCTTTTACCTAGTGACATACATGTTACTCCTTTGACCCAGTGACATACACGTTACTCCTTTTACCTAGTGGCATACACGTTACTCCTTTGACCCAGTGACATACACGTTACTCCTTTGACCTAGTGGCATACACGTTACTCCTTTGACCTAGTGACATACACGTTACTCCTTTGACCTAGTAACATACACGTTACTCCTTTTACCTAATGACATACACGTTACTCCTTTTACCTAGTGACATACACGTTACTCTTTTTACCTAGTGACATACACGTTACTCTTTTTACCTAGTGACATACACGTTACTCCTTTTACCTAGTGACATACACGTTACTCCTTTTACCTAGTGACATACACGTTACTCCTTTGACCCAGTGACATACACGTTACTCCTTTTACCTAATGACATACACGTTACTCCTTTTACTTAGTGACATACACGTTACTCCTTTTACCTAGTGACATACACGTTACTCCTTTGACCCAGTGACATACACGTTACTCCTTTTACCTAATGACATACACGTTACTCCTTTTACCTAGTGACATGCACGTTACTCCTTTTACCTAGTGACATACATGTTACTCCTTTGACCTAGTGACATACACGTTACTCCTTTTACCTAGTGACATACATGTTACTCTTTTTACCTAGTGGCATACACGTTACTCCTTTTACCTAGTGACATACACGTTACTCTTTTTACCTAGTGGCATACACGTTACTCCTTTGACCTAGTGACATACACGTTACTCTTTTTACCTAGTGACATACACGTTACGTCTTTGACCTAGTGGCATACACGTTACTCCTTTTACCTAGTGACATAGACGTTACTCCTTTTACCTAGTGGCATACACGTTACTCCTTTGACCTAGTGACATACACGTTACTCCTTTGACCCAGTGACATACACGTTACTCCTTTTACCTAGTGACATACACGTTACTCCTTTGTCCTAGTGACATACACGTTACTCCTTTGACCCAGTGACATACACGTTACTCCTTTGACCTAGTGACATACACGTTACTCTTTTTACCTAGTGACATACACGTTACTCCTTTGACCTAGTGACATACACGTTACTCCTTTGACCCAGTGACATACACGTTACTCCTTTTACCTAGTGACATACATGTTACTCCTTTGACCTAGTGACATACACGTTACTCTTTTTACCTAGTGGCATACACGTTACTCCTTTGACCCAGTGACATACACGTTACTCCTTTTACCTAGTGACATACATGTTACTCCTTTGACCTAGTGACATACATGTTACTCCTTTGACCTAGTGGCATACACGTTACTCTTTTTACCTAGTGACATACACGTTACTCTTTTTACCTAGTGACATACACGTTACTCCTTTGACCTAGTGACATACATGTTACTCCTTTGACCTAGTGACATACACGTTACTCTTTTTACCTAGTGACATACACGTTACTCTTTTTACCTAATGACATACACGTTACTCCTTTGACCTAGTGACATACACGTTACTCCTTTGACCTAGTGACATACATGTTACTCCTTTGACCTAGTGACATACACGTTACTCTTTTTACCTAGTGACATACACGTTACGTCTTTGACCTAGTGGCATACACGTTACTCTTTTTACCTAGTGACATACACGTTACTCCTTTGACCTAGTGACATACACGTTACTACTTTGACCTAGTGACATACATGTTACTCCTTTGACCTAGTGACATACACGTTACTCCTTTGACCTAGTGACATACACGTTACTCCTATGACCTAGTGACATACACGTTACTACTTTGACCTAGTGACATACATGTTACTAAGCTGCTTGCTATTTGTATATTTATATAATTATGTCTCCAGGTTTGATTCCATCATGTAACCTTGCAGTAGACATAGCAAACAGGAGCAATTAGAGACTGAACCGCCACGCATTCCCAATACCCTCTTCCCCTTACGGATTGAAGGGGGTGGGGCATGACTTAACGTTGTCACCATCCCTGCCACCCTCGCCGTCGTTAAAGTGAAGTCTATATCTCGCAGTCTGTTACACCAAATATATTTAGCATTTAGTGGCTGCTTATAGATGCGGAATGCAATGGTTTATTAAAGGTGCATATTCAATCATCCACAGTAAAATAGGTAAAATAAAATTGCTAAAATTGCATAGTTTTAGAGCCTAGATGTCGCCTAAGGAAAACGAAATAAATCTTAACATATGGTGTTTTCATTATGTATAAATTTAATATAAAGTTTTAGGTTCTGAAAATGAATTACAGACATGGGCCCCTAATTCATCTTCACAACCAAAGGAATTATTTTAATTTATACGGAATTAAATCATAAAATGTTAAGATGTATTTCGTTTCCTTACATCTAGGCACACAATTTAAGCCTCTAAAAGTATCCAATTTTAACCATTTAATTTTCAAGTATTTTGGTGTGGCACCTTTAAGCCACGGGCCTTTAGACATGGCTAAGGCGGTGTTCTCACCAGAGACTTAATCCGGAATAAAGCTATACTTTTTAATATCGCGATTTCATTAAAAATGGTTATACGATACTAAGCTAAAAAAAATCCAATAATCTTTTACTATTTATGGTAACGTATTGAGTCTTTTTAAAGTAATTTGTCTTGTAGCTGTTGTTGCAGCATCAGTTTCCAGTTAAAGTAATGTACATAATATCCGGCCGTTTGAAGCTGGTTGTCGTTGTCACCGATACAGTACAGCCTGTACAGCTCATAGGTAAGTTAACGCGTTTCTAAAACAAAAACAGAAACATCTTAGTACAATTCTGAACACGATGTAAGAAATATCTGTTGAATATTTTCGACTTTATTTGATTGGAAGCTATTAATGCCTTAGTATTCTAATCAAAATCAAATGTAATCTAAAACATTCAACTGTACATTTTATTTTGTTTTTGAAACACGTTAAGTTATTTCTTCAAACATCGACACAAACGATATATCGATATATGATGCACTCAGTTATCGCGATGTATTCCATAGCAATATCGTGTACACCGACGTACAGCTAAAACACAATCTTCACAAACCATTAGTCCAATAAACCGCATTCCTTATTCTAGATTTGATGCTAAACAAGATATACGATAAACTGCAAGCTAGTCTGTCAGCGACACACCGAATATTTTGTATCTCGCTAAACAACCACAAGCTCACCTCTTGAATAACGCATCTTCTCAAATCGCCAGATTATCGCATCTCAACCATTTCTAATGACGCGTTATCTTGTCCTGTGTGCGTGGCTGGTTCCCCCTCCATTCCGTTCAAAAACGTACGAGCACTTTGTTGCTAAGCACGTGCAATCTTTCTTAGGTACGCAAGTACTGAATCATAATTTAATCTTAAGTGTTGACTTCAGATAACAATCTTATGAGCATGACCAGTCAAACCAGTTTACAATGGACACCGTAACTTTGGCCATTAAACTGGGCCCTGAGGGCAGGTGGTCGCCTAAATCAGGTTAGGCAAACAGTAAATGGCTCCTGTGACCGACTAGAAGATGGAAGCTCTTTGAGACGGCCGGTCGTGCGACGTCAATCATGTCATCTGAACATCCGCCATAATGAACACCCACCTCAAGTCTGGCGCCAGATACAGGAGTCCGATATAGACGGATTATAATCACGATATTTAGACATGTAGAGACTAACAAAACAAACAAAAATGATGAACCATTTCCTAAGATTGGATACAGGAGTTATTCCAATAGTGGAATCTCAGGTAATAAGCGGGGTATTGGCTCCCTCGCGCGCTCACTTTCTGACCGCGTGTCTTCTTTATCAATAAATAGCTCTCAGAGTAAGATGTGAAATCGAATTCGCTTGTACATTGATATCTTATCTCATTAGATTCTGTGTTTCACGTTTCTTTATGGTTTAGACATTATGGCTATTACACGCTACGTGCAGTAAAATAGCTTTGCTACAATCCGCTGGACTGATTGACTGGGATTAGGCCTATATTTTTTAATTGCTGCTGTTGTTTAGACGCCTTTCAGCAACACTTTAGATACTGATATGTAATACCTGCCATTTTATGCACGTAAATGGATTAACCCTTTAACACTCTCAGACAATTTTCATTTGCAGACCAGGAGAAGCCTATTTTAGAAAATTTACCACTGGAATGACTGTCTCGGTTATCGAGCCAGTCATTCCAGTGGTAAGTTTTCAAAAATAGTATTCTCTTAGTCTGCAAATGGGCATTTCTCAAGACCACTGCTGAAGCCTTTTTTGGCTGATATGAGTGTTAAAGGGTTAAACATACATTAGTATAATACCCTGTGCAAGCACATAGACCAGACGTAATGAGTGCTTCATTATTTAAGAAATTCTGCTGAATATCTTTACATTAACTTGACTGAAGGTTATTGATGACTAAGGAAAATAGTTTTCCAAATATTCAACATATTTCATGTTGGTTTAATTGAAGCATAGATGCATGGATTTTATGTTAGAAAGGGTTAATCCAGGGTGGGGTGAGGTGGGGGGGGGGTGTGTTTAATCCCGTAGACATAGTAATATTGCTCCCTCTCCCTTCCCCATGAGACACACACGCGCACGCGCATACACGCACGCGCGCGCACACGCACACATGCACACGCGCGTATGCATAGACACACGCACGCGCGCACGCAGGCATGCAGGCACAGGCACCTACACAATCGCACGCACGTACACACACAACTGCGCAATCTCGCGGCCACACCTACGAACGCACGCACGTACGCACTGCAACACTACAACACCACGACCAGCACTACCACCACCACCGACAACCATAGATGTATAGATGCCTAAAGCCATTCATACGGTTGTTCTGTGAGTTCTTTGAGTCTTCATTTGATCTGAAATTAGAATTTGTATGGCAGTAATTACTGCTTCTGAATGCTTATAAAACTATATATCTATTTAACAAGGAAGTGATGGACGCAAAATAAATATCACCGTTAGTCTATATCTCTATTCATTCTATTCACGAATTTATCATTTAGCTATAAGAGAATGTAGAATTAATAAATGACAGCGGTAATGAAAGAAATTTTAATTGCTAGCCATGAGCGGTTAAAGGAATGTGGTTGCCATGGAAACTACAGCTACATATATCATTATGGTGACCTTATGGTCAACGAGTGGTCGCAATGGATATGTGGTCTATTAATACTGATCATCAGTCCATACATGAAATATATATTAGGTGGCACGAGTTGACGGTAGACAGCTGTAAGTAATAGAATGATTCGATTTGGCACTCAGGTATGTGACGTCAATATCAATTATGTCGCTTGCTGGCTGACATCGCAATCAACATTACGTAAGTCCGTCACGAGATTGGACATGTTCGTCACGAAAGTGTCCGAATCTTTGGTGAATTTATAATTTTTTTAAACATTCTGTAGAGAATTTTTAAACTAATTAGAATGGGGCTGTTGCTGTTATAGACAACAGAAGTTCCCAATCAATTTAGTTTCAAATATTCAACAGCCTACCCGTATCGTTACCTTGAAAATTAGTTTCGAAATGTGCGTTTCAATGTCAGTAGAAGACCCTGGTATCGGATCCGGGGGCAATGCTTGGAAAACTTGTATTGAGTACGGTGGGCATGCTGTAGACTAGGCAATAGACCTTTCCACTTTATCAACCCATCATATGACGTCATAATCAACTACGTCACGTGTAGAATGACATCATAATGAACGACGTCATGAATGACGTCGATAAGTACGTCACGAACGCATATTTGAAGACGAAATATACGTTGTTGTACGAATTGTATGTCTTTACTATTTAATAAATATTCTGTTGAATATTTTGAAACTAATTTGACTGGGCGCTGTTGCTACCATAGGTGATGGTGATATATATATATATATATATATATATATATATATATATATATATATATATATATATATATATATATATATATATATATATATATAAATATACACACACGTGCGTGCGCGCGCGCGCGCACGCACGCACGCACACATACACATACATATATGGTACACGATAATTGACACATATACATTTTGTACCATAAATAATGCCCTTATTTGGATGCTTTATACTTAAATATGCACATAGGTACACATGCACACAGGCACACACACACACACACACACACACACACACACACGCACGCACGCACGCACGCACGCACGCACGCACGCACGCACGCACGCACGCACGCACGCACGCACGTACGCACGCACGCGCGCCACGCACGCGCACGTGCGCACGCATGCATATATACACACGCACGCGTGCGCCACACGCGCGAACGTGCGCATGCACGCATATATATATATATATATATATATATATATATATATATATATATATATATATATATATATATATATATATATATATGTATATATATATTTGAATGCATACATACACAACAGCTCACTTTATACGTGTACAAACATTCATACATGTATACACACTCACACACACATATATCCATGTACATGTGCATATACCAATACATCATTGTGGTACTTTATGTTGGTTTTAGATGATGATGATGATGATGATGATGGTGCGCGGCACAGCGCTTTACCCTCTATGCCAATACTAGCTGATCTTGATCGAATTACCTCCCTTGAATCCATTTTCTCGTTTACGCGTAACTAGGCAACGCTAGAACTGTCAGACAAACGTCAGTTTTATCAAGATTAAAGCTGTAACAACGTGTATTAGAATGGTCAACAGTTGTAAAATAAATAAATAAACACTTCGTCTTTATAATCGATATATTTTATTAACAATGACGACAACTGCGATATTTTCCAGTACGGCGTCAGGGGCCCTCGGATGCCACAGAGAAACAATGCTAACGAACGAGCTTCTGTTGCGAGTAAGTAACTTAGGGCCTATGTTGTCTTTAAAGGCGTAAAGTCTATTAAATTTAGCATGGAGTATCCAGTTTCGGGGTGCTAAAGCAGAAATTGCTAATAATTTAATAAATACCATAGATACTTCAAAATAAATGGGCTTAATTTGTTAGTAACTTTATCCCTTATCCAGCGCCAAGTTAGAAGAAAATCCACCAAAACGAAATGTCTAAACAGTGCCATTAGGCGATGACGTACTTTAACAAGCAAAAACGATGGCCACCCCTGTGACAAATTTTTGGACAGACTGACGGGGCTGGGAGAGTTGGAGCAATTGGTATGTTTAAAAAAAAAGATGGGGCGTTGGCTAAGTTGGCAAAACCGTTGCGCCACACATGCTTGGAATTACAATCCAAAGAGCCGGGTTCAATCCCGCATTCAGGCATCTGATCAAGATGTAAAAACCTGCACCATTTCATACGTCATTCAATTGACATGTCCTTCGGAGGGACGTAAAGCTGTCGGTCCCGTCTCGTGTGGTGTCTGTGCCACCCGACCACCCATGGATTTAAAATGTGAATAATGAATGCAGCATAAATAATTGAATATCTTATCTAACCAACAAAACTGACGCAATCTAGATCCGTCCGTGTCTTTCCAGTTTAATTTAATCATCCCAGGGATCAAATTTGCTCGGGGCGAAATTGCATGGTTTTTTTGGCGAAAAGTTGTCTACTATATCATCAATATTTTCGCAATGGCTGTTCGCTTGAAATTTTAGAAAATTTGTCAACAATGAACTAAACAGTTAAATAATGTGAGATATATGACATATTTAACAGGATTAAAGGTGTGAGTGAATGAATAAGCTAATTATACAAAGCAATAACCAGGTTTTTTTGTCGAATATTGTAGCTACAGTCGATTAAGTGACGTGCTATCAAGCAGTGGCGTAGTTCTCCCACTTTTGAACATACTAATCGCTCTTACTCTCCCCTGCTCATCAGTCTGTCCAAATATCTGTCACAGGGGCAGGTTGAGTCAGAGCAGACTTGGACTATGCCAGCAACAGTTATTGAGACACCAATGGTTGAATCCTTCAAAAGTAAACTAGACAAGCATTTCAGAGAGATACTTCATGACTTTGACTAAACATGGTTTGCATGAAGAGACACTAGCATAGAGAAGGAGACTCAGATAGCGATAAACACAGGACTGATCTTGGAGTAGCCTGTGCATAGACAAGAACAGGCTCGGTACCAATTCCAATTACCGGTAGATACATGAAGACACTTGTGCAGAGGAGGAGACTCAAATAGCGACGAACAAAGAAAATGAAAACAACAGCAATTAGACCAACCACAGCCTTCACAAGTCAACATGCAAACAAATGCCAGGCGCAGCAAGGTGTGACCATCAGTGTAGGCAGCACACTGCAGCTGATGCAGGGAACACCCATCAGCATCATAGCATTTCCCAAAACAGAGCTAAAGTTTTTTATCTAATATCACTCACTGATATACTGACGGTTTCGAGGAGACAAGCGACAACAGCCAAATCATTCAAGAACAAACTAGATTTTTACTTTAAAAAAGTACTTGAATTGGACTGAGCAACCCATACTATAAGAAAAACACTGAGGCAATAACACGCCAATGGCTTATGCCTCATAAAATGATGATGATTGTTAATCGAGTTGTTTACACCTTATTTGATATCTACTTCAAAGAAAAATCTTTTGAATTGAACTGAGCAACCCATACTATAACAAGAACACTGATGGAATAACAAGCCAATGGCTTATGCCTTGTAAAATGATGATGATGATGATGATTAACCATTCCATACCATCGGATTTATTCAAAGTCCATGATTCAGCAGTAAAAAGAGGCCACAACTTGAAGCCATATAAACAGCAAGGCAATAGGGGCATCAGAAAGTATGCATTCTCCAATCAGCTTTTTTGGATTTATGGGCTATGTCATTATTCTTATATCTCAAAATAAGTGGTGGAACTAGTCCAGTTTACGGGCCACCAATAATGGTGGACAAAGTCACGCAAAATAACGAGACAAATGAGAATTGCTGAAATTTTAGGAATTCGTTAATAGGAATTCCTTTTATCGCATAATGATTGGTTAACATCTATGATGCGTTAATGACGTTCCATTAGCGTCTGTGACTTAACAATGAAATAAAGGTTATTTTAAATAGATGTAAAATGTAAAATGGGTTAAATACAATAAAATATTACAGTAAACAAACAAGAATTTTTAAAAGCTGGTTGTGTTGTTTAAAATAAAAGCATTAACATCATTAAAATATCTAACCCGATCCATACCCATAAATTCTAATCCTAACCCTAAGCAATTCCAAATGAAGATAAGATATAATCCTGTTTGTAGGTGTGTAGTAAGCCTAAATGTGGCAACATTCTGATGTAATGTAAACAATAAGACAATTCCTAAAGGGCAGTTGTGTTGTTTTTTGCTAAAGTTAAAATAATAAAAATTATGTGAGCATCATTTAGAAAAATTGTGCAAAAAATCTTTTGGAAATTCCCCTTTTGAATTGACAATGATTAAAATCTCATTATTTCGCTGGTCGCGTTGTTTTGCGTTGTTTCAACCACCATTACTGATAGCCTGTAAAGTGAGCTATCCAAAGCGGTAACTCAAGTTTTTCTCTGTTATTTATTTTTACCGCATTCTTCGTATGGTGAAAAAAGTATTATAGAACTATAGCCTTACTTAGAAAAATGTTACAGATATTGAAAACGTTATAGATAATTTTATTTATAGTGTTTTAGCCAGATTTCATGGCAAACCGAAAGTCCATATTAAAGCTAATGGGAGGGGTTAGAATCAAGATATAGTCGATATATGAAACTCACCACAACATGTCATAGACAGCAGCAGTGTTTAACTCTTTAACACTCATATCAGTCAAAAACTGCTTCTGTAGTGGTCATGAGAAATGTCCATTTGCAGACAGAGAAGACTAGTTTTGAAAATTTTCAACTGGAATGACTGGCTCGATAACTGAGCCAGCCATTCCAGTGGTATATTTTCAAAAATAGTCTTCTCTTGGTCTGCAAATGGACATTTTCTATGAGAAAATTGAAATTTTCTTTAACAGATTCAAGGGTTAAAGTAAGCTGCATATAGACACTGGAGTAATGTGTGTTTTAAGTTTGATATTAATCTGTGACTACGTCAGCAACATGTCAGCGATCAAGCGCTAAGAGAGGGTTTAAATAAGACTTGTCTTACAAACATACAGCAAGGTATTCAAGGTAGTAAGAAATTTGGTGGTAAAGAGTCCACCATAATAATGCAGGCTACTGGCCCAGTGTTTACCTAACAACATGCATTTTGAGGGACAGCGTGTACTGTACTGTGGCCAAGTGATGAAATCATTGTAAAGACTACGTCCAACATCTATTTGTAGACATATGACAGACGTAATTTTGTAATCTCCTTGTGCAGGGTGGGGTGCAGGCGATCACAAAAATGGTCATCCTGCAAAGAATATGTGATGTATTATTTCAGTTTTATTTTAATCATACTCCCCAAATTCAACTATGTTGCAAACCTACCCTGGCTTTGCACCTAGTGTCGATGCTGTTTAAGTGTCAATCATCAAATGTACTCCAGTTGTATTGCTAGTTACAGCTTCTCCAGAGCTTAGCCTCATTGATGTTGAACTACTGCATCATCATCTCACCCCCCCCCCCCCTCGCCCCCCCCCCCCCAACCATCATCATTTACGACGCATTTAAGCCCTTGCCTCAGGCATAAGAAATTGGCCTGTTAATGCCCAGGTCGTTTTAAAATAATAAGCCTTAAATATGTACAATTATTTTGTCTTGCAGCCAGAGCTTGGCAAGCCTAGGCGACGTGGATACACATGTTCTTATCCAGGCGAGTGTTTCATGTTCGGCAAGCCCAATGTGGATAGCGATGGCGGTGCCCCTGAAGGTAATATCAATAATTGTAATAAATTGAACATGTGTGGCTTCAACAGGCATGCACGCGCGCACGCACACACCATTAGCTCCCTGAACGTTAGCTTATGTGCAGTGTAACATAAGCAAGCGCCATTGCAATAGTCTTCATGTATCAGTATCTCCAAACTTGTATGAAATCGGATTTGCACCATTTCACATTATTATAGCTCTATTCTGTCTGTCCATGAATGTGTGTATTGTGTTTGTGTGATGTAGATGAATGTGTGTATTGTGTGATGTAGATGAATGTGTGTATTGTGTGATGTAGATGAATGTGTGTATTGTGTTTGTGTGATGTAGATGAATGTGTGTATTGTGTTTGTGTGATGTAGATGAATGTGTGTATTGTGTGATGTAGATGAATGTGTGTATTGTTTGTGTGATGTAGATGAATGTGTGTATTGTGTTTGTGTGATGTAGATGAATGTGTGTATTGTGTGATGTAGATGAATGTGTGTATTGTGTGATGTAGATGAATGTGTGTATTGTGTGATGTAGATGAACGTGTGTATTGTGTGATGTAGATGAATGTGTGTATTGTGTGATGTAGATGAATGTGTGTATTGTGTGATGTAGATGAATGTGTGTATTGTGTGATGTAGATGAATGTGTGTTTGTGTGATGTAGATGAATGTGTGTATTGTGTGATGTAGATGAATGTGTGTATTGTGTTTGTGTGATGTAGATGAATGTGTGTATTGTGTTTGTGTGATGTAGATGAATGTGTGTATTGTGTTTGTGTGATGTAGATGACTGTGTGTATTGTGTTTGTGTGATGTAGATGACTGTGTGTATTGTGTTTGTGTGATGTAGATGAATGTGTGTATTGTGTTTGTGTGATGTAGATGAATGTGTGTATTGTGTGATGTAGATGAATGTGTGTATTGTGTGATGCAGATGAATGTGTGTATTGTGTGATGCAGATGAATGTGTGTTTGTGTGATGTAGATGAATGTGTGTATTGTGTTTGTGTGATGTAGATGAATGTGTGTATTGTGTTTGTGTGATGTAGATGAATGTGTGTATTGTGTGATGTAGATGAATGTGTGTATTGTGTGATGTAGATGAATGTGTGTATTGTGTTTGTGTGATGTAGATGAATGTGTGTATTGTGTGATGTAGATGAATGTGTGTATTGTGTTTGTGTGATGTAGATGAATGTGTGTATTGTGTGATGTAGATGAATGTGTGTATTGTGTGATGCAGATGAATGTGTGTATTGTGTGATGTAGATGAATGTGTGTATTGTGTGATGTAGATGAATGTGTGTATTGTGTGATGTAGATGAATGTGTGTATTGTGTGATGTAGATGAATGTGTGTTTGTGTGATGTAGATGAATGTGTGTATTTTGTGATGTAGATGAATGTGTGTATTGTGTGATGTAGATGAATGTGTGTATTGTGTGATGTAGATGAATGTGTGTATTGTGTTTGTGTGATGTAGATGAATGTGTGTATTGTGTTTGTGTGATGTAGATGAATGTGTGTATTGTGTTTGTGTGATGTAGATGAATGTGTGTATTGTGTTTGTGTGATGTAGATGAATGTGTGTATTGTGTTTGTGTGATGTAGATGAATGTGTGTATTGTGTTTGTGTGATGTAGATGAATGTGTGTATTGTGTTTGTGTGATGTAGATGAATGTGTGTATTGTGTTTGTGTGATGTAGATGAATGTGTGTATTGTGTTTGTGTGATGTAGATGAATGTGTGTATTGTGTTTGTGTGATGTAGATGAATGTGTGTATTGTGTTTGTGTGATGTAGATGAATGTGTGTATTGTGTATTCATTTTTTAATTTAATTTGAAAATTTCAAATTCTGACATTAGTGTGGTACGGGTTAATGGTTAAGACTGCCATAACCAGTCTCTGCCATGCTCTTGTGGAATGTCTATTTGCAGGCCAAGAGGATTATTTTTTTTAATTACCACCGGAATGCCTGGCTCATTAATTGAGCCAGTCATTTCAGTGGTACATTTTCAAAAATAGTCCTGGACTGCAAATAGATTCATTTATATGGTGTTTTCTTGACCAAATTTGACCATTAAAGGGTTAAAGAGGTCATATATCTTGTCCGCAAGTGGACATTTTTGGAACCCACCACAGGAACCACCTTTAGCTGGATTGAGTGTTAAAGGAGTACGTATATATTTTTAGTTCTGCCTATCAACATGACTCATATTATATTCTTGTTAATAGATTTGACCGGAACCTTAGTTTAATGACATAGATCAGATGTATGGTAAATTTTTCAGTATACACTTTTAAGCTTGTCCTCAGCTTATAAACTCTGCTCTACTTTGGTAGTCTGCCAAAACCAACCTTTGCAATGTTTCTGAAAAATGGCCATTTGCAGCCCAAGAGAGGACTACTTTCTTCAGTTTCAACACTGGAATGACTGGCTCTATAACTATGCTACTCATTCCAGTGATCCTCACTTGGCGTGCAAATAGACATTCACTTAACCAGAGTTGAATTTTTTTTACATATCTTGACACCTACAAGTATATGTAAATATGTACATCTTTTTTTTTTTAGCATTACGCGGCTGGTGTGGTCTCCCGCGCAGCAACACCCTGCCATTCCATCATCGAGAGAAGACAGCTGATCGTGATTTCATGGCACTCAATGTCGCAGCTGTACAGAATGGGCTCGTCACAGCCAATGAGCATTATCAGTTTCGTGCCACACACGATGTGAGGAAGAAAGTGTCGGATGAGGATAAACAGAAGACTAAAACAAGGAGGTTAAAGCCCACTATGGTGTTTGGTATATCCACACGGTACAGTGACTTTCTCTTTTTTCAAGAATAACCTGTATATATACAGTACAGCTCATAAATAATGTTTTAAAAAAAAAGCAAAAACGTACAGTAGAATATTTTGAACATAATTAGATTGGAAGATTTCCAATCCAATTATGTTTAAAATATTCACCAGAACATTTCTTACATAGTTTTCAAAATTGTTTTGTTTTGGAAACATGTTAAGCTATTTATGAGCTAAACAGTAGTACCATTCTGTCCTTCTATAAAAAATAATCTATAATATATATATATATATATATCACTTACCACTCTGATGACAACGTTCTATGGTTTCAAATTAAATTAAAAGATGAGCTGGTGACATGGTGCTCCTTTTTCAACAAATTTGGTGGAAGACGCAAAATTTTTGAAAAAAGTACACCAGTATCTTTTGTATTGTTACAAGTTCACTTTTCAATTTTTATTCTACACTCGCAAAACGTGCATGTTTAAAGAATGGTAAATGTGAATATTGGGCCTTGTGAATTTTATAGTTTGTCAGGCTAGATAGTTCTGGCGAATGAATGGGTCCATCCACTTAAACACGGTTATTATAACTGTGGGCTTCTTTAACCGTATACCAAATTTTAATCAAATGTGTCTCACTGCATTTTCAAGATATCCAACGAAAGACCATATTTTCAATGAATTTTGAGTTGGTCAGGGTAGATAACTCTGGGCAATACTGACAGAATTCGCTAACACATAATCGTGATACAAGATCTTCCCCTAATATATCTGCTGATAACAATTCAAAACTCTTAGTCTAGAGATCTGTACTTCACTTGATTGAAAATGTTGATAAACTTTTTAAAAGAGCGGCACAAAGATAAAAATGCACGCTCGCACACATGCATGCACGCATACACACACACACATATATATATATATATATATATATATATATATATATATATATATATATATATATATATATATATATATATATATATATATATATATATATATATATATATATATATATATATATATATATATTTATATATATAACTGAGTGAAAGCCAAAAGAGATCTGTGAACACAATTTATTTTTTATGCTTGCTCAAAATTCACACACCCCATTCCTCAGAGAATGGCCCTTTCTCCTTCGATCAATACTCACCATTCTGTTACTTCTGATATACAGCTGGCCCTGACAGCGGCTCTAGGATTATAGACTTAGAAAGCTTTACCGACTCCTGGGATCCGGGTACTCGGCTCCCAACTGCCGAGTACCCGTTTACCATAGAGCTCATTCTTGTTTGCATAGCAACAAGAGCAATACATGCTTTCTGCATTGAGGATTTTAGTGTTTTTTGTGAAAGAAAATCTAAGTCTTTAATCTGTGATAGTTTGTGTGTTCGTGAAAGGATTAACTAAAGGATACTATGGAGAATACCACCGAAGATAACCAGGTTGTATCGTTCTTTATTATCCATAGTTAAAAGACTTAGGTCTCTAAATTTCGCTGTGTCGCATGTTCCAATTTCTGACCCCATAGAATCTGGGACGTGTGCTAACAACGATATATGCCAGACGATCGCCTTCTTTAACCCCCAACAGGCGATCGGCAGATATGAAAATAGGTGTTATGCTACGGTATTTCTAACACGAATATCGGCTGACGTCGTTCTCCGTAGGATCCGAGCGGGTGACGTCACACCCGTCGCTCAGATGTTTATGTGAAGAAAAATTTTTCATTAATTCGATCATCTTGTTCTGGGTGCTGCGTACTAAAAATGGTACCGGAAACTTTAGAATGATCAAGTTTACGTGCGATCACGATCGGTTTGCAATGATCGGTGATTTCAAAATTCTTGAGTAGATGCGTGGTCTGCGGTTTTACCGTGTGATACAGCAGTTTGTTATACATTTTGTTGTTTTCTTCACATATCGTGCTGCTTTCGTTAGGAGTATAATTTATATTGATTAGTAAATATACCCCGAATGCTATGCGATATGATTCCTGGAGCCGTTACACATCCTGGAGGATCTATTATGGGTGTGTTTAATGCCCGCCTTGTTCTTGTCGTCATAGTCAATGCGATCGTTGTTGTAACGTGGCGGGGTGGGGTGCGGGAGGGTTACAGTTAATTTATGAGTCAAATTATTTGAAAATTAATTGTCTGCCTTCCATCCGGGTCTCGTTCCGCTTGTTTATTGTAGGTTTGTGCTTATGTTATAGGCCAAGCCAGCCCCGCCATCATGTGACGAATGCCATAAGTTTGTCCGTGTCGTGTTCAAGGACCATGTCTGTTTTAGGTGTTCCCTGTGTAATATTGATTATAGGTGTAATGTTTGTGCAGTGTGGTCCGTTGAGACGATGGTTAAGTTTCTTGCCAGAAGGACTTGGCTGGGTCTAACGCGGGGTCAGGCGGTCCGAGAGTAAATCGTGGAGCGCCCGGTTCGGCCGGTGCGGGTGCTCCACGTCCCCAGCTGGAGGTGGCGGAGATGGCACCGCCGGCGTGGTTTGGTCCGGCTGTACAGGGTTTTTCTGCAGAGCGTTCTGCCCACGCTGGTGCCGTCCCTGCTACCAAAGGTTGGGGGGCAGTTTCTCCCCATGCCTGGTACGGATCCTGTCCTCGGACAGGATTCTGGACTGGTTACCGAGGGGGCCGTCTCGTACGGCCCCCTGGCAGTCCCGTCTGGCTTCGGCCAGACGGGTTTTCTGTTTCTCTGCGGCCACCTCCGGGTGGTCCAGTAGCGGTGGCCGGTCCGTCAGGTGTGGGAGCCATCCGCCAGGAAGGTTCCACGGTTGACTCGTCTAGTGACGACTCTTCGGAGTCTGAAGACGAGGAGGCCGAGGAGGAGAGGTTGCTGCGGCCCGTGAAGCCGCAGGTGGAGAATATGGAGGTTGATTCCGTCGTAGACGGAACCGGCCTCCATTTGTCTGGTTTGGCGCAAGCCAGGTCAGCGGCTCCGCCTGTGGCTGAGGCAAATCCGTTACCGTGCACCGGTTCCGTGCGGCTTGGTTTGGCACCAGCCGTCACGGGAACGGGTGTGCCGGGCCGGGCGTGGTACTCACCTATCTCGCCTGGTCCGGCAGTCGGATGTGGGGTGCCGTTGGCGCCCGTGTCCGGCTATGGTTCCGCGACTGCTACGGGTCCGTACGGTTTTCCGTGCGGACCTACCCCATGGACCGGAGTGTTTCATGGGGTGGCGGCGGAACCGTGTGGTACCGGAGTGCCTGGCGTGTCAGCCGTGGCTCCTTGCTGGGAGGCCGTGGCTGGCAGACCCGTGAGCACGTTAACGGGTGACGTGTTTGCGGGGGGGATGTCTTCATCGGAGGTAGATTGGTCAGATGCTCTGGCGTGGCTAGCCAGGGTTGACCCGTCTGTGGTTTCGGCCACGGCCGATGAAGATGCGCCCCGTCCGTCGGTTGCGTCAATCAGGACGGGGATTTTGCCCGCGGCCCGGATCCAGTCAGTGGGACTGGATCCACGGTTCATAGAATGGTTGGATGCTTTCTCCTTCGATCAATACTCACCATTCTGTTACTTCTGATATACAGCTGGCCCTGACAGCGGCTCTAGGATTATAGACTTAGAAAGCCTTACCGACTCCTGGGAACCGGGTACCCGGCTCCCCACTGCCGAGTACCCGTTTACCATAGAGCTCATTCTTGTTTGCATAGCAACAAGTGCAATACATGCTTTTCGCATTAAGGATTTTAGTGTTTTTTAAAAAGAATCTAAGTCTTTAATCAGTGATAGTTTGTGTGTTCTGAAAGGATAACTAAGGACTATGGAGAATACCGCCCAGGACAGCCAGGTTGTATTGTTCTTTATATCCATAGTTAAAAGACTTAGGTCTCTAAATTTCGTTGTGTCGCATGTTCCGATTTCTGACCCCATAGAATCTGGGACGTGTGCTAGCAACGATATATGCCAGACGATCGCCTTCTTTAAACCCCAACAGGCGATCGGCAGATATGAAAATAGGTGTTTGCTACGGTATTTCTAACACGAATATCGGCTGACGTCGTTCTCCGTAGAATCCGAGCGGGTGACGTCACACCCGGTCGCTCGGATGTTTATGTGAAGAAAAATTTTTTCATTAATTCGCGCATCTTGTTCTGGGTGCTGCGTACTAAAAAATGGTACCGGAAACTTTAGAATGGTCAAGTTTACGTGCGATCACGATCGGTTTGCAATGATCGGTGGTTTCAAAATTCTTGAGTAGATGTGTGGTCTGCGGTTTTACCGTGTGAGACAGCAGTTGTTATAAAAAAACGTTTTGTTGTTTTCTTCACATATCGTGCTGCGTTCGTTAGGAGTATAATTTATATTGATTAGTAAATATACCCTGAATGCTATGCGATATGATTCCTGGAGCCGTTACACATCCTGTAGGATCTATTATGGGTGTGTGGTGCTCGCCGCGTTCTTGTCGTCATAATCAATGCGATCGTTGTTGTAACGCGGCGGGGTGGGGTGCGGGAGGTTACGGTTAATTTATGAGTCAAAATATTTGAAAATTAATTGTCTGCCTTCCATCCGTGTCTCGTTCCGCTTGTTTATTGTAGGTTTGTGCTTATTTTATAGGCCAAGCCAGCCCCGCCATCATGTGACGAATGCCATAAGTTTGTCCGTGTAATGTTCAAGGACCATGTCTGTTTTAGGTGTGCCCTGTGTAATATAGATCATAGGTGTAATGTTTGTGCAGTGTGGTCCGTCGAAACGATGGTTAAGTTCCTTGCCCAGAAGGACTTGGCTGGGTCTGACGCGGGGTCAGGCGGTCCGAGAGGAAATCGTGGAGCGCCCGGTTCGGCCGGTGGGGGTGCTCCACGTCCCCAGCTGGAGGTGGCGGAGATGGCACCGCCGGCATGGTTTGGTCCGGCTATGCAGGGTTTTCTGCATAGCGTTCTGCCCACGCTGGTGTCGTCCCTGCTACCAAAGGTTGGGGGGCAGTTTCTCCCCATGCCTGGTACGGATCCTGTCCTCGGACAGGATTCTGGACTGGTTACCGAGGGGGCCGTCTCGTACGGCCCCCTGGCGGTCCCGTCTGGCTTCGGCCAGACGGGTTCTGTCTCTCTGCGGCCACCTCCGGGTGGTCCAGTAGCGGTGGCCGGTCCGTCAGGTGTGGGAGCCGTCCGCCAGGACGGCTCCACGGTTTATTCGTCTAGTGACGGCTCTTCGGAGTCTGAAGACGATGAGGCCGAGGAGGAGAGGTTGCTGCGGCCCGTGAAGCCGCAGGTGGAGAATATGGAGGTTGATTCCGTCCTGGACGGAACCGGCCTCCATTTGTCTGGTTTGGCGCAAGCCAGGTCAGCGGCTCCACCTGCGGCTGAGGCCAATCCGTTACCGTGCACCGGTTCCGCGCGGCTTGGTTTGTCACCAGCCGTCAGGGGAACCGGTGTGCCGGGCCAGGCGTGGTACTCACCTATCTCGCCTGGTCCGGCAGCCGGACATGGGGTGCCGTTGGCGCCCGTGGCCGGCTATGGTTCCGCGACGGTTACGGGTCCGTACGGTTTTCCGTGCGGACCTACCCCATGGACCGGAGTGTTTCATGGGGTGGCGGCGGAACCATGTGGTAGCGGAGTGCCTGGCGTGTCAGCCGTGGCTCCTGGCCGGGAGGCCATGGCTGGCAGACCCGCAAGCATGTCAACGGGTGACGTGTTTGCGGGGGTATCTTCTTCGGAGGTAGACTGGTCTGATGCTCTGGCGTGGCTAGCCAGAGTTGACCCGTCTGTGGTTTCGGCCACGGCCGATGAAGATGCGCCCCGTCCGTCGGTTGCGTCGATTAGGACAGGGATTTTGCCCGCGGCCCGGATCCAGTCAGTGGGACTGGATCCACGGTTCATTGAATTGTTGGATGCTATTTATAGCAAACAACTAATGACCAAGGGTCAGCTCCCTGCGGCCTCCAGGGAGGTGCGGGCAAGGTGTCGTATTCCGCGGGGTGAATACGACAGGTATGGTGTAGTCCCGTCGGTCACGGAGGATGACCGATGGGTACTGGGCGTCCAGAGTGCCGGTTCGGGTGGTCCCGGTCCGGCACTAGTGGATAAGGCCCAGGTACACCAGGAAGAAGTCCTGGCCCTATGCGATGAGGGTGTGAGGGCAGCCATGAGCGCTGTCAATCACTCCTATCGTCTACTTCAGTCGGTGTGGGCTGAAGCGGGGGCAGGCCACCCTGTGCCACCTGTGGCGCTATCGTGCATTAATGACGGCTTGGTGCTGTCAATGGACGCATTGGCAAGGGTGCAAGCGCGTGTGACGAAGTCCAGGAGGCAAATGGTCATTGACCATATGCGTCCGGCTACGGCAGTCAAGGAGCGTCTTCTTGGGACGCCCCTGACAGGGCCTAGCATCTTTGGTGGCCAAGCGCGGGCCATCTTAGAGGACACCGCCAGTATTGCGCAGAATCGGTTAGCGGTAAATCTACAGCTAGAGCTAGTGCGGCAAGCGCACGCACTAGGGGCTGTGGGTAAGCCGCTAACAGTACAGCCTTCAAAGAAACAGAAAAAGCATAAGGGCAAGGCGAAAGCCAGGCCTATTGCGATGTCTGTTTCGGCTGGGTTTTCGGAGCCGCCGCCGGCGAAGAAACCCAGGAAGGCTGTAGAGGCGCCTACCCTCCCCAATGTTGCTCCGGACCGCCCTAGAGGTGGTAAGGGCAAGGGGAAGGGTAAGGGTAAGGCCTCAAAGGGCGGACAGAAGGGGCCGAAGCGTACCTGAGGGTACGCAAGCTCCCTTCATATCCGCCTGGACCGCACCTGTGCGACAGGAACAGCGGTGCCAGTTATACCCGTCGTGCCTAGAACGAAATGGTTCTCACTCTCTCTCGTTAAGAAAGGGGGGGGGGGGGGCGGACTGCGAGCCGGACAACCCCGTTAGAGGTCGAGGCGTCTATGGTGGGTGGAAGGCTCATGCGTTTCGTCGAGGCTTGGCGAGGTGTGACGTCAGACAGTCTGGTCCTGGGATGGTTATCCCAGGGTTACATGCCGGAGTGGTGGGACTTTCCGCCACAAAATCTGTCTTTGGCACCAGTCTGGACACCCGTACCAAGGGAGCCAGACAAGTTAGAAGCCGTTCAAAAGGAAGTGTCGGGTTTGCTTCTGAAGGGAGCAATAAAACCAGCAAACCGGAACACTCCAGGCTTCTATTCAAACATGTTCCTTGTCCCTAAGAGCACGGGGGGATGGAGACCCATACTCAATCTCAGGCCATTAAATTGGTTTAATCATACGCCTCGGTTCCAGATGGAAACACCGAGGTCGGTAATGGCGGGATTGAGGAAAGGAATGTGGTGTGTATCGATCGATCTGAAAGATGCATATTTCCACATTCCGATCAATCGGAGTTGGCACAGGTTTCTGAGATTTGCGTTTCAGAATCAAGTATGGGAGTTTACAGTTCTCCCGTTCGGCCTGTCGACAGCTCCGAGGGTTTTCACAAGAGTGGTCCTTGCGGTGACAGCGTTTCTCAGAAAAGAGAACGTGGCGCTACACACCTACATAGACGACTGGCTGCTCAAGGCAGACTCGGCAGCCAGGTTGAACGTGGATACTGCTCTGACTCTGAAGTTACTTTCAGATCTAGGCTGGATAGTCAACGAGGAGAAATCCGAGTTGACACCCACTCAACATTTCGTTTATTTGGGGATGCGATTCGACCTCGAGGAGGGCAGGGTTTACCCGTCAGAGCCCAGAGTGGTGTCTCTGTTAGCCATCCTCGGGAGTTTTCGAGTGGGAAACCACATTCAGGCAAGGCGGTTCCTTCAGATGCTGGGCATGATGGTCTCCATGGAGCAGGTTATCCCGTACGCTGCTCTAATGCGAAGACCTATCCAGTTGTATCTGATGTCTCTGTGGAAACAGAGAACAGAACCCCTGTCAAAACTGGTGCCAGTTTTGGAGCCGATAATATCGCATCTTCTATGGTGGAAACAGCGTCAGAATCTCCTAATAGGGGTTTCGCTGCACCTACCCCACCCCCAGCTGTCCGTTTACACGGATGCATCGCTGGAAGGGTGGGGTGCCTGCCTGGGAGAACACCAGGTCTCGGGCACATGGACTCTCCCGGAGAGTCAGCTGCATATCAATCTGTTGGAAATGATGGCAGTGGAACTGGCGTTGGAAGAATTTCTTCCGATGATCAGGGGCAAGGTGATATTGATACGGTCGGACAATTCGACAGTAGTATCATATATAAATCGCCAAGGAGGGACCAGGTCGCCCACCCTGTGCATCAGGGTGTGGCACTTGATTCAATGGTGCAGGAATTACTCGGTTGTTTTGAAAGCAGCTCATATTCCTGGCCGATTGAACATTCTGGCGGATGCTTTGTCTCGCAGACAGAGAATCCTGCCAACAGAATGGTCCCTCAACCCTCCAGTTCTACGACGGATCTTCGAGCATTGGGGAAAACCCAACGTGGACTTGTTCGCCACAAAGGAAAATGCTCAAATCATGACATATGTCTCGCCGATTCCAGATCCAAATGCCGTCGATACAGACGCTCTGGCGATAAGCTGGAGAGGGATGCACGCTTACGCGTATCCACCCACCATTCTTCTACTGAAGGTATTGGTGAAGGTCAGGGAGGAACCGTGTCTGGTCCTGCTAATAGCGCCGTATTGGCCGAGCAGGGCGTGGTTCACGGATCTTCTAGATCTGCTGGTGGAAAATCCTGTGCAGTTGCCCGAGATTCCGAACATAATCTCCCAGGCCAAGGGACGCTTCCTACACGAGCGTCCCGAAATGTTCAAATTGACTGCGTGGATGTTGTCAAACAACGTTCCACGTCGGAAGGCTTTTCTCGACAGGCTGCTGATTTCATCGCGGCTGCGAGAAGGAGGTCAACCTTCAAGTCATATAACAACAAGGTTAACAGATTTGCAGACTGGTGTGAAGAAAAGGGTATTGATACCTTTCAATCCACTATTCAGCAAATAGCAGACTTTCTCTGTGAGCTGTTCTTTACAGGACTAGCTCCCGTCACAATTGCTGGATACAAGTCAGCTTTGGCATCAGTTATCCCTTGTCTAGCCAACAGGGATAGTCCAGAGGTGGCCCAGTTAAACGTGATGTTGAAGGGAATGAGCAATCTCCGCCCGAGACAACCGGTAGTCATTCCAGCCTGGAGTCTATATTTAGTGCTTAATGTACTGGCCAAGCACCCATTCGAACCGTTGCGTTCGGCTAGTCTAAAGCATTTGACTCTAAAGGCGGTCTTTCTATTGGCAGCTTCCTCAGCTAGAAGGCGCAGTGAGATCCATGCGCTTTCGGCAGAGAGGAACCGATTTATTGTTTCTGGAGAAGGTCTGCGTCTTCTGCCAAGAGCAGAATTTATGTCAAAGAACCAATCTTTGAGATATCCCGGCAAACCGATCATTATACCGAAGTTAACCAGGTTTGATCGTGATGCCAGTGTCTGGTGCCCGGTCCGTGCTTTGACTAAGTACAAGAAACGGACTGACTCATTACGGTCGAACGATAGACATCTGTGGATCTGCCATAAAAAGCCTTATGGCGCCGCATCCATGGATACTATCTCTCGTTGGGTGGTCGAATGCATTCAGACTACTCATGAGATGGCGACTGGGCACCAGGTGCAGGGCGTAAGGGCACACGATGTTAGAGGAATAGCCGCCTCGACCGCCCTTTACAATGGTGTTCCGTTAGAGGACATCATGGCCGTTGCACAATGGCACTGTGAGTCCTCATTTACGGATTACTATATGAGGGATGTGTCAGACTCAGCCAATCCACTCGCTTTAGCTGTTTTGAAACGATAGTTAGTGACCACACTGCTTTTCCCCTTTTTTCACTTTGGTAAGAAAAGAACCTAAAGCAGGCATGGTCAAGCGAGAGGATGTCAACCAGATTGTGTCACTGATGGCCGAACCGGTGTATGGTTGTAGGCGGTACGTCTGAAGTCCTGTTATCATAAGGTAATTCAACAAGTGAGAGTTTTTTGTATTATGTATATGTATCATGTTCATTCATCTTATATATTCATGCTCATTCCCAGGCTAATACAAGCGATATGCAGGGAGTAGTTAACCCTCTTGGCATATTGGTGTTTTCAGGCGAGATACATGTTCGTTAGTTCTCTCCCTTTTCTTAGGAGGAAAAAGGGGGGGGGGGGGGCTGTGACGCGAATGTGATTCGGTTCCGTGAACTTGACGGTCCTTTTAGGTCTCCGTTAGTCAAGTTTGAAGTCTAAAATCTTTCTCCAAGGGGCAAAATTAGCATGTATGGCTTGCCCCTTCCCACCAGGTTACTGATCAAATCTGGTGTATATCAGAAGTAACAGAATGGTGAGTATTGATCGAAGGAGAATGCAGGAAATGTCAATTTCCCTTTCTCCGAGATCTAACAATACTCACCATTCTGTTACGGACCCAGCCTCCCAGCCCCACGGAGGCAAGCCATAGTTTTCTCTTGTTTGGTGGCTATGCAAACAATATGAGCTCTATGGTAAACGGGTACTCGGCAGTGGGGAGCCGGGTACCCGGTTCCCAGGAGTCGGTAAGGCTTTCTAAGTCTATAATCCTAGAGCCGCTGTCAGGGCCAGCTGTATATCAGAAGTAACAGAATGGTGAGTATTGTTAGATCTCGGAGAAAGGGAAATTGACATTTCCTGCAATTTATGGCAAACAACTGATGACCACGGGTCAGCTCCCTGCGGCCTCCAGGGAGGTGCGGGCAAGATGTCGTATTCCGCGGGGGGAATACGACAGGTATGGTGTAGTCCCGTCGGTCACGGAGGATGACCGATGGGTACTGGGCGTCCAGAGTGCTGTGGCGGGTCACCCCGGTCCGGCACTTGTGGACAAGTCTCAGGTACACCAGGAAGAAGTCCTGTCCCTATGCGATGAGGGTGTGAGGGCAGCGATGAGCGCTGTCAACCACTCTTATCGTCTCCTTCAGTCGGTGTGGGCTGAAGCGGGGCAGGCCACCCTGTGCCACCTGTGGCGCTTTCATGTGTCAATGACGGCCTGGTGCTGTCGATGGACGCATTGGCAAGGGTGCAAGCGCGTGTGACGAAATCCAGGAGGCAAATGGTCATTGACCATATGCGTCCGGCTACGGCAGTCAGGGAGCGTCTTCTTGGGACGCCCCTGACAGGGCCTAGCATCTTCGGTGGCCAAGCGCGGGCCATCTTAGAGGATACCGCCAGTATCGCGCAGAATCGGTTAGCGGTAAACCTACAGCTAGAGCTAGTGCGGCAAGCGCACGCACTAGGGCCTGTGGGGAAACCGCTAATGGGACAACCTTCAAAGGAGCAGAAGAAGCATAAGGGCAAGGCGAAAGCTAGGCCTGTTGCGACTTCTGCTTCAGCTGGGTTTTCAGAGCCGCCGCCAGCGAAGAAGCCCAGGAAGGTTGTAGAGGCGCCTACCCTCCCCAATGTTGCTCCTGACCGCCCTAGAGGCGGGAAGGGCAAGGGGAAGGGTAAGGGTAAGGCCTCAAAGGGCGGACAGAAGGGGCCGAAGCGTACCTGAGGGTACGAAAGCTCCCTTCATATCCGCCTGGACCGCGCCTGTGCGACAGGAACAGCGGTGCCAGTTATACCCGTCGTGCCTAGAACGAAATGGTTCTCTCTCTCTCTCGTTAAGAAAGAGAGGGGGGCGGACTGCGAGCCGGACAACCCCGTTAGACGTCGAGGCGTCTATGGTGGGTGGAAGGCTCATGCGTTTCGTCGAGGCCTGGCAAGGTGTGACGTCAGACAGTCTGGTCCTGGGATGGTTATCCCAGGGTTACATGCCGGAGTGGTGGGACTTTCCACCACAACAAAATCTGTCTTTGGCACCTGTCTGGACACCCGTACCAAGGGAGCCAGACAAGTTAGAAGCTGTTCAAAAGGAAGTGTCGGGTTTGCTTCTGAAGGGAGCAATAAAACCAGCAAACCGAAACACTCCAGGCTTCTATTCAAACATGTTCATTGTCCCCAAGAGCACAGGGGGATGGAGACCCATACTCAATCTCAGGCCATTAAATTGGTTTATCCATACGCCTCGGTTCCAGATGGAAACGCCGAGGTCGGTAATGCGGGATTGAGGAAAGGAATGTGGTGTGTATCGATCGATCTGAAGAATGCATATTTCCACATTCCTATGAATCGGAGTTGGCACAGGTTTCTGAGATTTGCGTTTCAGAATCAAGTATGGGAGTTTACAGTTCTCCCGTTTGGCCTGTCGACAGCTCCGAGGGTTTTCACAAGAGTGGTCCTTGCGGTGACAGCGTTTCTCAGAAAAGAGAACGTGGCGCTACACACCTACATAGATGACTGGCTGCTCAAGGCAGACTCGGCAGCCAGGTTGAACGTGGATACTGCTCTGACTCTGAAGTTACTTTCAGATCTACGCTGCATAGTCAACGAGGAGAAATCCGAGTTGACGCCCACTCAACGTTTCATTTATTTGGGGATGCGATTCGACCTCGAGGAGGGCAGGGTTTACCCGTCAGAGCCCAGAGTGGTGTCTCTGTTACCCATCCTCAAGAGTTTTCGAGTGGGAAACCACATTCAGGCGAGGCGGTTCCTTCAGATGCTGGGCATGATGGTCTCCATGGAGCAGGTTATCCCGTACGCTGCTCTAATGCGAAGGCCTATCCAGTTGTATCTGATGTCTCTGTGGAAACAGAGAACAGAACCCCTGTCAAAACTGGTGCCAGTTTTGGAGCCGATAATATCGCATCTTCTATGGTGGAAACAGCGTCAGAATCTCCTATTAGGGGTTTCGCTGCACCTACCCCACCCCCAGCTGTCTGTCTACACGGATGCATCGCTGGAAGGGTGGGGTGCCTGCCTGGGAGAACACCAGGTCTCGGGCACATGGACTCTCCCGGAGAGTCAGCTGCATATCAATCTGTTGGAAATGATGGCAGTGGAACTGGCGTTGGAAGAGTTCCTTCCGATGATCAGGGGCAGGGTGATATTGATACGGTCGGTCAATTCGACAGTAGTATCATATATAAATCGCCACGGCGGGACCAGGTCGCCCACTCTGTGTATCAGGGTGTGGCACTTGATTCAATGGTGCAGGAATTACTTGAACACACGTGTCATGCG